>CP137673.1:3409012-3766842 GCA_037976565.1 Mesocentrotus franciscanus
AACATTTTAAATACATTTTTATCAAAACAATTAAAAATAACATTTTTTGAACGTTTTTCAAAATGTTTTTTAAAGATCTTACAAACATTCCAGATGTAATGTTTTCGTAATATCGTAAAAATGTTTCAAAGAATAAAAGAAACGTTTTTCAAACATCTTTTAAATGTTATTAATATGATATAAACAGAACATTTTAAAAATGTTGTTAAAATATTGTAACCCTTACATTTAGACGTTGTACAAACGTCACAAAAATACATTTTAAATACGTTTTATTAAACATTTAAAAAACATTTTTTGAATGTTTTTCTAAATGTTTAAAAAAGATCTTACAAACATTTCACATGTAATTTTTTCGTAATATCATAATAATGTTTTCAAAAGGAAAGAAATGTTTTTCTTACATGTTTTAAATGTTATAGATATGATATTTAAAAACATTTTAAAATGTTGTTAAAATATTGTATTCTTAACATTGAAACGTTTACATGTCACAAGAATACATTTTAAATACATTTTTATCAAAACAATTAAAATAACATTTTTAAACGTTTTTCAAAATGTTTTAAAAGATCTTACAAACATTCCAGATGTAATGTTTTCGTAATATCGTAAAAATGTTTCAAAGAATAAAAAGCGTTTTTCAAACATCTTTTAAATGTTATTAATATGATATAAACAGAACATTTTAAAAATGTTGTTAAAATATTGTAACCTTACATTTAGACGTTGTACAAACGTCACAAAAATACATTTTAAATACGTTTTTATTAAAACATTTAAAAAACATTTTTGAATGTTTTCTAAATGTTTAAAAGATCTTACAAACATTTCACATGTAATGTTTTCGTAATATCATAATAATGTTTTCAAAAAGGAAAGAAATGTTTTCTTACATGTTTTAAATGTTATAGATATGATATTTAAAAAACATTTTAAAAATGTTGTTAAAATATTGTATTCTTAACATTGAAACGTTTTACAAATGTCACAAGAATACATTTTAAATACGTTTTTATCAAAACAATTAAAATAACATTTTTTGAACGTTTTTCAAATGTTTTAAAAGATCTTACAAACATTCCAGATGTAATGTTTTCGTAATATCGTAAAATGTTTCAAAGAATAAAAGAAACGTTTTTCAAACATCTTTTAAATGTTATTAATATGATATAAACAGAACATTTTAAAAATGTTGTTAAAATATTGTAACCCTTACATTTAGACGTTGTACAAACGTCACAAAAATACATTTTAAATACGTTTTTATTAAAACATTTAAAAAACATTTTTGAATGTTTTTCTAAATGTTTAAAAGATCTTACAAACATTTCACATGTAATGTTTTCGTAATATCATAATAATGTTTTCAAAAAGGAAAGAAATGTTTTTCTTACATGTTTTAAATGTTATAGATATGATATTAAAAAAACATTTTAAAAATGTTGTTAAAATATTGTATTCTTAACATTGAAACGTTTTACAAATGTCACAAGAATACATTTTAAATACGTTTTTATCAAAACAATTAAAATAACATTTTTTGAACGTTTTTCAAAATGTTTTAAAAGATCTTACAAACATTCCAGATGTAATGTTTTCGTAATATCGTAAAAATGTTTCAAAGAATAAAGAAACGTTTTTCAAACATCTTTTAAATGTTATTAATATGATATAAACAGAACATTTTAAAAATGTTGTTAAAATATTGTAATCCTTACATTTAGACGTTGTACAAACGTCACAAAAATACATTTTAAATACGTTTTTATCAAAACATTTAAAAAACATTTTTTGAACGTTTTCTAAATGTTTTAAAAGATCTTACAAACATTCCAGATGTAATGTTTTCGTAATATCATAATAATGTTTTCAAAAAGAAAAAATGTTTTTCTAACATCTTTTAAATGTTATAGATATGATAAAAAAACATTTTAAAAATGTTGTGTCTTTACATTGAAACGTTTACAAATGTCACAAGAATACATTTTAAATACGTTTTTATCAAAACAATTAAAATAACATTTTTGAACGTTTTTCAAAATGTTTTAAAAGATCTTACAAACATTCCAGATGTAATGTTTTCGTAATATCGTAAAATGTTTCAAAGAATAAAGAAACGTTTTTCAAACATCTTTTAAATGTTATTGATATGATATAAACAGAACATTTTAAGAATGTTGTTAAAATATTGTAATCTTTACATTGAAACGTTTTACAAATGTCACAAGAATACATTTTAAATACGTTTTCATCAAAACAATTAAAATAACATTTTTTGAACGTTTTTCTAAATGTTTTAAAAATATCTCACAAACATTCCAGATGTAATGTTTTCGTAATATCATAATAATGTTTTCAAAGAAGAAAAGAAACGTTTTTCCAACATCTTTTAAATGTAATAGATATGATATAAACAGAACATTTTAAAATGTTGTTAAAATATTGTAATCTTTACATTTAGACGTTGTACAAATGCAAAAATACATTTTAAATACGTTTTTATCAAAACATTTAAAATAACATTTTTGAACGTTTTCTAAATGTTTAAAAAGATCTTACAAACATTTCAGATGTAATGTTTTCGTAATATCGTAATAATGTTTTAAAAGGAAAGAAACGTTTTCCAACATCTTTTAAATGTTATAGATATGATATAAAAAACATTTTAAAATGTTGTTAAAATATTGTAATCTTTACATTGAAACGTTGTACAAATGTCACAAGAATACATTTTAAATACGTTTTTATCAAAACAATTAAAATAACATTTTTTGAACGTTTTTCAAAATGTTTTAAAATGATCTTACAAACATTCCAGATGTAATGTTTTCGTAATATCGTAAAAATGTTTTAAAGAAGAAAAGAAACGTTTTCAAACATCTTTTAAATGTTATTGATATGATATAAACAGAACATTTTAAGAATGTTGTTTAAATATTGTAATCTTTACATTGAAACGTTTTACAAATGTCAAAAATACATTTTAAATACGTTTTTATCAAAACAATTAAAAAACATTTTTGAACGTTTTTCAAAATGTTTAAAAATATCTCACAAACATTCCAGATGTAATGTTTTCGTAATATCATAATAATGTTTTCAAAGAAGAAAAGAAACGTTTTCCAACATCTTTTAAATGTTATTAATATGATATAAACAGAACATTTTAAGAATGTTGTTAAAATATTGTAATCTTTACATTAAAACGTTTTACAAATGTCACAAGAATACATTTTAAATACGTTTTTATCAAAACAATTAAAATAACATTTTTTGAACGTTTTCAAATGTTTAAAAATATCATTCCAGATGTAATGTTTTCGTAATATCATAATAAATGTTTCAAAGAAGAAAAGAAACTTTTTCCAACATCTTTTAAATGTTATTGATATGATATAAACAGAACATTTTAAAATGTTGTTAAAATATTGTAATCTTTACATTGAAACGTGTTTACAAATCACAAGAATACGTTTTAAATACGTTTTTATCAAAACAATTAAAATAACATTTTTGAACGTTTTTCAAAATGTTTAAAAATATCTCACAAACATTCCAGATGTAATGTTTTCGTAATATCATAATAATGTTTCAAAGAAGAAAAGAAACGTTTTTCCAACATCTTTTAAATGTTATTGATATGATATAAACAGAACATTTTAAGAATGTTGTTAAAATATTGTAATCTTTACATTGAAACGTTTTACAAATGTCACAAAAAACGTTTTAAATACGTTTTTATCAAAACAATTAAATAACATTTTTGAACGTTTTTCAAAATGTTTAAAAAGATCTCACAAACATTCCAGATGTAATGTTTTCGTAATATCGTAATAATGTTTCAAAGAAGAAAAGAAACGTTTTCCAACATCTTTTAAATGTTATTGATATGATATAAACAGAACATTTTAAAATGTTGTTAAAATATTGTAATCTTTACATTGAAACGTGTTACAAATGTCACAAGAATACATTTTAAATACGTTTTATCAAAACAATTAAAATAACATTTTTGAACGTTTTTCAAAATGTTTAAAAATATCTCACAAACATTCCAGATGTAATGTTTTCGTAATATCGTAATAATGTTTCAAAGAAGAAAAAAACGTTTTTCCAACATCTTTTAAATGTTATTGATATGATATAAACATAACATTTTAAGAATGTTGTTAAAATATTGTAATCTTTACATTGAAACGTTTACAAATGTCACAAGAAACATTTTAAATACGTTTTTATCAAAACAATTAAAATAACATTTTTTGAACGTTTTCAAAATGTTTAAAAGATCTCACAAACATTCAGATGTAATGTTTTCGTAATATCATAATAATGTTTTCAAAGAAGAAAAGAAACGTTTTTCCAACATCTTTTAAATGTTATTGATATGATATAAACAAAACATTTTAAAAATGTTGTTAAAATATTGTAGTCTTTACATTGAAACGTTTTACAAATGTCACAAGAATACATTTTAAATACGTTTTTATCAAAACAATTAAAATAACATTTTTTGAACGTTTTTCAAAATGTTTTAAAGATCTTACAAACATTCCAGATGTAATGTTTTCGTAATATCGTAATAATGTTTCAAAGAAGAAAAGAAACGTTTTTCAACATCTTTTAAATGTTATTGATATGATATAAACAAACATTTTAAAAATGTTGTTAAAATATTGTAATCTTTACATTGAAACGTTTTACAAATGTCACAAGAATACATTTTAAATACGTTTTTATCAAAACAATTAAAATAACATTTTTTGAACGTTTTCAAAATGTTTAAAAGATCTCACAAACATTCCAGATGTAATGTTTTCGTAATATCGTAATAATGTTTCAAAGAAGAAAAGAAACGTTTTCCAACATCTTTTAAATGTTATTGATATGATATAAACATAACATTTTAAGAATGTTGTTAAAATATTGTAATCTTTACATTGAAACGTTTTACAAATGTCATAAAAAACATTTCAAAACAATTTTATCAAAACAATTTAAAAAACATTTTTTGAACGTTTTTCAAAATGTTTTAAAAAGATCATACAAACATTCCAGATGTAATGTTTTCGTAATATCGTAATAATGTTTCAAAGAAGAAAAGAAACGTTTATCCAACATCTTTTGAATGTTATTGATATGATATAAACATAACATTTTAAGAATGTTGTTAAAATATTGTAATCTTTACATTGAAACGTTTTACAAATGTCACAAGAAACATTTTAAATACGTTTTTATCAAAACAATTAAAATAACATTTTTTGAACGTTTTCAAAATGTTTTAAAAGATCTCACAAACATTTCAGATGTAATGTTTTCGTAATATCGTAATAATGTTTCAAAGAAGAAAAGAAACGTTTATCCAACATCTTTTGAATGTTATTGATATGATATAAACATAACATTTTAAGAATGTTGTTAAATATTGTAATCTTTACATTGAAACGTTTTACAAATGTCACAAAAATACATTTTAAATACGTTTTTATCAAAACAATTAAAAAACATTTTTGAACGTTTTTCAAAATGTTTAAAAAGATCTCACAAACATTCCAGATGTAATGTTTTCGTAATATCGTAATAATGTTTCAAAGAAGAAAAGAAACGTTTTTCCAACATCTTTTAAATGTTATTGATATGATATAAACAGAACATTTTAAGAATGTTGTTAAAATATTGTAATCTTTACATTGAAACGTTTTACAAATGTCACAAGAACACATTTTAAATACGTTTTTATCAAAACAATTAAAATAACATTTTTGAACGTTTTTCCTAATGTTTAAAAAGATCTCACAAACATTTCAGATGTAATGTTTTCGTAATATCATAAAAAAGGTTTTAAAGAAGAAAAGAAACGTTTTTCCAACATCTTTTAAATGTTATATATATGATATTAAAAAAAAACATTTTAAAAATGTTGTTAAAATATTGTAGTCTTTACATTGAAACGTGTAACAAATGTCACAAGAATACGTTTTAAATACGTTTTTATCAAAACAATTAAAATAACATTTTTGAACGTTTTTCAAAATGTTTAAAAAAGATCTTACAAACATTCCACATTTTATGTTTTCTTTATATCGCAAGGAAACATTTTCCCACATCTTTTTAATGCTATACAAACGATATAAAAAGAACATTTTAAAGATATTTTTAAAATATTGTAATACTTAAACATTGTACAGAAGTCATAAAATTTAGTTTCAAATATGTTTAAACATAGGCCTACTATCATTTAACCATTTAAACAAATGATAATTAAAGTAATAAAGTCAATAATAAAAACATAACATTAATAGCGGTTCCCACCAAACATACGTACGAAGGTGAAAACAAATAAACAATTTTTTTTTGTCCATTGACGTAGTGTACACTTTGATATCTTCACCCCCCTCCCGAATCGGCAGTATTTTTCCTGCCCCCCAAGCTTTGTTTTTATCAACTTTTACGTATGAAACGACTAAAATTAACATGCAACATTTCTCAGTGAAATAATCGATTTTTCGTAACCCGGATATATAGACTTCTACAGGGGCGGATCCAGTAAAGGGGGCCAAATCTCAGAAAATATTTAGCGGCGAATCAGGGGTAGGGAGGGGAAGGAGCACTTTAAAATCTTTTGGGCTCAACGGGGGAGGAGAGGGCACTACTTTTTCTTCTCAACATCTCCCCTGCTTATTAGCCGGCTGGCTAATTCCGCTATATATTTTTTCAAGATAAGGACCCCCTTCCCTTTGCAGGCGGCTGGCTAATTCGCTAAATATTTTCTCAAGATTTGGCCCCTTTTATGCCGCCTGGATCTGCCCCTGTCAGTGGCGGATCCAGGGGGCCTAGAAAAACAAGTAAAAACACCTTTTTGTAAAAAAAAGAAGATTGCCCCCCCTTGCGCTCAAGGGGGTGGTGTTAAAAAAAAAATTTCGGAGGCAAACAAAAAATTGTGCTCCCCCATAGCGAAAAAAAATCGACCAGCACTTTTTCATTTTTCAAACCCCCCCCACTGAGCGGAAAATCGGCAGGCACGGTTTTCAAATTTTCGCACGAAGTGGGCCCCTTTTTCGGCCCCCTCCCTTGCCGCCGGCTGGATCCGCCCCTGGCCCCTGTAGGAGGCTATATATCGAGGTTAGTTTATTTCACTAAGAAATGTTGCGTGTTTTAGTCGTTTCATTCGTATAAGTCAATAAAAACAAAGCTGGGGCTGAGAAAATCCTGCGGAATTGGTGGGGTGAAGAATGTCTGAAGAATGCCAGGAGCGGCCAATTTTCATTTTTGTTTTAAAAAGGTAAAATTAATGTTACCATCTCTTTTTTTACCTGTTTTTGGGGCCAGGGGTGGGGCGGGCCCATCGCCCCCCCCCTGTGGTCCGCGCCCGGCCTCCTACTCAACCTCTATCCTGCAAAACAATTGTCGTTTTTGAGATATTCAATTCATGGCTATATTTTTGTTCTCTTTTCTTTAACAATTTTCATATTGTGTAATTTCTTTCAGTTTCTTTAATACTTCTACATAGTCTTGATGGGTTTTTTTGCGGGGGAGGGGGTGGTCAGTCATTTATTGCATGTTTATTTCCGATCTGCATCTTTAATATAATCATCTTCATAATAGGCATTTGAGCTAGCACTCGATATTACGATCGTGTGTCACTGTATTTCTTTGAGTTCTTGGAGGGGTCAGAAAGTTCGCAAAATATGACAATAAAGAAAACATGATAAACTACACTCTTATAGAGACGGCCCCTTCAAAACAATTCGACCTAAAACTGTTCAAAACCCAATTTTTAGCCAGCTAGGAATAATGTTTCGATGGTTGCCCAATCACCATTACGTCGTTAATATGTTGTTTATTTTGAGAACATTCAGTCGCGTATTTAAAAGAATTTCCAAAGATTAATATTGATTTATGTCTTTTCGTGTTAATATACCAATAGGTTCAAAGATCGGATTCGGACAATTTACTGGCCCTCCTCAGACCTCAACTCTCCCTATAAATATAATTATATTGTAGAATTAAGATTTTTTAAAAATTTGTCTACTTTAATTTGAATATTTGAAGTAAAAAAGTATCTAATTAGCAAAAGAATTAGCTAACTACTCTATTGCTTTAATGACCTTGAACTGATCCAATAAGATGGAATTGTAACAATTTGTTTGTCTAATTCTCCAAGAGTTTTATATCACAACAAATGACAGCTATAGAAAGGAAGCTGTAACTCAAATACAAAAGTCTATACCGAGTCCTTCCAGACAATAAAACAACATCAGGAATAGTTACACGAATGAGAGGCAATTAAGTTAGTATACTTGGTAACAAAACTGACACATTCGATAACAAATGGATAAATTTTGAGAGGATTTTGATCGTTTAATGATATTATATTGAATTTCCCACATCATTTTCAGTCATGATGTTGCATTGTTGTTGTTGTTTTTAAAAAAAATCTATGTTCTGTATATCAGTACAGCTAGCTATATAGTATTATTTCATATTATTATTATCAATATGCTACGGTTTCAGTAATCGCTTATTATGGTTGATATTCGTTATTTATATCTTATTCTGAAGTATCATATGATATTCATTTGTACATGTATTCAAATATGTTATTCAGAGATTGATTTTCAATAAAAAGGCCTGTCGGAGGGGGTCGGAGGGTCCAAAAATGGAAGAAGAAAAAGAAAGAAAAAACTGGAACTCAATTTGTGTTTGCTGCCATCTAGTGGTAGAGAGCGAAATATTTAATTTCAATTTCAAAATCCCGGCATGGCAAAAAATACAAGTACTGTACAACTCTCAACGGCGCTTTTCAATCATTACTTTGCCATTTCGCCAGATTTGTCTTCTTTTCAAACCCACAGTATGGGGAAACGGGAAAAGGTTAGATTAACACCAGGAAAGAAGAATTTTGAGAGTTTTCCAGAGCAAGAATTTAACAAAATGAGAAAGGATCGAACCAGGCCAGGCCAGAATTCACCAAGTTATAGGCCTACATAGATCTAGCTCAGACTAGAGTCAGACAGTGGTCCCACACATTCACTCATGTGTGGGAAAATAGTCGGTCTGAAGAAAACGACATCTTTCCATTGCACTGGACTGCTAGCTGCTGGAGCTACTTTGAAGATCATCATTTTGTCAAGGATGTGAGTAATAAAGTTCTATACTAAATTTTTATAGTAAATGATCTTACTTTAATAAATTTTGATTTTGATTCATGAAAAAAATCCAAACCGATCGCATTTGAAATTGAATTTTGAAATTTGATGAAATCATGAAGATCGAAGACTAAATAGACTAGTATTAGTAGGCTAGATCTAGATAGAATAGACCTAGTAGTAGTAGTACTAGTAGTAGATTATTTATATCACTTATACTGTAGCTGTGATAGGCCTAGATCTAAAGCTGATCACTCCAGCTACTGAGCTAGATCCAGATCCAGCAAAGCATAGATGATAGATTAGAATCTAGTAGACTCTATTCAATACTAGTAATGCCTGGCATGGCATGGCATGCGACAGTATTGACCTCTAGCGCTGCATGCATACGTCACGTGCTGAGCTGACAGGCATCAATTTAGTACACACGTTGTGTGCTAAAATCCTTCCCATACTCCATAGAGATTGCACGCAGCCCTATGCAAGTCTGTGCATTGCACGATCTTGCAAAATTGGTCAATGTTTATTACCAAATCGAGATTCAAACCTTTATTCTTTGTGATCCTGAAGACTGAAGTAGGGTGTCTGAACGAATTTTCAAGTTTCCCTTTGGTTTGTTTTTCACCATTATCAGGGTGTCTGAAGTTGATTTTTAATTTTCCCTTTTGGATCGTTTTTCACCATTGTTCAATAATTTAAAAATCATTCATTCAGAATAATACATTTCAAATTTCAAGACTCACCGATGTTTCTATCAAAAGATAAGCCCCTCAAATAAAAGAAATATTCATGCTATTTTGTCAGCATCGACGAAAAAGACTTACACGCAGAGTTATGTTGTTTTGCTAAATTTAGCAAAACAGCTGGATTGCGCAATATGAAGCGTACGCGTGTTGCTTAGCTGCATGCGCAACTCGAGCGCGAATGGCAATCCATTGTCTTCAATGGGCATCCACTTCCAGGTCTCTTTGCCAATACACACACGCGGTCCGATGCATATTCATGTGCAGATTTTACGCGTTATCACCATGCGTCGCCTGTGCGGAGCCCACGCCTCCCTACTTAGCTGATCTGAAAAATGGGAGGAAGGGTATTTTCAAACTGTAATTGTTTGTGATCCCTGGGGCTAGCGAAAAATAAGCGTATGGATATATTCCTTACGACTAGGACTACTTATCGCCAGGGGCGACATATCTCAAAAGTGGCAAATTTCGAGCTAGCCAGGAAACAATGTTTAAATAGCTGTTTTGACCAAGATATTTTTAGAATTTCGAGATAACGCCCTTTGGAAATATGGGGATTAATCTGCTCTTTCATATGACACCTCATTTATTGAGTATCACCTTCAGGATCACAAAGAATAAAGGTTTGAATCTCGCTTTTGAAAAAAAACTTTGACCAATTTTGCATGATCGCAATGCACGTAGACTAACCCTGTAAGTTGGGGCTTTGATCGATCGAAGATCGGAGCGACACCCTCGCACCTTTGATCGGTATCTGCGAAAAATATTGGCAAAAAAATCGGCAGATTTTATTTATTTATTTATTTTTTTTTTAATGCCGAAAATTTTCAAGTTTTGGGCTATCAAATGCTTTAAAAAATGCATAGCTGGGATTATTTTGTCATTTAGAGTTGTTGTAGACCATGTTTATTGATACTAAGTGCCTTTTCATGACTTTGAAATTGATAAAATAGAGGCAAAACATGCGAGCCGCCATCTTGGATTTTAATGACAATGGACAAAAAATGCGTGCCTACATTATAATCCAAGATGGCGGCTCGCATGTTTTGCCTGTTTTCTTAGACCAATACTATTCATTTCAAAGTCATGAAAAGGCACTAAAATGACTAAATATCAACAAACATGGTCCACAACAACTCCAAATGACAAAATAATCCCAGCTATGCATTTTTAAAAGCATTTGATAGCCCTTAACTTGAAAATTTTCGAATTTAATTTTCCGATCTCCCATGATCGGCCGATGATCCCCCCGATCCGATGATCGGTTACAGGGTTAACGTAGACTGCATAGGGATGCGTGCAATCTCTATGGGAAGAAGTTTAGCACTTAACATCGGGTGCGGGATCAGACACCCTACCATTATGGTTGGATAATTGAAAAAATTATTCACTCAGAATAATACATTTCTAATTTGAAGACTCATCGATGTTTCTATCCAAGGATACAGTCCCCCAAAAAAAAAAAATCACAGAAATATTCATAATTTTTTTGTCAGAATCAACGAAAAAGACGTACACGCAGAGTTATTTTGTTTTGCTACAGTAATTATAGCTAAACAGCTGCATTGTGCAATATGCAAGCGTATGCGTGTTGCTTAGCTGCATGCGTAACTTGAGCGCGATCGCAAGCCTCTCCTCCGGTGTCTTCCGTGTGCACGTTCCACACGTGGTGACTGTCGCGGTCTGAATGCATATATGCATGTGCAGATTTTACGCGCTGTCACCATGGGTTCGGGCAGAGCGGGCTCACGCCTCCCTATTTAGCTGATCCAAAAATAAGGGGAAGGGTATTTTCAAACTGTTATCACTTTTGATCCCTTGGAGCCAGCGAAAAATAAGCACATGGATATTATCTAGCCCTGCATAAGCCTCGGGGCTCACTTCAGGAGAGTGGCAAATATCGCAGCTACGATGGGAACAATGTTTAAATCGCTGTTTTGATCAAGATATTTTTATAATTCGAAATGAGCCCCTTTGGGAATTATGGAGAAAACCTGCTCTTTCATATGAGATCATTTATTGAGTATCACCTTAGGATCACAAGCGATAAAGGTTTGAATCTAAATTTGGTAATAATAAAAACATTGACCAATTTTGCATGAGCGCGCAATGCACATAGACTGCATATGGGTGTGTGCAATCTCTATGGGAAGGATTTTAGCACACAAAACCGAGTGCACGATCAGACACTCTAGTTAAAGGCATCGTTTAAAGGTATAGACCAGTTTTGGAAACGCCCTCTCAAAAAATGAAATGGAAGCTCTCATTACCAATCATGTGAAAGAATATGACTAATACGTGATGATACAAATTTTGCCGGGAAACCTCCTACTAATTGATATATTTGGTAAATTATTATATCTATTGGGACCAAATAGATATCGCGCACGTGTCGGCGGTGTCGCGTAGTCCCATATACATCTTTCTGTGTACAGTGCTTGTAACTTTACCAAGACTTGGCCAAATTTCTTATCATTTTGATGATTCCAGAACCTTGCAGTGCACACCAAGACTTATGCTAGATGTTTTCTGATCGATCGTTGATCGTTTTCTGATCGATTCCACAACGTTTCTTTCCCAATGCAATCGCATGACCAGAACTGGTCTTTATCTTTAACAATGTTAAATCTGAGATGCATGGCCCTACGTGTTATCAGTGTCTGTGATATGGTGTGATATGGTGTAATAATGAAGCCCTGAAAAAATTGCGCTCCAAAATGATCATGAAGCACCTCAAAAAAGTAACAATCTTTGAGTCATCGGTTTTACCATACTCATTTTCCCCAATAGACAGTAGTGTTATGAAAACCGTTAGGAAAACGCAAAATTTGATTTTGATTTCCAATTATAAATTTCTTGATAATCAGACAGGCGATCGGCTTGTAAAAGTCATGGGGTTCCTTACTGACCTAAAGGTTCATAATTATCATTGCAGCATGAGCTAAATCCAGGATTTTGTTTCAGAATCTGAGACAAAGTTACCCAATCCCTTTAAAGATACTATGTCCCTTTTGCAGCCAACATCAAATTATGTAGAACTTTGCAGGAATTATGAATATGTCATGTACAGTATGTCCTATCTGAAATTGACTTCCATTGCGAAACATTTGGTGGCGTCCAGTTTCATGTGGTTGGCCTCTGACCATGTGGCGAGGTCTGTGACGGCACTCTGTATGCTGGATGGTTCATCTCGAGTACGACATTCAACGCGTCATGTCGTCGACGTATCTGTAGGCGTTGATGCCGGTCGGTGGCGCTGCGTCATTAATCATGGCTAGAAAGACAATGGGCCCTAAGCGAGTTCCCTGTGGTACTCCAGCCTGCAACATTGACCATTCAGATAAAACCGATCTGTAACGGGTACATTGTTGACGGGATTGCAAGAAACTCATGATCCATGGCACAATGCAGGGGCGAACTCCTAAGCTGATGAGTTTTGTTATGGCGATAGTATGGTCGATTCGGTCGAAGGCTTTAGAAAAGTCTGTCAACAATTGTTGATGAGGATTTTGGTTTGTCTGAATTAACACTTTGTGTAGAATGTTAATAATTCAGTGTGACGTTGACATGTTTTTTGGTTTCCAAACTGCATCTGATCCAAATTGGGTTCTATGTCGTTAATTACCCATTTTGCGACGAAACCTTCTGTAATTTTGGCAAAATGATCTGTGAGTGATACAGGGCGGAGCTTCTCATTGGATGGTGGGTCCGACTTGGGGATGGGTACTACAATTGCTCTTTTCCATTCAGCAGGAACTACGTCTTGTTGAAAAGATGAGTTGATCACGTAAGTGAGGGGAGTAGCAAGTTCATAACTAGAATTCTCATATGATACGAGAGGGAATGCGATCCGGGCCACATGCTGTATTTCGCTTTGGCCAGTGCCTTCTCTGTACCTCCCAAGGGTGGACTGTTGGACTTGGTTTGGGCGATGGCAAAAAGGCAGGTAGGCTGGAAGCGTTTAGTGGGTCTAAGTCTCATGAAATTGAAATGAAGTGCTCATTAATTGCGTAAGCAATCTCCTTGTCCTCTGAATCTAACCAAGGTAATGGCAATGGGACGCTGGTCCCGCTTTCTACCTGTCATCACGCGAATCTCCCGTACCAGGCGGCAGGGTTGGTCTTATTCAGTCGCTGACTCGCTGTACACGCCTTGGGTAATATTCGATGATGCTTTGTTAATCATTTGTTTGATTTTATTACGTAGACGTTTCCAATCAGCATTATTATTATGTTGGTCATATATACGCTGCCGTTTGTGAATTAGATATTTTATTTTACCAGTTATCAATGGTTTATCTGTTTGGTGTAATTTCATTTTACGAGTTGGGAAGTGGACGTTGATGGCAGCATAGAGGTTTTATAGAAGGCTTGACACTGTGCATTGACGTCATGTGGCTCAATAACTTCTCTCCAATCACGTGAGCTCGCCCATCTACATAAAGAACAGATTGCACTGGCAGGCACCAGACGGTTTGTGCGTGTTTTTGTCAAATTTGGCATTGCTCTGTAATGTTTCGGCTGCCAGAGTAATGTTGCATGGTCAGATTGTCAAATCAGTGACAAAATGTTAACGTTGTCATAAAACTGACTAATGTTAGAAATGATTTTGTGCAGTGTGCGTGTGCCCCTTGTTGGCTGGTGCACGATTTGTTTGCACCGCTGGTCATACAGAAGAGGGGTAACGTTGAGTTGATTAAAATCACCCATAACGATAAATCCTGCATTTGGGTGACTTGTAGTGAGAAGGCCCAGGGTTGATTGAATGTGGTCCATCAGACCATCAACCGTTCTGCGACTGCGTTATCTGGGTGCGGATAATATATCACGGCGCAGAATAAGCACGAGATAGATCGCGGAAGACGAGTTGGTCGAACTTGTATCCATGTAACTTCGAGGTCATCGGGAACGGAAACATTGCTGGGTTGGGCCGGGTAAATATCATGTTTCGCATACAGGGCTATGCCACCACCAAAGCGATTGACTCTCGATTTAGTTACCAGCGCATATCCTGGTATGGAAACCAGTTGAGCTGGTAGGTCATGCTTATACCACGTCTCGGTAATTCCACAAATATCAGCATCATTTTCTAGGATAACATTAACTGTACATAGTTCGTCAAACTTATAATTCGCTGAGCGGGGATAGCATAGAAACACGGTGGGGAGATGTGGAATATTGTGTTTCCTGGTTGGAACAGTTCGGATTTTGATAAGGTTTTTGGCGTTTGACTCCCGGGGTTGGTATAAGGGGGGTCTTCTCTCATCCTGGTTGATGATCGTGGGGATGGTATTGCGGTAATGTTTTTGTTTGCGCTTACCAGTTCGACATCCACGATGGGTAGGCCTATGGGGTTCGCGTCTTTGAATGCCAAGTACATGTAGCTTTATATTGTCAAATACAGGAAGTGAAAGGGTCACATTTACATTCGATGATAATCCAATGGTAGTAAGTTGTTCCGAACTACAGTAATGCTGAATGAGGGTATGGTACACATGGCGACTGTCGGAACCATATGTACGTACGTTTTCACGCCCCGGGTTTAATTTGACATCTCCACAGCATATGAGTGAGAGAGAAAAAGTGGCACATGAGGGTAATATCGTATTGGTGCTTTTAAGAAGCCTCTGCGGAGGAAATACTTGCTGAGTTTCGGTTCAATATTGTGAAGGAGGCCATTTTGTCCATCAGCATTAATCCATAGAGAAACATACACAACGCATACGAGTAGACTTGCACATACCCTGAACATAGCCATTGTCGGAGCTCGATGGTTATTGTACTATGTCCAAACTCTTTGACCCCAGTCTCCCTTCTTTGTCCAGAAGAATGGTTCTATTCAGATTTATAGTCATTCAGCATGAAAAGTATGGGGTTAAAATGGCGTAATGTACAGTTGTCGCACAATGACTAAAAAACACAATTTGCCAGTAAATGTGTTTCTCCAGAAAAATTCCTTAAAAGTTCTCTAGTAAGAGCACAAACATATCCCAGTCAGTTTGAAACACATTTCGAATCACCTGGGTCAAACAAAAATTCTGGTAAAAACCACGGAAATCGGGAGCGGTGAGGACTGACGGCTGCCGTTCAAGCGCACGTTCAGCATGAATATTCATATTTGCTGTGCTGCGCCGCTACCGCACATGCGAACTTTCTCTTCGCCATGTTGAATCAACGATATACAACATGGATAAATTGGTTTAGGACAAGGAATCACTCTCATTTTTTAAATATTAAACTTTAGGAGGAAAAAAATTCACAGTATCTTGGTTTAGCTTTTTTCACGCTACTGACATGCTGAAAACAAGGAACTCAACAAAATGCGTTTTGGGGGGCTTACCATAACTGGAATTGGGCTTTAAGAATTCTGATACCATCAAGAAATGGGATCAAATATTTAAGATGAATGACACACCACGGGTAGTCATAACAGCATCTATTGCATTGCTAATCAAATAGTGTGTAGTGAAGAATTCATGTACATGTACATATAATAATCATGAATAAGAAAAAGAATTGAAGCTGGAATGGAAAATGAGCACAGAACTTTACTTTAAGTATGGCTCTTTTTTATAGACCTATCTTAAAGGCCAAGTGCACCCTAACATCAAGCTTATTTGAATAGATCTATAGAAAAATCAAACAAGCATAACACTGAAAATTTCATCAAAATAACATATAAAATAAGAAAGTTACAGCATTTTTAAGTTTTACAGTTTTATGCATAACGTGGTCGGTTTGCAAATGAGGGCCGATGATGTCATATACCCACTATTCTATATACATGTACTGTATATGTATTTTATCATATGAAATTTCAAATATTTCAATTTTTATAAAGAAGTTCTCAATTGAATCACAATAAGTTACAATCATGATGATTTTACATGTTCCATGAGGAGAAAAACTATGTTTACATTATTGGAGCCAAAAATTTGAATATTTGACATTTTGTAGTGGGTGTGTGACATCATAGGTTGCATTTATCGACACAAATTTTTGCCTAGAATCAGCGTTTTCAAGCGTCTTTCAGGCAAATTTTTAAGGCGATAAACGCAAAGCCTTTTTCAAATTTCCATTTTTAGATATGGGCATATTGTAACGCCGAAAAAAGTGCGTTTTGAATGTGACATACAGCCAGAATCACGTTTCTGAGACACGATAAACGCAAAGCTGTTTTGAACCCCACATACAAATCGGACCTTCCCATATACAGCTCTATGGACCTTCCCAGGCTAATCTGCTTCACGGGTCAAACGGCGCAAAGCAGCTGCGCAGAGATAAGGCCTTTATTTTGAATCATGAAGAGACAATAAACGCGACATCCCGAAAATCACGTTCGTATAGTGGGGTTCGATAGTGCAGTTCGATATGTACATATCTGGTGGCAATACACGATAAACGCACCCATAGGCTCACGCTTGTGCATACCGACCATGTTATGCATATATATAAATCACGGTTTTGTGAAACTACACTTTAAAATGCCATAACTTTCTTATTTTACATCATATTTTGATCAATTTGATGAAATTGTTAGTGTTATGCTTGTTTGATTTTACTTATAATTCAAATCAACTTGATGTTGAGGTGGACTTGGCCTGTAAGTTCCTTAGGTCATTCATGACAACCACACTTCCCCTTTTCATACATTAGTGGAGTTATATAGTTTAGGCTCCACTGAAGTGAAAGCATACTGTATTTTCAGTGATGTCCATGTATCTATACAGTGGCTGGGGAGTGGCCTTGTGGAGGGCACTGGTATTTGGCCAGAGGCTTAACCTCATGACCCCATGTCCATGCTAAACTCCTTACATCTTCCTCTCTGGGTGTTAAATGCTAGTACATGCCTTGTAAATACACAAATATAGGGGCAGATTAATTCTGGTGGGGGGGGAGGGGTTCCCTGTGTAGAAGGTTATTTTCATTGAAAGTAGTGATATCAGAGCAACCAAGGAGCTCCTGGAGCAACTAAAAACTGTAAAAAGTGACTTATTTTACTCAAACTGATATGCCTGACCTACATGTACATGTACATGTGTAGACCTACATGTATGTAGACAGGCTGTAAATACTTAAAGGGATATCCAACCCAAATAGACAACTACTCTAAATGAAAGCAGAAAATCAGAGAAGCAAACTGATGAAAGTTTCAATTAAATCTGACTAAATATAAGAAAGTTATGAAAATTTAAAAGTTGTAATTGCCAATTTACTATACGTATGGGCACTTCAAATTGGCTGAAGCAGTAATGTCAATGTGATGTAGTGCCGGACTACGTTCCCATCTGTTTCAACTTATAAAATAAACTACATGTACAGGTCTATAAAAGTATAATGAATGTTTAATGTTTAAAATGTGTTCAGTTGGACCAAAAAATTGTGATATTACTCTTCTTTTTTTCTTTTTCTTTTTCTTTTTCATTTCTAAGAGACATGGGCAGAAGTCTGCAAATAAAGCACTTCCAGACTTGATGTTGAGGTGGACTTGGCCTGTAAGTTTCTTAGGTCATTCATGACAACCACACTTCCCCTTTTCATACATTAGTGGAGTTAGTTTAGGCTCCAATGTAGTGAAAGGATACTGTATTTTCAGTGATGTCCATGTATCCATACAGTGGCTGGGGAGTGGCCTTGTGGAGGGCACTGGTATTTGGCCAGAGGCTTAACCTCATGACCCCATGTCCATGCTAAACTCCTTACATCTTCCTCTCTGGGTGTTAAATGCTAGTACATGCCTTGTAAATACACAAATATAGGGGCAGATTAATTCTGGTGGGGGTTCCCTGTGTAGAAGGTTATTTTCATTGAAAGTAGTGATATCAGAGCAACCAAGGAGCTCCTTGGAGCAACTAAAAACTGTAAAAAGTGACTTATTTTACTCAAACTGATATGCCTGACCTTCATGTACATGTGTAGACCTACATGTATGTAGACAGGCTGTAAATACTTAAAGTGACTCTTGAATGTTGATGAAAAAACTGCGTAATTTTTGTATGAAATGTTACAATTATATTCCTTCTACTGTACTAACCCTCTAACATGCAATAAATCTTGAAAAATTCTCAAACCACAAAGATATTTATGGTTTTCTTTGAAGGGTCACTGTGCTACACCCTCTAACAGTAAATTCTCCCAACCATTTTTGAATTTTCCCAACCGGTTTTCCATGAAAATAAGACATAACATGTGCAGGCTTTTCAAAATCTTTTTTTGTCTGGAATGGTATATAGAGCCAATTCATTGCTTTAATTATGACGAATTACATTCACCTAAAATGTAATTTAATTGTAATAGTATAGTTGGGAGAATTAAGGAATCGATCAGATCAGTTTTTCCAAATTTTTATCATTAATAATGGTCTGTTTTCACTCAAACTTTCAGATTATCTTTGATTGTACATCTAGCATTGAAGTCACTACCTTAGCACCATTTTCTCTCATCTGAACAATGTAACCAAGTCCCTTTAAAGGGATATCCAACCCAAATAGACAACTACTCTAAATGAAAGCAGAAAAATCAGAGAAGCAAACTGATGAAGGTTTCAATTAAATCTGACTAAATATAAGAAAGTTATGAAAATTTAAAAGTTGTAATTGCTAATTTACTATACGTATGGGCACTTCAAATTGGCTGAAGCAGTAATGTCAATGTGATGTAGTGCCGGACTACGTTCCCATCTGTTTCAACTTATAAAATAAACTACATGTACAGGTCTATAAAAGTATAATGAATGTTTAATGTTTAAAATGTGTTCAGTTGGACCAAAAAATTGTGATATTACTCTCTTTTTCTTTTTTCTTTTTCTTTTTCATTTCTCAGAGACATGGGCAGAAGTCTGCAAATAAAGCACTTCCAGACTTGATGTTGAGGTGGACTTGGCCTGTAAGTTTCTTAGGTCATTCATGACAACCACACTTCCCCTTTTCATACATTAGTGGAGTTAGTTTAGGCTCCAATGTAGTGAAAGGATACTGTATTTTCAGTGATGTCCATGTATCCATACAGTGGCTGGGGAGTGGCCTTGTGGAGGGCACTGGTATTTGGCCAGAGGCTTAACCTCATGACCCCATGTCCATGCTAAACTCCTTACATCTTCCTCTCTGGGTGTTAAATGCTAGTACATGCCTTGTAAATACACAAATATAGGGGCAGATTAATTCTGGTGGGGGGTTCCTGTGTAGAAGGTTATTTTCATTGAAAGTAGTGATATCAGAGCAACCAAGGAGCTCCTTGGAGCAACTAAAAACTGTAAAAAGTGACTTATTTTACTCAAACTGATATGCCTGACCTTCATGTACATGTGTAGACCTACATGTATGTAGACAGGCTGTAAATACTTAAAGTGACTCTTGAATGTTGATGAAAAAACTGCGTAATTTTTGTATGAAATGTTACAATTATATTCCTTCTACTGTACTAACCCTCTAACATGCAATAAATCTTGAAAAAATTCTCAAACCACAAAGATATTTATGGTTTTCTTTGAAGGGGTCACTGTGCTACACCCTCTAACAGTAAATTCTCCCAACCATTTTTGAATTTTCCCAACCGGTTTTCCATGAAAATAAGACATAACATGTGCAGGCTTTTCAAAATCTTTTTTTGTCTGGAATGGTATATAGAGCCAATTCATTGCTTTAATTATGACGAATTACATTCACCTAAAATGTAATTTAATTGTAATAGTATAGTTGGGAGAATTAAGGAATCGATCAGATCAGTTTTTCCAAATTTTTATCATTAATAATGGTCTGTTTTCACTCAAACTTTCAGATTATCTTTGATTGTACATCTAGCATTGAAGTCACTACCTTAGCACCATTTTCTCTCATCTGAACAATGTAACCAAGTCCCTTTAAAGGGATATCCAACCCAAATAGACAACTACTCTAAATGAAAGCAGAAAAATCAGAGAAGCAAACTGATGAAGGTTTCAATTAAATCTGACTAAATATAAGAAAGTTATGAAAATTTAAAAGTTGTAATTGCTAATTTACTATACGTATGGGCACTTCAAATTGGCTGAAGCAGTAATGTCAATGTGTTGTAGTGCGGACTACGTTCCCATCTGTTTCAACTTATAAAATAAACTACATGTACAGGTCTATAAAAGTATAATGAATGTTTAATGTTTAAAATGTGTTCAGTTGGACCAAAAAATTGTGATATTGCTCTCTTTTTTCTTTTTTCTTTTTTCATTTCTCAGAGACATGGGCAGAAGTCTGCAAATAAAGCACTTCCAGACTTGATGTTGAGGTGGACTTGGCCTGTAAGTTTCTTAGGTCATTCATGACAACCACACTTCCCCTTTTCATACATTAGTGGAGTTAGTTTAGGCTCCACTGTAGTGAAAGCATACTGTATTTTCAGTGATGTCCATGTATCCATACAGTGGCTGGGGAGTGGCCTTGTGGAGGGCACTGGTATTTGGCCAGAGGCTTAACCTCATGACCCCATGTCCATGCTAAACTCCTTACATCTTCCTCTCTGGGTGTTAAATGCTAGTACATGCCTTGTAAATACACATATATAGGGGCAGATTAATTCTGGTGGGGGGTCCCTGTGTAGAAGGTTAATTTCATTGAAAGTAGTGATATCAGAGCAACCAAGGAGCTCCTGGAGCAACTAAAAACTGTAAAAAGTGACTTATTTTACTCAAACTGATATGCCTGACCTTCATGTACATGTGTAGACCTACATGTATGTAGACAGGCTGTAAATACCTAAAGGGATATCCAACCCAAATAGACAACTACTCTAAATGAAAGCAGAAAAATCAGAGAAGCAAACTGATGAAAGTTTCAATTAAATCTGACTAAATATAAGAAAGTTATGAAAATTTAAAAGTTGTAATTACTATACGTATGGGCACTTCAAATTGGCTGAAGCGGTAATGTCAATGTGATGTAGTGCCGGACTACGTTCCCATCTGTTTCAACTTATAAAATAAACTACATGTACAGGTCTATAAAAGTATAATGAATGTTTAATGTTTAAAATGTGTTCAGTTGGACAAAAAAATTGTGATATTACTCTCTTTTTCTTTTTCTTTTTCATTTCTCAGAGACATGGGCAGAAGTCTGCAAATAAAGCACTTCCAGACTTGATGTTGAGGTGGACTTGGCCTGTAAGTTTCTTAGGTCATTCATGACAACCACACTTCCCCTTTTCATACATTAGTGGAGTTAGTTAGGCTCCACTGTAGTGAAAGGATACTGTATTTTCAGTGATGTCCATGTATCCATACAGTGGCTGGGGAGTGGCCTTGTGGAGGGCACTGGTATTTGGCCAGAGGCTTAACCTCATGACCCCATGTCCATGCTAAACTCCTTACATCTTCCTCTCTGGGTGTTAAATGCTAGTACATGCCTTGTAAATACACAAATGTAGGGGCAGATTAATTCCGTGGGGGGTTCCTGTGTAGAAGGTTATTTTCATTGAAAGTAGTGATATCAGAGCAACCAAGGAGCTCCTTGGTGCAACTAAAAACTGTAAAAAGTGACTTATTTTACTCAAACTGAAATGCCTGACCTACATGTACATGTGTAGACCTACATGTATGTAGACAGGCTGTAAATACTTAAAGGTACTATGTCCCATTTGCAGGCCAAAAAATGAAAAGGTTAAATTCCAACGGCATTTAAAAGACAATACTAATTTAGAACTTCCCTAAAAAAGAGGGGGCTTGAAAATGTCTTTAAGTGGGAAAAAAAACGACTATTAGTTGTCGAATCGACTTAGGAGCTATAGAGCCAGTAAGTAATAGTCTGATTTTTCAGACCACTGTACCGAATGGTCATACGTTTTATGCTGCGCAAAGATTCAATCAGTTTAATTTTGGCCATTACAAGAAGTGGGTTATTGATGTAGACAAATGCTCATGTACCCATTACAGCTCATTTTATGTATGTTATTACCAAAGGTGAAAAAGCCAATCAGTCACTCAATAGTGTCTGACAGTGAAGTCTAGCAAGTAAACGGATTTCCTTGCATAATTTGAATATTAGGACAATGCTAACGTTTAAATTTCACAGATAGGACATACATGACATATTCATAATTCGTGCAAAGTTCTACAGAATTTGATGTTGGCTGCAAAAGAGACATAGTATCTTTAAAGGGATATCCAACCCAAATAGACAACTACTCTAAATGAAAGCAGAAAAATCAGAGAAGCAAACTGATGAAAGTTTCAATTAAATCGGACTAAATATAAGAAAGTTATGAAAATTTAAAAGTTTTAATTACTATACGTATGGGCACTTCAAATTGGCTGAAGCGGTAATGTCAATGTGATGTAGTGCCGGACTACGTTCCCATCTGTTTCAACTAATAAAATAAACTACGTGTACAGGTCTATGATGAATGTTTAATGTTTAAAATGTGTTCAGTCGGACAAAAAAATTGTGATATTACTCTCTTTTTTCTTTTTTCTTTTTCATTTCTCAGAGACATGGGCAGAAGTCTGCGCGATAGCTCAGTTGGTAGAGCAGTGGTCTCGTAATCCGGTGACCTGGGTTCGAAACCAAGTCGATGCGCTAGTGCCCTTTGGTAAGGCATTAATCCTCACTACCAGGTCCTCGGAGGGGACCTTAAGCCGTCGTCCGTCTGGTTGCTTACTTACAAGCATTTATGCTTTCTTAGCAGTCAGGTAAAAAATAACCATCACATCACATCACATCACGTCTGCAGATAAAGCACTTCCAGACTTGGACTTGGACTCGGAGTGCATCAGTACTTTGGATATGCTACCTGCGTGTGTGTGTGTTTTATTTTTATCCTACAGAAAGTTTGACATGGAATTGAGGGGGGGAGGAGGGTGCAATATAGTGTTAACCCACACTTTTCTGAAAAATGAGTTACATCCATTTTCATCATCTTTTTTGAGTGTTCTACATCTTTTACAATTTAAAAACGGAAATCGACTGATTAATAGGCAAATGAATAAATCATTCTTCCCTGAAAACAAGCAATTATCTGAACACAACAACAAAATTAACTCCCCCTTAATCAAAATGGCGTAGCTTTTTAAAGAAAAGGTTTTGAGCAAAATAACTTGGCAGGAGTGTTCCTATACGTATTGAGTAACTTTTCTCAGAAAATAAAATTGCTCCATTGGGTAATGCATGAGTGAACAAACAAAGGCAAATTTGTAACTTTTCAAAAGTCACAATGGTTATGTTTTATGCTGTTTTGACAGTACATTTTAGCATTTCTTACGCGATTTTTAAAGTGTGCTCACCCAACCAAGACACGATGACAACCTCTTGTGTTCACACAACATGTGATGATACATTTTGGTAGAAATATCTTCTTCTTCTTTTTTTCAATAAGTGGAATAAATTTTGCAATTTCAAAAGGGTTGATTTTTTTTAAATTGTGCTCACGCGACAATAAATGAAAAAGTGTCGGGATAGGTGTTAGGGGGTCAAGCAATGGATGATAAACAACAACAACACAAAAACATGCACCAGAAACCAAATTTACTAAAATCTTGTTTCACATAATCCCCAAAATGACCCTTATGACTTTTGAAAAGTGACAGTGATAATTTTCCCTTTAAAGATACTATGTCCCTTTTGCAGCCAACATCAAATTCTGTAGAACTTTGCAGGAATTATGAATATGTCATGTATGTCCTATCTGTGAAATTTAAAGTTAGCAGTGTCCTAATATTCAAATTATGTAAGGAAACCCGTTTACTTGCTAGACTTCACTGTCAGACACTATTGGTGACTGACTGGCTTTTTCATCTTTGGTAATAACATACATAAAATGAGCTGTAAAGGGTACATGAGCATTTGTCTACATCAATAACCCACTTCTTGTAATGGCCAAAATCAAACTGATTGAATCTTTGCGCAGCATAAAATGTACGACCAATCGGTACAATGGTCTGAAAAATCAGACTATTACTTACTGGCTCTATAGTTCCTAAGTCGATTCGACAACTAATAGTCGATATTTTCCCACTTTTTCAAGCCCCCCTTTTTTTAGGGAAGTTCTAAATTAGTATTGTCTTTCAAATGCTGTTGGAATTTAACTTTTTCATTTTTTGGCCTGCAAATGGGACATAGTACCTTTAATGTTTGCTCACTCATGCATGACTCGGTGGATCAATCACATCTTCACAGAAAAGTTACCGTAGTCAATAAGTATAGGAACACTCCTGCCAAGTTGTTTTGCTCAATACCTTTCGTTAAAAGTTACGCAATTTGGATTAAGGGGAGTTAATTTTTGTTGTGTTCAGCATGAAAATGTGCTAACCCATACATTCCATTCTGGAGGCGCCCATGACAGATATGGTTTGGTAAAGAAAAGTGCATAATTCGTCAACAAAATGAATTCCATTCTGCAAGGGACACAATGGATCTGACTTTCAAGATATGTACATTTATTAATTTTGTCTAAAAGGGAGTTCGATGCGAAAATATGAATTTTATTAATTAATACATTTTGATTATTGGAGGATAGCACTGTATTCATTTAAATTTTTGGAGGTGATAATTTTTTCAAATGATTTCCATTTTAGATAAAAACATATGGGTAGCTTGTAGTAGACAGAGATTCATCAGGTTTCCATGTATATATGCTACCCTCCAAAATATTGGGTACCTGTAATCAGATCTGATTTCACCAATTTTATTTATCATCACACTTGTGGCACTGCAATAATTAAGTACCAAAGTGAAGAGTAAACATCAGCCTTGAAGTTGGCGCCAGTGTAACCATTATAAACTGTTTCAGGAAGCACTCATGCATTAACAAAGGCAATCGCATATTTCATACGGGGAGGAATTGATGAGGCTTCCTGAAACTTTTTACAACGGTTAATCTGGTGACAGCTTGAAGGCTGATGTTTTTCTTCAGCTTGGTAGTAAATTATTGCAGTACCACAAGTGCGATGATAAATAAAATGTTGGTGAGTGTGAAAACCCGTTCTTATTACAGGTGACCCCAAACTTTTGGAGGGCAGTGTATTTCACTCAGAGTAAATTTAAATTTGAGTAACTACTTAACGTTGCTTAACACTTTTTACACTGTTTCTTGTTGGTTAGCACTACATTGCTTTAAAAAAAGCATTGATTTTTTCTTTGATAACTGTTTGAAACTTTATGTCGTTTCCAAAATTTCCAAAAGATTATCAAAAGACACACTTGGACACACTTCTATATTGCACTGACGCCTCAGCTAGAAAAGTACTTTAATTAACTCAACTTGACCATTCTTAGTATGATTAGAAATGTACTTATTGATTACTGTTTTGTAGTTATTAAGCTGTGGAAAAATAGACCAAACGCTTGATTACTTTCATACTTTGCAATATGATAGCCTGGGGGAGGCTTTGAAGCCCCCTCTACATTTTTTGTGATAATTTTTTAAGGCCAAAAAATCTTGCGCTGAAATTTTAGGACCTTTTTTTCTTTCTGGGTCTTGCGCATCTTTTGAAACAAATTTTTCAAAATCAGACCTACCGCTACAAAGTCACGTGACCTTTTGTCTTTGCATGTCAGCCCAAAAATTGCTCATTTTCGTGATTTGTGTACAAAACATATAAAAGAGATAAAACATTGGTTATTTGGTCTTGTTCATAGTTTAGTGTTTGTTTTGGGGTCAAAATAATTGAATTATAGTTAGAAATGAAATAAAACAACGAAAACAATACAATACAATACATAAGTTATAAAAACAAAGAAATACATAAGAAATTATCAAAAGAATAGATACATAAGTAATAACCTGGCTCTTCCAAATTTTGTTGTATTATTATTCCAAATGGATATATGTAGTGAAAATGAATGTTTGAATATGAAGAATATGCGGTTTAGGGGTAAAATGTGAATTTTATGACCTTAAGTGCATGAATTACCATAAATATGCAAATTAGTGTATTTTTCAAGAAATTGAAATTACCATAGTATTCTATACACTTCACTTGACATGCATGCCAATTTTTGCGGCGATCACCCAAGATCATAGGGGGGAGAAGCCCCAGCAACATTTGTAAATCATTTTTGTTTTAAAATAACCCTGGCTATATAGGGTTCAACGCAACATAGTATTATTATTATTATTATTATTAGCCATCAACATTTTACTGTTAAGATGGTATATACATCTAGATGGAAAATGTGATGTAGTACTTAGGCTCTTTATATGCAATTATTTTTATATGTACATAAAATATGTACCGGTATGCTTGTTATAAAGTTTATAGGGCCTACAAGATCTTCAGGACTGCTGACTTTTTATCAGGCTATCAGCGGTACCTCATTAAAAGCGGTCCCTCATGTTGTTACCTTGCTGTAAATTGAAAACCCATGATAATAATAATATAACATGTGTAGGGAGACTGGGGTTAAGTGGGACACTCTAAAAATAAGAAGACAATGATAAATTCATTTACATCAGGCAAAAGGCTTTACCCAATGCCTTTGAAAAATATGCCAACAACCACTGTAAACTATTGCACACAAGTATAGGATAAGCAACTTATTTTCACTAATTTTATTACTGATTTTTAAACATTTATTCAGATTTGTATTATGCGGTTCCCAACTGGGGATCTGACATTTGCTCCTGCGACAATTGCTCGTCTTATTTTCTCCAAAGATATAGGGTTAGGGTTGTGATAGGGTTTTTGGTTCAGAATAATAGGAAGGTAAGGATTAAGGTTAGTGTTAGGTTTGGGTTTAGAGTTTATGTTTGGCTTAGTATGCAGATTTTCCATTGGAGCAATTGTCCCCAGAGCAAATGTCATGGAATCTCCCAACCAAGTGGATACCCCTTGTGATAGTGATTATCCTCTGAGGTGATAAAATGATTTAATACAAGATTTCTTGATGGCAAGCTAGAATTAATAGTATGGCCATCAATTTCAATTGTTTTTTTATATCTGGGGTAAACTGGGACATTAATAATGCAATGAGCAATATCGGTATTGTTTTCTGTGATTGAATGTACGCTTATGGGTGTCCCAGTTTACCCCGAGGTGTCCCAATTAACCCCCATCTAAGGGTTTGCAAAATTTATGATTACATGAAAAGTCAAGCTGTGGGAATTCAATCTATAACTGCAATATTTACCTATGTATCTACAGTGCATCCCAGAAAAAGGAAACCAGATTTCAGGGCAGAAATTTTCTGTCATAATAATAATTTGCTTTATGAGATATACATGTATGAAATGCTCTACTTCTGTACTTTTATTTGATGCATAACGTAATATGCTAGATTTCTGACAAATGAGTAAGAAGCCATTTCAGCTTTCCTGATTTAGCAGCTAACATTGGATCTAATGCTTAAGTGAATTCACACAAACTTTCTGTTCACATCGTTTCCAATACAGCAATAAAAGAGCCCCTGAACAGGGCTACTTAAACACTGTTTTGTTATGTGTAAATTCACTCAAGCATAAGGTCCATTGTCAGCTGCTAGATTAGGAAAGCTGAATGGCTACTTATTTGGGAGAAATCAAGCATCATTTCATTTTACTTCTTCTCGAGCATACGTCATTCATTTTATATGCATGAAGTGTCATATAAAGAGAAAATTATTAATTTTTATGTGATGTGTTTCTTTATCCAAAATAAATATCTTTACTACCCTACAAATTAACTCAAAGTTACAATTTGTTTGTGCAAATGAAATTTTGGTACCACCACTTTCTATTTTTGTTATTCAATCATAATAAATTATGCATCAAATAAGAAGCGGAGCTTTTCACACATATACATCTCATTGCGGAAATTATTGTATCCCCCGGCAGTATGCGGTGGGTATTTTTGGATTCAGCAGCGTTACGCCGCCGCCGCGCCATATTCTTGTGTGCGCTCTATCTGCCACATTCCTTGACGGATTTCTTTCAAATTTTGTATGGAGGTGTATCTTGGTATAATCTACACACCTATAACTTTTGGTGATGCTGCCCTCAGTGTTCCGTCTTCTATAGGGTAAAAGGCCATATTTTTGTGGATGGTTTGTGTGCTCTATAGGCCACATTTCTCAATCTCAAGGGATTTTGTTCAAATTTTGAATAAAGGTGTATCTTGGTACGATCTACAAGCCTATAGATTTTGCTGATGCTGCCTCCAGTGTTTCGTCTTTTATAGGGTCAAAGGTCATATCTTGATAGATGTCTTGTGTGCACTCTAGTGTGCGGTCTAACTGCATCATTTCTCCACGGATTTCTTTCAAATTTTGTATGGAGGTGTATCTTGGTATAATCTACACACCTCTAACTTTTGGTGATGCTGCCCCCATTGTTCCGTCTTCTATAGGGTAAAAGCCCATATTTTTGTGGATGGTTTGTTTGCGCTCCATAGGCCACATTTCTCAATCTCAAGGGATTTTGTTCAAATTTTGAACAAAGGTGTATCTTGGTACGATCTACAAGCCTATAGATTTTGCTGATGCTGCCTCCAGTGTTCCGTCTTTTATAGGGTCAAAGGTCATATTTTGATAGATATCTTGTGTGCACTCTAGTGTGTGGTCTAACTGCATCATTTCTTAACAGATTTCTTTCAAATTTTGTATGGAGGTGTATCTTGGTATAATCTACACACCTCTAACTTTTGGTGATGCTGCCCCATTGTTCCGTCTTCTATAGGGTAAAAGCCCATATTTTTGTGGATGGTTTGTTTGCGCTCCATAGGCCACATTTCTCAATCTCAAGGGATTTTGTTCAAATTTTGAACAAAGGTGTATCTTGGTACGATCTACAAGCCTATAGATTTTGCTGATGCTGCCTCCAGTGTTCCGTCTTTATAGGGTCAAAGGTCATATTTTGATAGATATCTTGTGTGCACTCTAGTGTGTGGTCTAACTGCATCATTTCTTAACAGATTTCTTTCAAATTGAATATGGAAGTGTATGTTGGTAAAATCTACGCACCTATAGTTTTTGGTGATGCTGCCACGAGTGTCCGTGTTTTATAGGGTCAAAGGTCATATGTCTTTTATGAGCTCTAAATGCCACATTTCTTGACGGGTTTCTTTCAAATTTTGTATGGAGATGTATCTTGGTACAATCTACTCATCTACACTTTGGGCGATGCTGCCCTCATTGTTCCGTCTTTTATATGGTCAAAGGTCATATGTCTTTTATGCGCTCTAAATGCCACATTTCTTGATGGATTTCTTTCAAATTTAGTATGGAGGTGTATCTTGGTATAATCTACACACCTCTAGCTTTTGGTGATGCTGCCCCATTGTTCCGTCTTCTATAGGGTAAAAGCCCATATTTTTGTGGATGGTTTGTGTGCGATCTATAGGCCACATTTCTCAAGGGATTTTGTTCGAATTTTGAATGAAGATGTATCTTGGTACAATTTTGCTGATGCTGCCTGCTGCCTCCAGTGTTTTGTCTTTTATAGGGTCATAGGTCATATTTTGGTGGGTGTCTAGTGTGCGCTCTGCAGGTACATATTTCATGACGGATTTCTTTCAAATTTTCTTGGTACAATCTACACATCTACACTTTTGGGCAATGCTGCCCTCATTTTTCCGTCTTTTATATGGTAAAGGTCATATGTCTTTTATGCGCTCTAAATGCCACATTTCTTGACGGATTACTTTCAAATGTTGTATGGAGGTGTGTCTTAGTACAATCTACACATCTTTAGTGTTTGGTGATGCTGCCACCTGTGTTCCGTCTGTTATAGGGTCAAAGGTCATATTTTGGTCTTTTGTGCGCTCTAACTGCCACATTTCTTGAAAGATTTCTTTCAAATTTTCTACAGAGATGCATTATACTCTAATCTACACACATATTGGTTTGGTGATGCTGCTCCTATCCTAGTCTTGACAATAGTTCGAGCCACTAGTGGCGATCTCTACATCATCCTTTTGTTTCAGGGAGGGGAGAAGGAATCTTTGTCCCTCCTTCGAACATTAGGATGACACAAAATCGCTGCCACTGCCGGGGGATACTGCGCGGCAATGAAAAATGTTGCCATGAAATCCAGTTTCTTTTGTTTTCTGGGATACACTGTGTAGTCTTTTAATATACAAACATACATGTACTTGGTTTAGTCCGAATATTTGCATAGTTACAATTGGTAATATTTCTGAAAGTGAAGAAAAATGTTCCATTTCTCTCCGGTCTCTCCTAATACATGGGACTAAATAATTGGCATTACCTTGGTGCATGATGAACACAAGTACTTTCACTTTGATTTCATTACTTGTTGTGTGACAACAAATCATCCCAAAATTTGGATCTACATGTACTTATTTCTACTGATTACAGAAATAATTGTGTACGGTAAATCTTTCCTTGTATATATGTATCTTAGAATAGAAAGATACCAACTTCCGTCATTTAAGTGAAATCATTATGTTTAAAATGATTCTTGTTCATTACTCATATTGTTTTCAACATTTTGTCATGATTAAAAGATTTTGATGATGTAATTTTGACTGAAGCATTTTTATACTCCTTTTTCACTTTATGTTTTATGTATTTATTTAGACTATGTGAAAATATGAGAAACACAAAAATCAGGACATTTGTATACATTTGGAAGATGTATGAATGCGGAAATGTTATAAAAATGTGATAGCTTCTGAATGTATTGCACCGTTTGCACATTTGATCAACATTTCTGTGTAACATTTTAAGAACATTACGCATAACAACATTGTAATGTTTCTATTAAATGTTTAAATGATATCAAAATATATGGTCTTAGAAATAGATGGCTGACATTTTTATAACATTTCCTTCAAACATCCGTAAGATATCATTACAACATCTTGTCAACATTTCTTAATTTACATTTTAAAAACATTTTGGGATATCATCGAGCAAATGTTTTTATTAAATGTTTAAATAACATCAAAATGTATGGTCTTAGAAATAGATGGCTGACATTTTTATGACATTTACTTCAAACATTAATAAGATATCATTACAACATTTCATTAACATTTCTAAAATAACATATTAAAAACATTTCAGAATAACAATATTGTAATGTTTCTATGAAATGTTAAAATGATATCAAAATGTATGGTCTTAGAAATAGATGGCTGACATTTTTATAACATTTACTTCAAACATTAATAAGATATCATTACAACATTTCATTAACATTTCTAAAATAACATATTAAAAACATTTGAGAATAACAATATTGTAATGTTTCTATGAAATGTTTAAATGATATCAAAATGTATGGTCTTAGAAATAGATGGCTGACATTTTTATAACATTTACTTCAAACATTAATAAGATATCATTACAACATTTCATTAACATTTCTAAAATAACATATTAAAAACATTTGAGAATAACAATATTGTAATGTTTCTATGAAATGTTAAAATGATATCAAAATGTATGGTCTTAGAAATAGATGGCTGACATTTTTATAACATTTACTTCAAACATTAATAAGATATCATTACAACATTTCATTAACATTTAAAAATAACATATTAAAAACATTTGAGAATAACAATATTGTAATGTTTCTATGAAACGTTAAAATGATATCAAAATGTATGGTCTTAGAAATAGATGGCTGACATTTTTATAACATTTACTTCAAACATTAATAAGATATCATTACAACATTTCATTAACATTTCTAAAATAACATATTAAAAACATTTGAGAATAACAATATTGTAATGTTTCTATGAAACGTTAAAATGATATCAAAATGTATGGTCTTAGAAATAGATGGCTGACATTTTTATAACATTTACTTCAAACATTAATAAGATATCATTACAACATTTCATTAACATTTCTAAAATAACATATTTAAAACATTTGAGAATAACAATATTGTAATGTTTCTATGAAACGTTAAAATGATATCAAAATGTATGGTCTTAGAAATAGATGGCTGACATTTTTATAACATTTACTTCAAACATTAATAAGATATCATTACAACATTTCATTAACATTTCTAAAATAACATATTTAAAACATTTGAGAATAACAATATTGTAATGTTTCTATGAAATGTTAAAATGATATCAAAATGTATGGTCTTAGAAATAGATGGCTGACATTTTTATAACATTTACTTCAAACATTAATAAGATATCATTACAACATTTCATTAACATTTCTAAAATAACATATTAAAAACATTTCAGAATAACAATATTGTAATGTTTCTATGAAATGTTTAAATGATATCAAAATGTATGGTCTTAGAAATAGATGGCTGACATTTTTATAACATTTACTTCAAACATTAATAAGATATCATTACAACATTTCATTAACATTTCTAAAATAACATATTAAAAACATTTGAGAATAACAATATTGTAATGTTTCTATGAAACGTTAAAATGATATCAAAATGTATGGTCTTAGAAATAGATGGCTGACATTTTTATAACATTTACTTCAAACATTAATAAGATATCATTACAACATTTCATTAACATTTCTAAAATAACATATTAAAAACATTTGAGAATAACAATATTGAAATGTTTCTAGGAAATGTTAAAATCATATCAAAATGTATGGTCTTAGAAATAGTTGGATGACATTTTTATAACATTTCCTTCTAATATTTGAAAGATATCATTAATATGTTTTATCAACATTTTTGATAATATCAAATTGATAGTGTTATAATGTTTAAGCTTAATGTTAAAAAAACATTTTTATTATGTTTTATTGATGTTGGTGTCTAATGTTATAAAAATGTTTTCTTGATAATTACAAGACCATACATTTTCATATGATTTTAACATTTGAACAAAACATTTCCCAAATGTTAAGCCAAACATTATCATGATGTTCTTATAATGTTTTTGTGCTAGCTGGGTGTATGTTTAGATTAGTAATTCCACTTCTGCGTAGGTTGCCTTCAGGGCATGGTACATGTATATTTATGAACTGACTCTCGCAATATGCCGATACATGTTGATCACAGTGAAGACCAATTTCAAGTTTATTTGTTTTACATTTCACAAAGCAGAATTTCAAATAAATGACAAAATTAGAACATAATATAAAATATACTCAAAGTATGACATTATATAATCAAGTTTATGTAAAGACGTCGTAATCAATTATATTAAATGGTAGGTTATACAGGATGAAATGTGAGGAACCTATTAAAAAGCTTAGCTTGTAGCTTATAGGTTCCCCTAAATAAAAACTAATATTTGATTAAAGTGTTTGTAATGGCGAAGGACGTAACAATATTAATAGGGGGAAGAAGGCCTTCACATAAGATGATAAACAAAGTGAAACAAGCAAAAATAGCAAAAACAGCAAACAAATTAATTTATTACAAAAGTGAATGTCACTTTGTCGATTTAAAATATTGTGGTCACCCGAGCGAGGCAGTAAACATGAACAATCATGATAATGTACACTAATAAGTAGGCCGTAGACTAGACACAATAAACCATTTCCAACATGCATTCAAACCCATGCATGCACGCCTGCTCCCAGACTGAGAGCCCCAAGACATGCAAACACATCCACCTGCGACACACCCCACGCCTCTTCCCGCAGTGTCATTTCGCAGTCAATGTGCCTCAACTATGTAATAGCGTATTAAGGGTGCCAGGTAAAAATGTCAGAGGAAATAATGTCAGAGGAAATAATGTCATAGCATTTAAAAAAGAAAACACATCTTTGAAAGCTCTATAAAATACACAATATTTTATGTGTAATGCCAATGAAATATGTATTGGAAAAAAATCATTCATCTAATGATATTTGGATTAGGTTTCTGAACAACAAAACTTTAACCAGGATTCCAACCGATTCGGTCCCTTTTAAAAGCAATAACGTTGAGGGATGGTCTGGTCAATGGCGTCTATATGATGCATGGTTGAGTTATCACAAGGAGAGGGGGGGGGGGTTCTATTCCTGGCCAAGGGGAATTAGTGGTAACAAATTGATGGTGATTGGATGATGCATTTTTGAGAAAATCTTACCACAAAAACGTACAGAAAGAAAGAAATGAAGAAGAAAGATTCTGACGAAATCAAGAGGTGATTTGCAGGATCTGCCGCAGATCGCCTGAAAATATCAAATATGGTGAGAATTTTATCAGATAATCACCTAGGCTGTATGACAAATTTCATCTCTTCGACATCATGCATACTTCTATACTACAAGGGAGTGAACTGGCTACAATGGTTTTTAATTATGCATGACCCTAAAAATCAAACCAGGGTATTATAGGAAAACATACATGTATGTACATAACATGATTTATTATTTCATATGATTTCAATTTCATTGCCAGTAGGTACACATCTAGTATCTTTTCATTTATTTTATAAAGTCAACTGGGTTTCCTCTTTTTTAAATACCCAGTATCAGACTAGAAATTCCTTTTTTAAAGATAATGTATAATGTATTTAAATGTCACACTTTTTATGCAATATTTTGGCAATTCTGAGCAAATATTTAAATAATTGAAAATCATATTTAAAAGGAGGTTCATACATGTGGGTACATACATGTATGTAAATCATTTTGAATCCAATCTGCATTCATAAAAATAAATAGCTGTGATAAGAATGAATATTACAAACAATTTACCTGTAAACTTCAAATGTTGTCACCTTGCCATCCAAACGATTCATTCTGTCCTCCAAATTGTAGTACAGATCCCTGTGCAGTCTAAAGGTATATGTTAACTTACTGTAATTGTACCTCACATACATGCAGATATCATGTTGAAGGGAAACATGGAAACATCGCAGTTTCGGGTTGAACCATCAAAATTGTAGAGGGTGCAAAAAAAGTGGAAGAATATGCTGCATACACTGAGGATATACTTTTAATTCATTAATTATAGTGCGAATTCCCCCTCTATCCTGAATCGATGATTCTTTGAGTTCAACACAATATTGACAACCCGGACTTGACACCATTGTCATCATAAATGTGTGAATATTTGGGGAATGTGCACACAAATGCTTTCATGAATTTTGACCCCCAACCATGTACATGGCTTGTGATCAGGGCTTGTGATTTTTTTATTGGTAGGACAAAACACCTGTTGTAACATCAGGGCCCCGTCTTATATAACGAGTTACGATTCCTCCAATCAATCGCAAGTTTGCAGTCTCTATCTCTTATGTACATAGTTGCGATTGATATCAACTCTTTATAAGACGGGGCCCTGGTGTCCATAGGAATTAACAGGTGATAAATAGTATCGTCTTTGAGGGAGAATAATTCGTTATTGGGAATGGCCCCGAAATATCTCAATGCTTTTACTTAAGAGCGCTTTCAAAAGTTAATATTTAATAAACAAAAGTTAAATCTTTATGATGATATAGTATCTAAATCAATTGTATTCAAACTCAAAAAGAGCTAGCTGAAATTCAAACGACCAATTAAAAAAAAGTTATGATATTTGCAATGATATCAAAATCATTATTCACTAGTAAAAATTATAAGACGGGTTCTAGAATCTAACCAATCTGATTGGTCAATTGACATCACGTGAGCGTGCATTATTTTTTCCCACCGTGCAAAAAAAGCTCCCATCAAAAATTGATAACACACGCTCGATACCTGCCGATATCGCTTTCGCGTAATTCAATCTTTGACTTTTGTAGAGTAGCCTAATGTATCTAGATCTAACGTTAGAATATTCTAGGCCTAGTTCTAGTTAGATCTAACTTAGATCTAGATCTAATATCTATCTATACTCTAGATCTAGACTATATTGTAAGAATGTATTGCCGACCCGTCTTATAAAACAAATAATGCACTGTTTCGCTCGTGTGTTCGGGCATTTCCAGTGCACTCAGGTTAATCATTTCTTAATTATACTGTTTTCATTAAATAGTTGTGTAAAGGTAAGACTTCTCCTTTAAATATTACTTTCAATCTACATGTACATGTAATTGTATGTGATGATGTATATGTACAGATACGCATGAAGACATTTACCATACTTTTCTACTAAACATGTAGATTCACTTTTCAAGAAGTGGTTTCAGGTTGGTTGTAATTCTTCTGAGCCTTAGTGTCTTCATGTGAATGATTTGTACATGTAGCGCCTACTCCTTTTGAACAAGTTTACGTGTATGTAAACATTTAGACAAAACGGATAAAAGTATTGAAATTCAGTTTCAAAAGTTTTCAAAAACAGCAGAGTATGCTTACAGAAAAGTTGGAATACTGATTAGGGAGAAAATTTAAGGCAAAAATACATTTTAGTGTGAAATACTTGATGCATGTTAATTGTCTGCCCCCCCCCTCTCTCTCTCTCTCTTCTTTCTTTCTCTCATTCTTTCTATCAATACATTATGGATTAAGATTAATTTCAACTGTAAAGATTAGTAATCAGTTAAACTTAATTGTGAAAACAAGAATATGTCAGATGCACTTTTGAAATACATTTTACAGATTCGAGATTCAAGATTTATGAAAAACATATGTTTGCAGGCAGATTGCTCAATTGTCATAATGTTATACAGACAATTACAGACAAAAATACAGACAAAATACAAAATTTACACTATACAAAAGCATAACTACAATAAACATATGAAGAATCGAGAAATATAAATTTAAATGCAACTTTAGCACATTTTAACCAATTTTAATCCATTTATTGTAATTTCATTAAATGGAATACAAAATATGGTTTGTGCAATTTACACACAATACGAAAAATGATTAGTAATCGATTCTGAGAAATAATGTATCTCTTTATATATTTTATTTTCAGCCACTGAGTCACCTGTACCAAGAGATTGCCAACTCTTACTCAACCAACAACCCATATGATGTCAGCATTGTTCTAGAAAAACATTCTGACCAGCTCAATAGAGTAAGTTAGATCTTTTGATTTATCTTACAATATATGGGAGTAATAATTGTATTGTCTTTTATTTAGAAAATACCCTCTAAACAGGCAGAATCTACACGTAGATCTTGAATATCTTTAATACAAACCGACCATGTAGGCCTACCCGATGATAATGACACATTCTTGACAAACAATTTTATTTTACATTGTTCACACTAAGAAATAAGGGTGCAATTGGGGTGCAAATTTGCATCCACCTACGCGTATTTGACAGAGGGTGCGGATCCGCTCCTTTTATGGTGCTGTATCTGACAAACGGCGTAAATGTGCACCCTTATTTGTGCGAGAAGCTAGAGGGTGCGCAATATGCACCCAGCATAGTCTGTATCACGGCCTCATTAAAATAAATAATAATTCAAAGTTGAATATGTCCTCAAGTTTGTGTTGAAATCGAAGAACAAGATTAAACATGTTTAAAGAAAAACTTGATTTCACTTGTTCATAATATAATTATACAAAAAGCAATGAACTCAATATCATTTGAAATGAATTGAAGTCACTACATCTTCTATACAGACTATCGATCCCTCTCAGGGTTAGGGTTAAGGTTATAATAATTATGCATACCCATCTTTCAACAACCCATTGTTGGCTCAATCGGTAAGGTCATCTAATGATAATCCTAGAGTAGAGGGTTCGAAACCCAGTAATCATTCCTTCCTGTTTTTGCCTTTATAAAATAGTGATGCAAAGTCAAAACAAATTCAAAGTCTAATTGGTTTTGACCTCTTTTCATACCGCTTTGATTAATTAATAGGATGGCTTCCCTAGGTTGAAAAAAGACGCAAGCGGACTCGACGTGTTCACCTAAGGGTGCACATCTGTTCTCTCTAGGGGGCAAGTTTGCACCCCAAATTAGGGTGCAGAACTGCACACTATGGGGTGCTGCTTTTGTAGCAAATATCTGCACCCCAAAGTAGGGCACACGTATGCTCCCTCTAGGTTGGAAGGCAGAATTGCACCCTATACTCTGCTGCTATTGAAGCAGAGGTCTGAACCTCTAAGGGTGCAAATTGGTAACTTTATTTCTCAGTGTGTTGTGTTTGTGTCGAAATGCATGTTTGTTCTATGACAGCTGTATGACTAATTGAAAGAGCCCATTACAAGATTCTAATGATTCTCTTTAAAGAATGAATGGGATTTTTTTTTTTGAGATTGTAGATGTTCGCATTGTATAGAAAATCTTGAAATGCTCTTACAGATGAATTAGATGTATATTTCTCTTTCCCCCATTTAAGGACCAGGACATGGGCATTGGTAAGTAAGTGGTGTCATCACTTTATTGACAGAATATCAAGCGACAAGTAAGCATAGATTTTGTAGATGTGTGAGTTGTAGAATTAATACGATTGTTAGATTTTTATGGGAAGGATGTTTTACAGACAAGTACATGTTTTGTACGTTAGATGTATTTTCATTAGTAAGTTACTTTCTCCTATCGTCATCTGCATCCAATTTTTGGATATTTATAAACAACTCAAGCCATATATGTTTGTGGTGTGTAGAAACTGGCTGTGTTAAAATGCAGGCAGGCATTGTGAATAATAACAAACAATGTGTGGTCCTTATTTTCATGTATCTTATTACAAGACCTGCATGGGAGGAAAATAGCACTCCCTTTTAATAGCCTTAATTTTCTCAGTGTCATAGATGACTACGCTGCCCAGATTCAATAACTATAATTTTTTAATCATGAAAAGTTGCCTTCCGTAATTTTAACTTTAAATTTCCTTGAAAACTGTCTATGATGACCAGTGAAACCCCTTGGGCCGCCGAAAAAAGAAGGAAAAAAAAAGAAAGAAAGAACGCACACTGGAGAGAGCAACCTTTTAAGAGCAAATATTGTGAGAAGATATTCAACTCATCTGGTAACTTAACCAAACACATAACTCTGGATAATACAAGTCCACTTCAAAAACTAACTTGCCTTTAAAAGAACCAGAAAAATCAGACAAACCAATCAAAAAAAGTTTGAGCAAAATCTGATAACTAATAAGAAAGTTATGAATTTTTAAAAAAGTATGTAAAACTAAAAAAACAATGGAAATCATTACACAAATTGCCAATTTGATTATCAGTTTGCGACGTCATGTCCTCACTATTTGTCAATCGCTTTATATAGTTTAATCCCATTAATTTCCCTTTTTATCCCCCAAAACTTGATTTCCCCATGCCTTTGCCCAGGTTATATGCTTTGTATCATATTGCTTGCATGACATTTTACAAAATTTGTTATGAACTTTGAAGAAATGATACTATTTCTGAATATTATATATTCATAATTATTGATTTTTATATAGTTTATCAAAATTCACATTTTCATGATTTAACTGGAAAAAAATACTCTATATTTAGTCCGGGAGCCAGGGGGGTCAACCTAGCTGGGAAGGAAACCAATTTTCATGTGCACAGATGTAAAGATCGAATAGCTCCATATAACAAATCGACCGTCTGGCACGTTCTAAATATTTGCAATATTTCGAAAAAAATCACCAAAAATCATGTTTTTAACTTAAATTTGCTATGTAAATTAATCCTAATTTCGTTGAAATAGGTATAAAAATGTAGATAATTTAATTTTCTTTCATATGACACCAAACTCATGGTGGTTCAAGGTTTCCTTACAATATTATTTACAAAATACTAATTTGTCGTCAAAAGGGCCGCTTTTTGGGGGAGGGGGCTCCCCTTGGTCACACCCACCACTTAGAACATGCCAGACGGTCGATTTGTTATATGGAGATATGCGATCTTTACATCTGTGCACATGATAATTGGTTTCCTTTCCAGCTAGGTTGCCCCCCTCCCCTGGCTCCCGTACTAATTAGTGCATCTACACAACAACATATTACTATCAATCTAACTTGGATGGTGGTGTGACGAAATAAGATTATTAGGGGGAAAATAGGAAATTTATATTGTCAATATAAAGAAAATAATTAGTGGATAGTGAGGAGTGTGGACCATACGTCACAGACTATTGAGTTAGTTGCCAATTTGTGTAGTGATTTTGAAAGTTTTTTCATTAAAAATTCATGACTTTCTTATTAGTTATCCGATTTTGCTCAAACTTGTTTTGATTGGTTTGTCTGATTTTTCTGGTTCTTTTGAAAATAAGTTATTGGACTTGGCCTTTCTTTATAAAACTGTTACTTGATTTAAAAAGACGTTATCATGCACTGCTTTGTATGGTCTCCATTGTGTTAGTAGATGCCAGGAAAACATCACTTACGGGCCGGGGGTTCAAAATAGCCCCCAAAAAAAAAAAAAAAAAAAAATCGCCTCGCCCCTACGCGGCTCATAGACGATGCTCTGCATCGTCATTGGGTCAAACTGTTTAAACTGCTTTTTGATTTTAAAAGACGTTATCATGCACTGCTTTTTATGGTCTCTATTGTGTCAGTAGATGCCAGGAAAACATAACTTACGGGGTTCATAATTACTCTTTGTACTTTGACACATGCTTCTTTTCTTTTCTGACAAGTGTCTCCTTTCCCTCTCATCATTAAACGCGCCCCAAATTTCAAGTGACTAAGAGCAATTTCCCCCAAAGCTCGCTCGCTACGCTCGCACACATTTATAGATGATATACTTATGTCACTTATCAAAGGTCTTTTCAGTCTTCAGTTATTAGAATCTGCTTATAACCCCATCGGGATTGTTTTTCCCCCTCTTTATAAGATGTTATTTTTCGCACTGCGACCTCACAAATCTTAAAGTTTTCCTCGCTCGCTTCGCTCCCTCGCAAATAAATTTCAGACCATCACACTCAACTGCAAAGTATGATGCTTAAGCAATATCTTGTATGGTGTATAAAGTGAAACAAATATTTAAATCATCCCTGATAATGTAATCATAATGTACAGTTTATACCAATGTCAAAGAAATTTTCGGGCATTGAGATTTGTTAATATTTCAGGTAAATTATTTCAGAATACAGGGCCATCGTGTGAAAAGAGTTAAGACAAATTATTCCAATTTTATGGACAACAATGTACAATGTTTATATTGATATTGAACGTAAGTAAATGCATCGTATATTTATAGGTTCCAAAAATGTATTTACCGGGTCGACCTTAATTTCAACTTGATTTGAATTTACGTCTATCTGAGGAGTTTCTTTAATTTCTTTTGATTGTCTTAATCTGAATATTAATGCAATCACAAGAATGACTAAACCAATTATGAGAATAGAACCAAGGCAAAGAACAAACACATATATCCGTGGAACTGATCCATTGTGCGAATTGATCTTGATAGTGGTTGCTGTAGTGGATACTGGTTTTGAGGGAGTGAAAGCCGCCTCACTGGTCTGTGTTTGATCCTGTGCTGGTGTGGTTAGACCACATGGATCTATGATTGAGCTCAGGTTTTTGTCATTGGCTAGGTCCCATTGAAAATCATTACAATCACACAGATCTTTATTGTGCTCCCAGGTAGAAGTACAACAAAACACTGGGTGCATTTTCTTTACATGTATGCTTTGCATTAAATGTATGTTGGTTTCAGTAGGGGATGTAATTAGAGGCATCTTCTCTCGATTTTGATAGCAATCAATTTGACCTAAAAGACTCCCGACTGGAGCCATGCAATTCAGTGCTACCCAATTCCCAACCGTGTTCTCTTCGCCCATTGTACATGATGCTTTACCAGGCAGAAAATCAACATCCAATCCAATTCTTTTAAATGAACTTTCATATATAACGTCCTCACTGTAGGCAAAGAAAATGTATGTTCCAGCATGAATTCTCATTACAGGGTTGATTCTAACATGTAACGAGCAACGATCATATTCAATTTTATTCTTAAAATTGAATCTGTGTTCTTGTACAGGTGGTAAAACGATCGATTCTGTATCTGCCAAAGTGTAAAAAGGGGCTCTCATTCCATACTGCAATGTAACTTTTGTACTGTTACATGGATATGGAAAATGAAGATGTACACTAGCCCCTTCTATAACGGTCTTTCTTTCATCTTCAGATTTACACATGTTACACATGGCAAATACAATGAAAATAAACATGGCCGTAAAATTCATTTTGACTTATTGACTAAAATAACATTAAATTTTGTACAGTTTTGGGAAATTCAGAGGAAACTATATCAAAGGAAGATCAATCAATCTAAATTCCTAAAAATTAGTTCTCTATTTGCTGGCCAAGATTTAAACAACTGTCCACTTATGTTCAACAAGATGCTGGAAATTGGTCAGGTCCATTATGAACCCTATTTCATTTTCGGAATTAAGAACCCTTTTTCATTTTCGAAATTATGGACCTTCGGAAATATGAACCCAAATTCTTTTTTGGAATTATGAACCTTCCGATAAACGAACCTTCGGATAATCGAACCTTCGGAATAACGAACCTTCGGAATAATGCAACAAATGTTCGGAATTATGAACCCTTTTTTATTTTAATTATTATAATTTGGTATTGGTACTGAGGACAAAACATTCAATGTAGCACCAGTTATCCTGCCATAATGAATACAGCCCAAGTGCCACAGAGCTAATCCCCATTGTGCCAAGCCACAAATCCCACCGGTGCCAAGTTTATTTTGAGATAATCTGTTGGAAGCGATGGTGCGATCAATGGGGACTTTTAGATTTGCACGACGAGAACGTGGACTGCTGCGTGGACATCCTTTTAAGGCAATGTGACGTCCTTTTAAGGCACTGCCGGGCAGACTGTCAGTGCCCGACAGTGCCTAAAAAGTACGTCACATTGCCCTAAAAGGATGTCCACGCAGCAGTCCACGTTCTCGTCGTGCAAATCTAAAAGTCCCTAAAAGCGCGTGCGAAACACTCAGCACAAACACTCAGCACGAGCATGCATGCATAAAGCAGCTAAACTGTGGCTCGCTCGCGTGAATTAAGCAGCCAGTCGATAGCGCGCATGCGGCCTTATGCCTGAGTCACACCTTTGCGTATTTGGCTTGCGTATTGCTGCGTATTTATGGAAAGCCGTTTTAACATTTATTCCTATCTCTTGATATCAAGAAATGATTTTCTGTTGTAAAGCAATGGTAATTCTTGATATCAAGAAATCGATTTCTTGATATCAAGAATTCATTTCTGGATATCAAGAAATAGGAATAAATGTTAAAACGGCTTGCCATAAAAACGCAGCAATACGCAAGCCAAATACGCAAAGGTGTGACTCAGGCATTATAGCAGGTTTTGGGCATGAGCAGGCGATACATATTACCGTCTTTGATAGAGAACTGGAGAAACAAATATCTCAAGAAAATTACTTGAAGCGCTGCTTTCAAACGTGTGAAGTAAGTTCTTTTTTCGTGCGATTTTAGCGGCATCGTAGGAGGCCACGGGCTACGATTTTTGTGTTTACATTATCTACGAGCATCGTGCCATTTCTTGTATTGGCCCTCGTGGGCAGGCCGGGGCAAATCCGTACAGAGGCTGATCGGAGATTGTACGGAAATCGTGCCTTTTCTATGCAGTAGCAGTGCAGTTTCCGCAGCCGCCGCACGTAAATCGTACGGAGCCCGTGCAGCTTCCGTGCAAAGTTGAGCGGAGAAGGCGCGGTGACCGTGCAGCCGCCGTGCCGTTTTTAAGCGGTTTTTTTTTTTTGCCTCCATGTTCACCGAAAAATCGTGCATTTTGCTGCACGATCAGCGCGAGTCCTCCGCGCGATGCCCGTGCGGGGATTGTGCAATGACACCTACGACATGTCTACGGACTACGGGCTTACGATTTTTCAAATTTGTATAACTTTCTGGGAAACAAAATCGTAGAGGCCGCGGAGCCCGTGAATCCGTACGAAAATCTCACGGAGGCCGCACGGAAAAGGAGATATGGGCAGGCTCCGTAGACTAATCACAGGCCAAATGTAATCCAGGCATTACGTGTATACTTTACACGAACAGTACATGTCTGTGAGCATCTGCATGCATCCATAAATGTATTCCCCACACTTTTCTACTATGATTTTATTTTTCAAGAAGTGGTTTGAAGTTGGCAGTACAAGCTGTAATTTTGCTGATCCTTTGTTTCTCCATATGAATGTTTCCATATGTAACAGTTGCAGGCCTTTCACAATCAGTTTATGTCTAAACCATATGACAAATTAAGATAAACTTCTCTGAACAAAAATGTGCAATTCAAGTTTGAGCGTTGATATCTCTCCTGTTACTTTATTATCACGCTTGAATTTTGTATCATTGTAAATCCCGTTTTTTCTCCTTTACAACGACGCCCCATTTTCAATTATGGAATGTGTGGTACACTTGAATACGGGGCCAAGTAAAAAGTGAAATGTTGCAAATTGCATTGTTAAGTTTAAAAAAAGTATTGAAATTTAGTGTCGAAAGTGGCATTCAATATGCTGGCCTACTATAGACACAGTCACCATTTTAGAATTTAGTTTTTTTTTAAGCAGGATACATTATTAAAGAGAAGGTTGAGCAGTGATAAGGGGGGGATCAATCATTATAAATCTTGATTTATAATGCGTTTAATAGAAAACACCGTCTTTGAAGATAATATTAATGCAAAAGATAATTAGTTTAATGTATGTTTGTATCTTTAAAATACAATTCAGAGTAAGATTGTGTTCAGCTTTCGGATGAAATGTTATAATTTGTAAACCAGTTAGGGCTGCTAATTTAGGGGTCATATGGGAAAGGTCAGCGATCAGTTGAAATTCTATGTAAAAAAATAATCAAAAATAAGATATACTGTATCCTGTTGTCTGACATGTACCTTGAACCATTTTCAGTCACTTCTCAGCCAGCTACACCAAGATATTGCCAACTCTTATGCCTAGGTCACGTTTCCTCTACGGCTAGGATACGGCGACCGATACTTGCGGCGACCGCAGACAATCTGGGGTGGCCTCAGGGTCACCGTAGGGCGTATCCTTATCTTTACAGGCCGTACGGGTCGCCGTGGAATTATAAGGCGGAGTTATAACTGATTTCATTTCTAGGTTCGCTGTAGTTATTAGACACGCCGTAGTCATGCCGTAGAGTAGTTCCACGGCGATCGTACGTCGGGCGTACGGAAAATGTCAAGACTGAAATTAATCGGGAAGAGAACAAACATTCTTCTCAGCAGAACTGTCTATTATTTCCAGCAAAACAACTATTGTATGGTCATCCGCAGCAATTCTTCAATTATCTTTTAGAATGTTACAAACGCCTACGTTGTCGCCCATTCACATTCCAACACGCCAGCCAGACCCAGAAAACTGGCAAATGAAAATAACTTACCATGAAATGTGAATAGTGCGAGAAAGCAAACAACTTTTTATCAAAACAAAAACAAACTGCGAATTTCGAATTTGCAAATTTGCTTGTAATAAGCATTTCTTTCAGTTTGAGTTGGTATCAATAACTTTTCTTTTCAACTGCCTCATAGTCAATGTAAATAAGTGAGCAATTTTCTTGGAATGAGATAACACACACATAATTGCTTTTGACCTACATTAACTGCTTCAGCCCAAACTAGGTTCAAGAGGATTTTGACAATACTTTTTGAAAAGTCTGCTGCTCCGTCATCCAGCATGATTATGAATATGATATCATTAGATAGGTATTAGATACCCTTTACCATGAAATATAATTCAAAGTCACATAGTTAATAACTTTTTAATTAGAAGTTATCAAAGTTGGATACACTTTTTCTATATGCACTGGAAATGTATATGTCTTTCTAAAAAAAGAAAAGAAACATGTACACAACTCGAATATAACTTACCATGAACCTGAAGAGGGCGCTTATTAGGGTATTATCTTGTATTATGTGTGATGTGGATCTGTTTCTTTAAAATGTGGTTTTACGATGATTGTTGCAATAAGCTGATTTACAGTGCAGTCAGGCGCCATGAATTAAAAATATTACCACAATTTCTTTCTTTTTGTCTTCCCTTCTTATCTTTTAATCATGTGCAGTTGGGAAAATAGCCCTGTTGGGAAAATGGCACTCCTTTTAACCTCAACTTTTCTCAGTGTCATAGATGACTACACTGCCCAGGTATTATCACTATAATTTTGTAATCATCAAAACTTGCCTTCTTTAATTTTAAAATTACTCTTCAATAAACACACTTTCCATGATGACCAATGAAAGAAAAGGATCATTATTTTAGCAATTGTCATAAAAATCATACACATATACATGTATGCATGATAGATGTTTGTGAACTTTGAAGCCATAAGACAATGTAGTTGAGTTAAATTGTCACATAAGAGGGCGCAATATTAGTGCAGTAGATGTAAAGATTGAATTGTACTGTAGGGCAGTGGCTGATCCAGGGGGCCGGGCCCCCCGGCCCCCTCCCCCTGGGAAAGAAACGGGTAAAAACACCCTTTTGGTAAAAAAAAAAGAAGAAGATGGGCCCCCTCCCCTGGCGCTCAAGGGGGGGGGGTGGAAGTTGATTTTAAAAATAGCACTGTCTCCCCCCCGTTGAGCAAAAGAAAAAAAAAGAAATTAGTGCTCACTACCCCCTCCCACTGAGCGAAATAACGGCCGGCACGATTTTCAAATTTTCGGGGGCAAAACAAAAAAAATTGTGCTCACTACCCCCCTCCCCCAATGTAGTTGAGTTAAATTGTCACACAAGAGGGCGCAATATTAGTGTAGTAGATGTGAAGATTGAATTGTACTGTAGGGCAGTGGCTGATCCAGGGGGCAGGGGGCCCGGCCCCCTCCCCTGGGAAAGAAACAGGTAAAAACACCCTTTTGGGTTAAAAAAAAAAGATGGGCCCCTCCCCTGGCGCTGAAGGGGTGGAAGTTGATTTTAAAAATAGCACTGTCTCCCCGTTGAGCAAAAGAAGAAAACAATTAGTGCTCACTACCCCCCACCACTGAGCGAAAAATCGACCGGCACGATTTTCCAATTTTTCGCAGGAAGAGGGCTTCTTTTTTGGCCCCCTCTCTTGCCGCCGGCTGGATACGCCCCTGCTGTAGGGGATGTGTTCATTGTCAGTATTGATCTTTCTCTTCTGACCTTCCGAATCCGAATGTTCCCGGCGGCCACGGCAATCACGTTTCAGGCAACTGTGGACAAAACGGGATGGACGTGAGACAACGCGGGAGGACAGAATGGGTAAACGTGAAAGGCCGTGATTGCCGTGGATGCCGGGGCAGATTTTTAAACTGTCAAAAACGGCGCGTTGCGTTCTAGTACGGTCTGACACGACGCGCTGGTCTCAGGATACAATGATTGCTATTTTTTTTGGAGGCCTTTTTTATACCGTGGGCACAAACGTGCTCCAAAGCTGCCCGGCGTCCACGTTTCATCCGTAGAAAGCCTTGACAGAACGTAAAAAACGTGTGAGACATTGATCAGAACGTCAAACACGTGTAAGACCTTGATCAGAACGTGAGAAACGTGAGGGATCCCATCAGAACGTAACAGGCCGGCGTGGAACCTACTGAAATCCGTGGTAAGCCTTAGGCCGAACCGTAGTGTGCCTTGAAGCCTCCGAGACAGCATTCCCTTTCCCTCCCACGGCCCGTCACGCAAACCGTGATTAGACCGTGAGAAAACTTGGCAAGACCTAACAAAACGTGAATACAGAGGGAAAAATAGATATTCTCAATCTCTGAGAAAGGTTGCTCCTTATCCTGCAATCAGATGCAGAACTGATAGGTACAAAAGAAGCCCAATTCCATTCTTGGTCGATCTATTGAATAACTTGTAACTATATGATCACCAGACATAGTTACACTATTCGCAAACCAGATGATGATGATATATTTGAATTTTTTACCAGTTTGCAAAATTATATTATACTCGTTAATGAATTCTTTCCAGTTAATTGACAAATTATTGCTGTATCAATCGTAACATGCTGAACCTCTTCTTCCCCTCCATTCTCTCCTGTTTCTAGCACTCTCTCCCCTCTTCTCTCTCTTTCTCTTTCTCAATTTCCACCTTCTGTCCTACTTTACCAGTCACTCTCTCTATTTGTTTCTATTGTAACGATTTGAAATATAAAACCCATGAACATAAAAGTATATTTATATTTTGGTTTTGTAAATCTTAACTAATTTTCTATCAATTTGAAGTAATTTTCCAATTGTATCACTGTATTTTACTGATTTTTTCAATCTGTTAAAGTCACGCAATTATTCATTTTTAACAACCTATTGCAACTATTTTAATAGCCGACTCTGGTTACAAACAAACACGATCCGTTAAAAAGCAATAAATATATAGAGGAAATATTATTATTGCATGTACATATTTATATATATCTTTATATTTTAAAATTTTACTATGAACTGGAACGAATTTTTAATTTATATCATGTAATGTTTGATTTCACATGTACTATTGTATTTCAATGTTTTTATCAAATTGTAAAAAGTCACACAATTCAGCCTTCGGGCTGTGAGATGATTTTGAATAAAACAAACCATTTTATAAAAATGGCCAAAATTCCACGGCGCACTACCTTTCGGGCAAACGGGGCTGCCTTGGCCGCCGGGAACATAGTGTAAACGTATCATTATTTATTTTTGAGTGACATCGCCAGGAGAGTTCATCTACATGCACCGCAAGAGGCTAAGCAGTATGTCAGAAATATGTTAATAAAGCTGGGATTTGATTTGGGAAAATTTTGAAAAGCATACAGAGTGATGAAATGAAAATGGGTCCCACAAGGGTACATTGCCCAACTAGAGAATTTGATCAGTAAACCACTCGTGAGAAAAAAATATTTGATTTGCAGGACTATACAACTAAATTCAATACTAATCAATAAAACTCTAAAATGTTTTACATATATATTTTTTTTCTCATTTTGATTTTGATGACTGAAAACATTTTGAAAAGTTTTGTAGAGTGGTGACGGAGCAACTTGCAGTAATCATTGTTCTAGAGTTGGAATTTGGTTCAGGGATCGAATTGAAGATAGATAAAGATTTACATGTAACCGACTGAAGGATTAGAAAAGATGATCATTTGATGAAAGTAGATTTGAAACAATGGGAGCTTTAAAAAAAAAATTGTTAGTTGAAACTGATAATTGGGATGGAATTGGATGTTAGATTGAAGTGTAAATTTATAGTGGTTGTGTGATTTTGTTTGGTTTAAATTAGGTGTGCTTCATATATGTGTATGTAATTTGAATTTAAATAACCAATTTGTATCATTATTTTTTAATACTATATTTCAGATTGAAGAATGTGAGATCCATGCAACTATCAGCAAACATAATGGAATGGTCCATTTCCATGACAATCCATTCCTGCAGTACTCAGACACGTCGATCAACAGGTTAGTCAACTTTTCTCCACCTTTGCTAAAAGCAACATTTATAGCCATAGGCTTATATTGGAGTATTTTCTTCATAAACTTCTCAAAATAAGTTTTGCATACAAGTTTGAGCGTTGATATCTCTCTCGTTACTACTATTACACTTGACGTTGCAATCATTGAAAAGCCTGTCTATTCTCCTGTACAATGATGCCCCCATTTGTAATGATTATGTTATCATGAAATGAGTAGTACACCTGCGTATGGGGCCAAGTTAAAAGTTAAATGTTGCATAAGTCATCATCATTCAAAACACAATCCATCCCCCAAACAAATGAAGAATTCACTGTTGACACTAACATAAGGTTTTTGTTTTTTGTTCGCTGAATTTATAGATGCAATCTTTTACTCACATATGAAAACAAGTTTAATAGGCAATATATAATTGTTATCAGTTGAATGTTCATGTAAAGGCCTTTTTACTTCATCTTCTCCGCTCTACACGGTCACTGATTTGTCACACATGCAATTTTGTATAAAACAATATGCATCAATCGAATCAGGGAAAGCATCAATTCTGTCACAAGCACTAAACTTTAGAGATGGAGTGTCAATATTCTTCATTCCTCAAAATGTCCAAGCTATAAGGATTTTTTCACTTAAGTTTCCTTTGATGTCTGATGTCTTTGTTTCTTCCGCCCTCTACAGAGCAGGGAGTACGAGAAGACGACGAAGTGGGGCGGAGTCTTTGGAGGAAAATAGGACACACTGTATAGCTGAATGTACATAATCATGGTTGATTTATAAACTGCAGAAAACAGGGGAAAAAGAGAAAGACAAAATCTATTTATATTTACCCACCCCCTTTTTCAAAACTTTCAAAATTCAACCCTTTTTCTTTTTCTTATTTTTTCTAAAAGTACCAAGTCATTTAACATTTTACTGTACAGAAAACAAAGTTTCATTCATGAATTTCATGTACAGTGTGTAGTCCTGAAGAACCCCCCACATACACATGTAATGTAGTTGCTCACTGCAGTTACACAGAGCCATTTTAGGATCTTAGAGACTTGCCAATGGTTTGGCATGTTTATAAACTCAGCTTTTTGAATATCATGACAAAACTTGGGCTTCAATATCATATGAAGATTTATTTCTTCATAGAAATAAGTATTATAATGCGTAACCTGAATCCATTGCAATCTTGGTGACTGTTATTATTCAATTCTTCCTCCAAATTCTCCCTTCCATTTCTTCCTTTTCAATTTCAATTTCAATTTATTTATGTTTCCAACAAAACATTACAAATCAATTATAAACATTCATAACAAATGTAGAAATACATATTGGTAACAAAGGGGTCCACTAAAAAGCAATGCTTGTATAAGTGTTAACACCTCAAATGATACTTTCCCCCCTCTCCTCTCCATACATTTTGAAAGTAGTGATAATAGGGGACATATACCTGACCTTTTTTCTTCATATATACCTGTACAAGTCATGTAAATGTAGTTCATTTTACTGTAAAGCTTCTTTTTGTAAAAATTCATAACAGCATATGATATTAAAGTACAATTCAATGAACATGTTTTAGGACAGAAATGAAGTACATGTTAAAGGTAAAGACCAGTTTTGGAAACGCCCCTCTCTCAAAAAAATGAAATGGAAGGTCTCATTACCAATCATGTGAAAGAATATGTATTGACTAAAACATGATGATACAAATTTCGCCGGGAAAGTCGGGAAACCGCCTACTAATTGATATATTTGGTAAATTATTATATCTATTGGGACCAAATAGATATCGCGCACGTGGTCGCGTAGTCCCATATACATCTTTCCGTGTACAGTGCTTGTAACTTTACCAAGACTGGGCCAAATTTCTTATCATTTTGATGATTCCAGAACCTTGCAGTACACACCAATACTTATTGCTAGATGATCAACCTTTTCTGATCGATTCCACAACGTATCTTTTACAATGCAACCGCATGACCAGAACTGGTCTTTATCTTTAAGTACATGTTAAGCAAATTGAAAAGGTCTTCTGGGAATAAGAATTCACAAAATGTTTCTGAATCTAAAAATTGTTGACATTTTATGAATTATTGAAAAGAAATATGTACACAAGTCCGTTTTTATTTTTTTATTTGCACATATTGTGTTGAACAAGCGAAATCATGTAAAAAGGAACATTCAAGCCTAGGCTACTGCCTGAATACACAGGACAGTACAAGGCAGAAAGCATGAGCCAATTTCTAAGTAATTCAGTCATTGAGAATCAAATTGTGCACATTCCTATTGTCATTTGAATGGCATGATTTGCCATTAAATTCCAGAAAATGATTGGAACACATATGTACATGTATGTACAGTGTATTGTGAATGATATGGTTAGTAATATTGTATGTTCGGAGCCAAAAGGGCATTATCTTAAATAAGGCCCCACGGAACGTTTTTCAAAGTGGGGGGCGGGGGCAAAGTATTTACAATCAGGTAGAGCCGAGCTCAGGGTGTTTAGGCATTTAATTACGGTCAGATGATTTGTGACACTGGCAGGTCACCATTCTTTTGTTTAGTGACGTAAATCATGGTCTGAAGCAACATTTCATTCAAATGAGACACTTGCTAAAGATAAAAAATATTTAACGTTGCCCCTATTTTTTCATGAGTACATTTTATAGGTGAAAATCAATTTCTGTTTAAAATATAATACAAGCAAGTACCGTATCATCTCTTCTTCTCACATATTTCTCTCTTCTCGATTCTCTCTTCTCTTTCATCACCTGAAATCATAAATGAGAATTTCATTCAAATGTTGTTGTGAAAGTTGAATAAATCATGGATAAAACTTCGATTCGTTTCCGGTACTTAAAGAAGCATAATTTGACGTACATTTAACTATATCTGCATGAAATGTATCATTTTTTCCTTGATGTTTGTGTACTTCTCGTTTGTATGTCTCAGTTGGTAACAAACAGGATCGTCATCATAATTATCCTTATATTTTACATTTGCTTTCAATTATTAATTGTTAACTTTGCTTTAATAAAGCCCGTCTAAAAGTGTTGGGAGCCCCGAAAATTTGATGGCTAAATTTCACTTAAATTGTATCATAATGAGAAGGAGGATGTCATTGTAGACACATTTCTGCAAGGAATTTCAAAACAAATGTGTTTAAAGTCGACTTTTGATGAAAGAATACAACATTTAGGTTTTCTGTGTACCACAAAAAACCCAAATTATGTATTCTTGTATCAATATTTGTCAAACACATTTGGGGGGAATCTTTGCAGAAGTGTGTCTTTAATGACATCTAGCTATTTCACATTATGATACAATTTAAGTTAAATTTTGCCATCACAGTTTTGGCAAATTTGGGGCTCCCAACACTTTAGAGGGGCTTTAATAAAATTTGTCATCTATTTCATTAGATTTGTTTCGGGCTGTCATATTTTCGAGTTGTCAAGAAACAACTTTTGTTTGAAAAGTATGCAGAACATTTGAATATGTTAATAATAAAAACTGGTCTATTTGCGTTTTGACGATAGGCGATTTTCGTAATGCAAACAAATTTAATGTGCAAACCTTTATTAAGTGCCTTATTACAAGGTATTTCATTCACCTATTACGAATAACTGTATTTCAAGATTCAGAATGCGAATTGCATACATTACGTCTAGTTAGGTAGGACAAACCATAATGTTTGTCCCACCTATCAGCAATTAATGTTGCAGTTCGCTTGCTGACTATTAACAAAATACTTAATCCAAACAGGTGAATAAAATGAATGAAGTTTGTAACTGGGCACTTGTCAATGATTTGTGCATTCAATTTGAGTATACGAAAATGGTCTATAGTAGTGCAAAGATGATAGCAGGTGAATTAAATATTTCATCAGCAAACACACACACACATAAGTGGGAAGGAAACATCCATAAATTGGAATATATTTACTTCATAAACGACTTCGCATCGTACGTCACGTTATTAACATAAAGGGATATGCCCATGTCGTGCTGAGAAACTTTGCATTATGATAAGTTTATACCTCTCTCATACACTTTGGTTTGGAATCTTGTAGATTAGTTGGCAAGAATACAATAAATCTTTCAGAATACCTAAATTTACTTCCAGGGGAGAGGTTTTCTTTAAAGTAGTACCTATATAGATATATATATATTATTGTTTCAATCCCACAGACTGTTTTTTTTTCAGTAATAACAAACCAAACAAGTATATCAGCTTCCCTGCTTTAATTTTCTGTTAATCGATTTGAAAGGACGCATATTATTTTTTATAAGCTAGTCAAATGGTTTTTTTTTTCGTGTTTATATATTGGTGTATAAAACAAAAACAACAAATATACGATATGTTATGTATGTATTTAAACTTTGTTCAATTTCCTCTATATTTGTAACTTTTACTTTGTACGTGCCTTCTCAGGAAAACGAATAATCAAAATAAAAACAATAAATAAACGGATTACTAGGGGATTGCTGCTATGAACAATATAAACAATTGTATTTAAAAAATTGGATAATATTTTGATCATTTCCGATCTAAAATTATTAATTTTTCAGAGGGATATGTCCTAAAGATTGGCAAATTTGATAAATTATTTTTTATAGCTTGTTAATATCTTGTTGCATCATATTATTGTCAACATGACTAGAAATAGGTGTCAGTGGATATGTTGGTATAAATGATCGCATTATTAATATCTCATTAATGTAGTCTTTTCTAAAAGTTGCCTTCAGCTTTAAATATTTGTATTAATAAATAGATTGATTCAGTTGGGTACTGTTTTATATGAACCATATTTTTTTTTATTTTTTTTTATTCCACGATATAAACTAGGAAGGTATGAGGAGTTCACAATATTCCATAGTAGAGATTGGAGTTTAAATAACTTGTTATCTCAAGCGTGTGAATATCTTTCAACAACAGTAAAGAAATCATGATAATATATAAGGAGAATTGAGAGATTTGTGGGTGTGAGAGTTTGTGAAATATAGGGAAGGAAAGAAAAAGTCGAAAAAGAATGGATGAGATATAGAAAGAACGATGAAGAGAAATTTCGTCATTTGTGTAAACGAGGAATAAATCAGGTTAAGCCAACAATAGTAGAAAACTTGTACAAAAATTACAAAATACACCTGCTCCGAAAACAACAGGGACATCCGGACAACGAGGAACCCATTTCCTTGGGTTATTGATTCATTTCCCTATTACAGAATAATGTCAAAGGTATTTTCGTGTGCAACTGTTGTACATTTAGCGCCATTTATCGCCCGCTGGAAATGTAAATAGACTGTTTTTAAGATAATATGATATATGTAACTTCAAAAGCTACGCTTATGGACTGTAAAACAATAACAACAACAACAGGATACTTACTAGAGAATAGACATGTAAAGCTTAAAAACGATCGCAAAGACTTTCAAAATCCAAACTCTAGCAACTTCAATAGCATTATTATGTGCAAAATGTTGAAATTTTCAAACGTCACAGTGACATTATTACATAATCATAAATTAATTTTTATATGCAATGTAATAGAGTAGCGAAATTGCCCATATTAAGCCTTAAGCTGATTTCAAGATCTCTTTTCTGTCTTTAGCCATCCGCTTATTATGATATATCTGAATAAAATGACACAGCGATGAGGTTATTGTCAGAGATTTCGCAAGAGATTGAGAGTTTGTGTTTGACTCATAGGGAGATGAGAAAAATTAAAACGCAGAAGAGAGGTGAAAAGGTTTGTGTTTAATAAAGGAGACAGAGAATCACTGGAAGCAAAAGGTGACAGGTAAGATTTTAGATCTTAGATTTAGGTTTTTATTCTAAATCCAACATTAAGTTTTGTTTGCAGTAAAGATCTTACCAATAGATGAGGAGAATTGAAAAGACAATCAAGGGATAGTGTGGGTGAGAGAGTTGGTGAAATAGAGAGAAGGAAAGAAGAAGTCGAAGAAGAATGGACAAGATATCAAAAGAACAATAAAGAGAAATTTCGTCATTTCTGTAAACGAGTAATAGTTCAGGTTAAACAAACAATAGAAGAAAACTTGTAAAAACATGAAAAAATTAACTTCCTTAAATATAGGGACATACACCTGCTCCAAAAACCACAGGAACATCCGGGCAACGAAATACCCATTTCAATAGCCTTCCGTGCCAAATTTCAAAACGTTCAAACAAGGCAATGACATTATTACATAATCATGAATTGATTTCTAAAAACTACATGATTGTATTCCCCTTTTCATTTTGTACGATACAATTTTACATGGTAAGAATAACAACAGGCTGTTTTGTTAAATGTCGTTCATAATTCAAGGTTAGCGCATTGGGTCAAGTGTGACCCGTTCTATGATGTTGTTTTCCACTTAGTTGATTGATAAATGCTTGTAGTTACCGAGCTCACTGGGGCCTTGCACATCATCAATATCAGGCTTAAAAAATAAGTCATCACGTATCATTCCTACATTTATTTCTTTATGCAAAACGGGGAAAGTACGCCTCCTCATGGTAAAATGGGACATTGTTAGAGCAGAAGCTAGACAGTCAGGGTGAGTTTCGAAAAATCCTTTAGAAAATGTAAAATATTCAAACTTTACCGCTAAACTGGGAAACGAGTGTTGATGATGTTGAGAATGATAGAGCACTTGATTAAAAAGGATTAAAAGTCGCCAGTAAAGTTGATTTAACGATATTTGTACCCATTCTGAGACATAATAATCCGTGTTGCAGCCCTAATTAGGCTGAAGTGTACAATCTTTTTAACAGAACGAAATTAAACATACTACATACAAAACACATAATATAATATTATAACTTGGCAGATGTTATCAGCAATTTGGCATGGTAAAGGTGATATTTAAGTGGCGAAATTTTTCTCCTCCGGTCGTCACATTTTACATCCAACCATGACAGTATCTTGTTTTCCCTTTTGCTACACTCACTAGATCAGGAACAGGATTATACCGTGCAAGGTGATGCCCGCAAGTCCTCATATTCGGGTATGGAGGTGACGGAATGTATAAGTTTTGTATATTTTTAGTCATTTCTATTGCAAGATATCCAAATGTATCATTTTTTTATTGCAGGGGATGTTATACCCCCCTACCCCCTTATCGAAAATATGCCCGTACGCCTATTTGTACGTGCTACTTGACAAGTGCCATAGTGTTGCAAATCGAATCTTTGGATATAATGTTTTGTAACGTGTTACAAAGGTGACGCGAAACTGCATGACGTACCTTTTAAAAAAGCCGAACAAATGCTGCTTTGGGCTTACCCAAAATTTGACCACTCAATACTTATACAAGTGAGGCGCGATGTGGTTCAATACCAATTCCATGCGCTAATGCCCTTTGGTAATGCGTTAATCTTTATCATGAAATCCGTCAGAGAGGACTTGATTTTTTTGGTGGAATTTATTTTCTTCTGCAAAATACAAATCAAATTACAATACAACATATAACAAAATTAGCATGTTTTTTGGACGTATATACAATTTAATAATAATAAATGATAACATTAAAGCATATGTTATTGATAACACAATAACAAGAACTATTCATTAAGAAATCTGCAGAATAATCAGGGCTACTATGATAAGCGATTGCTTGAAAGCATGATAGTCCGGGGTGGGGAGGGGGATTTAATGATAAAAAATATTTAAAATACTGATGATGATGGTGATAATGAAATGGAAATATGCTGATGTAAATATGTCTGAAACAGAAAACTTATACACGTATACGGGAGTTATAAAATATAGTGATGGATGTTTTATAGATATCTGGAAATAATATTGAATATTAATTTAGCAGGGAAAATATCTAACAATGTACTCAGAATTGCTTTCTTCGTATTAAATCTAAATTAATTTTAGCGTTTTAAATGATTCGATTTAGTCTGGGAGTGCATTTCATAAATCTGGACTATGATGCCTTATCGATTTATGCAGAATCAATATTTAAGAATTTATCAAAATAATGAAGGTTTAAAGAATTCCGAGTAGGGTACGAATGGATAGTTTTATTTTATACGAGACTTTTTTATTATCAATCAGGAAGCAGGTTATTCATGTATTTTAACATGAAGATCAAACTCTATTGCCAGCTTATATTTTTTAAAATTTCAATGTTTTATATTCAAACTAGATGGAACTTCGACTGCGTGCAGTCAAAAATGATGCCTCCGCCATAGAGTGATTTTACAAACCAAAAACGGAAGCAATTTTTCATATACATGGCTCTGCAAGATAAATACATGTCCTGAGTTTGATAGTAATCCATCTGTAGGTTCTAATTATAATGCGTTCACAAGCTATTTAAATGCATACATAATGAGCCCAATGACCTTTGACCTTTGACCTCATGACCCTAAGATCTAATCAGTTCATTGGCTTTGCAAGATACATACATGACCCAAGTTTGGCGGTAATCCATCAATCGGTTCTTGAGATAACGCGATCACGGGAACGGGACGTAACAGACGGACGTACAGACGTACAGACGGACGGAAGGACGGACAACCAGAAAACATAATGCCTGCCGGCGACTTTGTAGCGGAAGCATTAAAATCTCCATCAACATCTCGTCAAATAAACATAACCATATTTATTGTAATCCACCATAAAAAGGAGACTCGATTCACTTTCATACAATACCACATTTGTGAAGACAGATCTTTGGTATATCGAGCTTAAGCAATTTAAAAATGGATTTGCGCACGATATTGGGCATAGCAATTCATTCTTTATTGTATTTCAATTCCATTGCCCTATACGTTCGCGTTAATTAGAGACAACTATCTTATTCAAGGTTGATATGTTAAATGACTAAAAACATCATGACATATCTCTGATATTTGATTTGTGTCTTTATCTCTTGTTTTGTTTCTTTGCATTGTAATAAACAGAGTTACATTATGCATTTCTTATGATAATGATGATTAGAATAATAATAATAACAAGTTATCAGGTATTAACATAAATGTATTGTGGTTGACAGGATACGTCAACGGACTGTGGATCACAAGGTCCGCATTTCGAGTCCCACCGCGGCACTTTATATGTGCTTTGGCAAGACATTAATCTACAATGCCACCCTCGAACCAAATGATGTAAATAGATACCTGGCAGGAATTAATTCTTTGAAATGCTATACAATCAGTAATATATTAATAAATAAATGAATAAACAAATATAATGGAAAAAGAATGAAGGTGATCAGCGCATGCTTCTTTTTTCTCATTCCCCTATTTTTGTTTACGGGATGGCACGTGCCCCCTGTGCCCCCTCAACCCAGCGGACCTACTCGCCTCCTGGAGATGGACTGAACAAAATCTGCATTCGACTATGATACCTTGAAGAGCGGTTACCCCACAACGGTGCAGAAAATAAGTGTGTCTTCATTCCGCCAAGAACCAGGAGTAGGTACCTGTTCAGGCGCAAGTGGGACAAATTTCGTCTGCATCAAAAAGTCTTATTTCCTTCCTTGTCTGACTAGGCAAAAACGTTTCCTCATGTCGACTCATGAGTCATGGCCTCACTCTCTCTCTCTCTCTCCCTTTCTCACTCTCCCTCTCTTCTTCCCTCACACACACACACATACATCCCACTCCCACTCACACACACACACGCACACACGTACATATCTTCTCCCCTCTCCCTCACCCCTCCTATCTATCTTTAATAGCTTATAGGCTACTAAATTGTTTTCGAAACTCTTCAGTGCTTTTCAGGCTCGTAATAAAATCTTCTTTTTTATTATTATCATGAGATATTATAAAAAGGTAAAGAGTGAACAAAATAAATTGGCTTTTCGATCGCTCTACTTTCTTTCCTTTGAACTGAGTAGATTTGAACTGAATAGATATGAACTTCACAATACACAACGATAATTTCGTTTCTAACGAGAAAATACCAAATGCGGGATAAAGAGATATGAATAAGCGCATCATCTAAAAAATTAAGTGATACGCTGTATTTAATAAAATTCCATTCGGATGTTGTTTTGAAAGTAGAATCAATCATGGGTAAAACTTCTTTTCATATCCAATATATTAAATGAGCATAACTTGATGTACATTAAAATATACCTGCATGAAATGTAATTTTTTTTCATTGATGTTTGTTTACATTCTCGTTTGTATGTTTCAGTTGGAAACAAACAGAATCATCGTCATCATTATCCTTATATATTACATATGCTTTCGATCATTAACTCTGCTACATTAATGTTTTCATATATTTCTGATCATTAAATTTGTTTCGGGCTGTCATATTTTCAAGCAATTTGCTTACATTGTCCTTCTTCTGCAAATAATTTTTGTGAAGTTAGATGAAATATGATAATTTGACAATTTATTCTATCTTTTTATTCTTAATGATTGTAATGTATATTTGCTTATTTATATTTCATTTTCAAAGTGTACTAATTCATATTTTATGTTTGTTTTGTTACCGAATTTTCTATATTTTATATGAAATTTTTAATTCAATAACAATACCTTTACTTTTCAATGATGGAAAAATTATAGCTGAGAAGGTAAAAATACTTTTTGGTGACAATCTATAACCGGGGAACAATTGTAACCCATTTATTTATAAATGATATAAATACAGCAGTTGACTAATCTTTTTTCATTTAAAAGTATATGAGACCTAAACCCCAGGAGAGGAACAGTTTGTTCATGCAATTTTCGTTCTGGTAATAGGCCATTATTGTAATGTAATCAAATTTAATGTACAAATCTTTGTTAAATGCCTCGTTACAAATCATTTAATTCACCTGGTACGAATAATTATATTTCAATATTCATGAATCAAATTGCATACGTAACGCGTTGTTAGGTAGGACAAGCCATAATTTTTGTCCTACCTAGCAATAATTGATGTATGCAACTCGATGATAGCAGGTGAATGAAATATTTCATCATCATCACACACACACGCATGTGGGAAGAAATCATCCATACAATTGAATATGTTTACTTTATATACGACTTCGCATAGTACATAACGTTATGAATAAAAGGGAGATGCCCGTGTCGTGCTGAGAAACTTTGCATTCTGCTAAGTTTATACCTCTCTCATACACTTTGGTTGGGAATCTTGTAGATTAGTACGCAAGATACAATAAACAATCTCAGAATACCGAAAGTTATTTCCTGCAGTGAGGTTTCCTTAAACGTAGTACCTCTGGATAGCTATGGGATTGTTGCTATGAATTATATATGAAATAGTTTATTAAAAAATGGATTATATTTTTTTCAATTTCGATCTAAAATATTTATTTTAAGAGGGATATTTCCTAAAGATCGGGAGTTTGGATATATATTTTTTTGCAGCTGGTATATATCTTGTTGTTATCATATTATTGTCAACATGACTGTATAGAGATGTCGGTTGGTATGTTTGTATTTATGGTCACATTGGTAATATCTCATTATTATGGTTCCTTCTTAACGTCGCCTTCACTCTTTTTTCTTAATGAATAGATTCATTTAGTATGGGGCTGTTTTATATGAACCATATTTGTTTTTTTGTTTTTATATTTCACGAAATAAACTACGAAGGTATGAGGAGTTCATAATATTCCATATTAGAGATTGGAGTTCAATTAAGTTGTGTTTTTAATCTTGTGAACATATTTCAGCAAAATAACATTTGTAATGTAAACCTGATATTATTGAGCTGAGTAGATATGTTTCTTAACATGAATGTAATATCATATCTTGTAGTTTTGATCTATACCAATATCCTCTTTACTTTAAACGAGACATTAATTTCATTGAAAATTGCTATCAATATGAAGCATTGAGTACTTTACAGATATTTGGCAAGAGATTGATAGTTTATGTTAGACTCATAAGGAGAGGAGAACAATTAGTAAGCAGACTTTTATTTAAAATCCATCTAAAAGTTTTGTTTGCAATAAAGAAATAATGATAATAGATGAAAAGAATGGAGAGGCTTGTGTGGTTGAAAGAGTTTGTCGTCATTTATGTAAATGAGTAATAGTTCAGGCTAAACCAACAATAGAAGAAAACTTGTACAAACATGAGAAAATAACATTTCCTTAAATATAGGGAAATACACCTGCTCCAAAAAACACAGGAACATCCGGACAACGAGTTACCAATTTCCTTGGGTCTTTGATTGATTTTTCCAGAATAATGTTAAAGGTATTTTAGCGCCATTTATCGTCCGCTGTAAATGTATATAGACTGCATCGGCATTGTAAGATAATGTAATTCATGTAACTTCGAAAGCTACGATCACGGACTATACAAACAACAACAAGAAGAACAGGATACTTTCTAGTGAATAAATATGTAAAGCTCAAAACGATCGCAAAGACTATCAAAAACCAAACTCTGGCAATTTCAATAGCCTTCTGTACCAAGTGTTGAAATGTGCAAACTGACAATGACATAATTACATGATCATAAACCGATCTCTTTATACAATACAATAGGGTAGTGAAATTGCCCATATTGTTCAAGGTCATAGCTTTTGAATTTACATGTATTACATTATCTTACAATGCCGATGCAGTATATATACATATCTAGGGTCAGAAGGATGTTAACTGATAAGGCATGCCATCATGCTATTCGCTCTCTTGTTTTAAGCCGTCTTGATGATGCCAATTTTCTCTTGATTAATATTAATGTTTCGGATATTGATAGACTACAACGAATCCAGAATCGTGCAGCCCTTATTGTCTTAAATGCAAGAAAATATGATCACGTGGCTCCTTTGTTTAAACAACTACACTTGCTACCTGTTCCCAAGAGAATAATGTATAAAGTTGCTCTATTTGCTTATAAATCCATGCATAACCTTATGCCATCCTATATTTCTAGTCTGTTTTGTCCCATCCAGCAATCAAGATATTCATTACGCTCAAGGTCAGATCCTCTTCTTCTGCAAATTCCCCGCATCAATTCGAAGAAGGGTCAACAAAATATAATCTTTTCTGGTCCCACTATTTGGAATAGTCTCCCATTAAACATTCGTTCCTGCACCTCAGTCGAATCATTTAAGAGACAACTCAAGACTTATTTGGTTTCTTTGTGATTGTCTTTTGATAAGGCCTTGTGTGGAATTGTGTGGGATGTGAACAAGGTTCTGTACTGTATGAACCAGGCTTGGTTCATGTGGTGCACAGCTTTCTCAATAACCTTACACAGCTTTACACAACAAACTTTACAGTTCATGCGCTTGGAGAGCAAAACAATTATTCTGTTTTATTTACTAATGTAAAGCGTTTTGAGCATGTTGTTGTAAAGGCGCTATATAAATATCAATATGTATGTATGCAGTATAAAGGTGACCATCTTTAGCGGTTTTTATTTAAATCTTATTCATGAATTGTACCTTCATTGTTAGGCGTTTTACGTCTGCATTATGCCTTTAATCTACCATATTCATTTCTGGTCATTGTTCTAAGAAGGTATTTTGGGGGAGAAAGTTTATCAAGGAAACTTCATAAATATAAAAGCAGGCGATATGTCTATTTAAACCTTCAGTCTCTCTGGGCTTAAATCAGTTGTTGTCACAACACTCCAGATGATGATGAATCGTTCTTGGTACCTTGCTTGTCTAGTAATTGGAAGTCTGATGCTCGTCGTGCATCATGCCTCTTCCCAACGTGACGAAGGTAGGTCTTTTTTAACTATATTATTCAGCTAGTAAACTTGTCAAGGTAATTAGAACACATTGCTATTTAATTCATCGTTCATCGATATCTACTTCTTATCTCCAATATCTAACCTCGTGGAGTGTGATAACTAAGTGGTAGAGCAGTGGCCTCGTAAAGCTACAGTCCCATATACGTCCCGGACCGTCCCGGACCATCCCGGACCCCATCCGGGGTGATCCGGGATTCGGTCCGTGTTGACACCGTGTTGGCACCGGGGTGGTCCTGGATGGTCCTGGATGGTCCTGGATGGTCCTGGATGGTCCTGGGCGGTCCGGGAGTCGACCCCGGATGTTTTTGACGGTCAAAAACTGCCGGGGTGGTCCGGACGGTCCGGGACAATAGTTTGATCCGGGGTGATCCGTGTAGCCACCGTGCTGGGTCCGGGGTCATCCGTAGTGGCGCCGGGGCGGTCCGTGTTGATCCGTGGCAGTCCGGGAGTGAGTTATTGACCCCGGATCACCCCGGCGCCCCTACGGATGATCCCGGACCCAGCACGGTGGCGACACGGATCACCCTGGACCAGCACGTGTTGGCACCGGGATGGTCCGGTGTCATCCGTGTTGGCACCGTGTTGGCACCGGGGTGGTCCGGGACGGTCCGTGGCGGCTCCGTGCTGGGTCTGGAATGATCTGTACTGCTGCCGGGGCTATGCCCGGACGGTCCGGGCGGTCCGTAGTGGTACCGTGTTGGGTCCGGGGAGACGGTCGGCGGTTGCGATTTTTTGAACAAAACATCCCGGACCATCCCGGATCACCCCAGACCATGGTCCGGGATGGTCCGGAGTGGTCCGTGCTCGTCCGTGCTGGTCCGGCTTTATATGGGACTGGGGCTTAACCAGGAGGTCCAAGGTTCGAAGCCAAGTCACTGAGCAATTACCATTTTGTAAAGTATGGAATGCTCATTAGCAAGTCGGTCCTGATTACTAACAAGCATACACATGCTTTCTTAGCAGTCAGGTAAAATCACACCATAAAACAATCAATTTTCATAACCACAACTTCTGGTTGTTGAATCAATGGGATATTACCAAACTATAAGGAAACCGTTGACAGCCATCTCATTTGCGAGATTTTAGTTAAAAGAGCTTACAGTTTTATGTTTCTGTAGTAGCTATCTAACGCTAACACCCTAGAAGTAGTTGGACAAACAATTTCTCGTCTACACGACCGACCAATCGAGTAAATCAAAGCTTTGCGCTATTCACTCCGTTCGAATGAAAATGAATACCCAACTCTCGAGCAACATTTTTCTTTCCAAATGCAATTTGATAAATCCTAAATTATTGATCCTGCATAAATCAATAAGACATCATGGTTCAGATCTATGGATGCACTCCCAGACTCAATAAAATCATGTAAAACCTTAAATTCATTTAAATTCAATAAGAAGAAAGCATTTCTGTCAGAGTACTTTGTCTGATCTTTTCCGAGTGCTGATTAAATATTCAATATTATTTCCAGATTTCTATAAACATCCATCACTATATTTTATAACTCTCGTATGCTTATATAAGTTTTCTGAGTCAGAAATATTTACATCAACATATTTTCATTTACATCACACCATTATCATTAACATCATCACCATCATCATCATCATCATAATCATCATCATCATCATAATCATCATCATCATCATAATCATCATCATCATCATAATCATCATCATCTTCAGTTTTGTTATTCTTTTAATCATCCACCACTTCCCGGGCAAACACGCTATCAAGCAAACGCTTATTGTGATAGCCCTTCTTCTTCTGCAGATTTATTATTGAATAATTCTTGATAGCGTTTTATCCGCTACATTTTGTTATAATTTCAACATTTCTATTATGATTATATTGGGTGTACGTCCAAACAAATTGTTGTATATTTTATGTGCTTTATCGTCAAAATGTACTTTGATTTGTATGCTTTGCAAAAGAAAATTCAATTCAATTCAATTCAATGCAATTGATAATGCTACAATGTAATGTGAACAAAAACTGTATATTAACTTATTACTGATTTAATCCACTCTCTGCCTCGTCTGTTTTTCAACTCTTTGAATCTACATAAGTCATAATTTTACTCGTGCGGCAATGTATATATATGCATATTTCATCTGTATATATTTTGATTTTTGTTTTTAAACCATATAATGTTTACGACATTCTTTTTTTTAATAGTCAGGGATCTACATTTTACAAGCTTTAAGCTTCTCAATAGACCCCTCCACATATCTCCCTTACTTTGTTATTCTAGTTCCCAATCTGTTTATTATTCTCTGTATTTCTTCTCAAATCAAATATAAATATTTGCCATAAACTTGAAATATTTGTGGAATATGTGGATTATCACTGGCGTACTGATGGGGGCTGGGGGGGGGGGACAGTTGACACCCCAAATAAAATTCAAGCGTGGTTTATTTCTAATTCGATACCAGTGATATACAAATGTTGCTGAAATGACATGATTTTCCGGGGTTTATTCTCTTACTTTTGCCCATTATGCCAGAGGCGGCACTCCCGGCGGGTGGGGTGGCACTGTGCCCCCACTTTTAAGGTACCCCCAAAAAGCACATTTTTACATAGGTCAAACGCCCCTTTTCTTTTCTAATAACTGTCCTTTTCCTCTCTTTTCATCTCTGGCGAGTACGTCTTTTCAGGTACGAGAAATTCCCCTTTTCACCTATGATATTTTTGCCCTATTTATTTTGGCTCGTGTCCCTTTTCCTTAATAGTGTACCTTTTCCTTCTTAATAAGAACCCCCACTTTTCACCTCTGATAAGTGCCTCTTTTATTTTTACACGTGCCCCTTTTCGTTTCTAATAAGGACCATATTTCCTTCGGAAAAGTGCCCCGTTCACTTTTTTATATGATCCCCTCCTCCTTTTCAAAATGCTCTTTTAACATCTGATAAATGCCCCAATTAAAATCTGATAGGTGCCCTTTTCCTTCAACAGATTTTCCATTTCCGTTCTCACAAGTGCCTTTTTTCATCTCTGTTGAGTGTCCCTTTTCATGTGCAAGAAGTGCCGTTTTTCACCTCTGATAATTGTCCTTTTTACTTTAACACGGGCACCTTTTCTTTTCTAAAAACTGTCCTTTTCCCTTTTGATAAGTGCCTACTTTTCGTTTCTCCATAACATGCACCCTGAATTCAAGGCGATTTAAAGCCCCTTTTTCTTTAATTTTCCCTAGAGCTCGCTCGATCTATAGATGTTATAATTATGTTACTTATAAAAGAACTGTTCAGTCTTTCTTCATTAGATTGTGATTAATACCCATCAGGGTTTGTTTTTTGTCTTCTTTATAAGAGTTATTTTTTGGCACTGGGACCTCAAAAATCTTTAAATTTCTGCTCGTTCGAAAATTAATATTCAGACCATTACACCCAACTGCAAAGTATGTTGCTTAATTACGCAGTATCTTGTACCACGTAAAGAAAGAAACAAATATTGATATCATCCCTGGTAGTGTGATCACAATCCTGACGATGTAGGGTATATACCAATGTATGTTTTGTTATGTTTCCCTTTGTAGGTGCCCCTTTTTCGAGAAAGTGCCCTGTTTTGTTGTTCCCCCCCCCCCATATTTTGGAAGACGCTCCGCCGCCCCTGCATTATGCTACTTGGTGGTGATGCAGATTTTTTTTTCTGACCCCAAAAAGTTTTTGCTCATTACGCCACTGTGGAATATGAATAAATAAATGATATTAAAAAACTGTAAATGATATGAATTTCAGTTTTTGGATGTAAATCAATGTTATATAAAAAACATTATTGAATTGGTTTGAATTGAACACTATAACCAAATTATTCTGTTCGAAAGGGCGAAGAAAAAGAAGAATTAATAACAATTTGCTGTATTATCTATTCCTTCATTTCTCTTTCGGAAAGTAGAAACTTCATATTCCTAAAGTGCATCTGTTTAATGTAAATTTACACAATATCTACTTGTTTTTCTTACTTATTTATTTTACATTTCAATGAATAAACAATTTTGTGGTAAAGTACTCCAATTATTGAAAAATTTGATCCATTTATATAAATTAGACAATTAAAACTTGCTCAGCTTAGACAAATAAAATAGTATTTCGTTAAAAACAACCCCTCCCTATGATTACCATAATGTAACAGTTCCCATGATTTATATGCATTTAGGTGGATCTATTTCAATTCAGATTCTATTTCAGAGAGCAGCTTTTCTTCTAGACCCCTTTCAACTTGTTATTATCTTGGAGTGCCGTATCTTCACTCTGAAGTGTGGGACGTTAACGAATGTATAACCTGTACATGTACAAACGGCTCTATTAACTGCGTGATTGAAACTTGTGACCGTGTCAATGTTGGATATTGCGTTGAACCCGTTCTCCCGCCAGGAGACTGCTGCTATGTCTGCCCGTACGGTAAGTCTTCTGATAGCCTCCCCACCCCCACCCCCGCCCCACCCGCCCTCTCATAGGTCCACAACTATATGGGACTGTGTCGCGAATTCACTACTTCAATACATAAAACAAACCCCAAAATCAATGGACGCAGGATTTAATTTACTAAAATTTACAAGATTGCCTGATTCCGGGACTCTTCAACTATTAATGTGTTACAAATTTGGGGTTTCCAAGTTGATCCGAGGGGGGGGGGGGCACGAAAATATCGCTTTTTTTTCCCTTTGTGCTTATATCTAGCTCCCTTTTTTCTACTTTGCTTTTTATATATCTGCTTATTTTCTGCTATTTTTCTCTTCTTTTCGTTGACCTCTTTTTTTCAAGTTTACATCCCCTTTTTTTCTCGAAGTGCTGCGTGTATGTTGTGTATTTTTTTAAATTTCTAACATTTCCGTTGCACACCTGTCGTCATTTTGACTGTGTTATTACTAGGGTTAATAAGCTGATGGAAGCAATTAGCCAAAGACCATTTATTAAATGCCATGGGCGTTCTGTTTATTTTGTCACTCTCACATTGCTTACGCAGTATTTCGTCACTAATGACGCCTCTTTTGCAACAGGCGTATAAAACTGAATACTGTGACTCATTCGTATCAGACATGCCAAACTCAAATGTTTCAGCATCCAACGTTTATTCACCACTCCCTCTTTTTTCGTATAATGATAATTATAAACTAGTCATCAAATTTATTTCTAAATCCTGTTTCATACCAGATGTGAGAGTACATAAAGTCAAACCAACCATACAAAATAAAGGTAATGTGACAACTAACGGTGACGTAATACTGGTTCTTGAGGTAGAAGTCACATTTATAGTTGCCAGTAGTACGACAGGAGTGAGAGGCGATTCTCTCTGGGAGTTGTCTGCCTGGATTGCTCCTGTAAACACTACTCACAGGTATGTGATTGCGACATTCTTACAGAAACAGATAAAGAGTCATAAAACCTGCGCCAATTTTTTTTTTTTTAATTAATGTAATTTGCCTTTTATTGTCTATTAGCAACAATATACCTGTATATTATGCGTATGAAACTTTGCTTTCATGTTCAAAATGATATTTTAAATATATTGTTGCAAAATTATGTCCTGAAGTATGTTAAATTTAAACTTTTATGTATCATGCTTTTCTTCTTGAATTACTTGATAGACGTTTGCTCACAATTATACAGTTTCCGCACAACTGCGCCAAGAGTGTCAATCTTGACAGACATGGCGCATAACGAATGCTCACTATTATCATTATTTTTATTATTATTATTTTTATTAAATATTTCTCCATATTCTATTATCTGTTTTATTGGCTGATAAACACTTTATTCATGAATTTGAAGTTCATTGTTTACGTTTATTTATTTATGTTATCCATTCTGTATTTTAAACATGGTATTTTAACTCTTTGGACTACAATCATGTATCATACTTTAACAAAAAAGTTTTCATTAATGAAATCCGAATTGAATCGAGTTATAAGGATAGAAACTCGGGGATGAAGGTCATTATTTGTTTAGTTAGTTTATTGAATTCATTAATAACTTTATTGATTAAATCACTAGTTAAATCATCTATTTATTCATATATTTATCTATTAATTTATTTATTAATTGTTGATAGCTTGAAGTCATCCAAGCCTGGGATTAGAAATGCGAAGTTAATAGCTGTAACCCTCGCGGAAATCAAGACAGTAGATGCATGCAACCATCTCATATAACAGTAATACAAGTCAATATGTGAACTGTTCATTTTAAATTCACTTTGGTTACTATCAGTCACACGATAGGTTACACCGAGCAAGTTCTCAATGTTGATCAAGCATCGCAGAGGAGCATCAGAGGAGCTCAATTAATCTTCCGGGACGTCGTGTATCCCTTCGTTGCTCCTTCTTTAAACTGCGACGAGGCCAATGTCTGTGTTGAGCTTAAACGTGGAAGAAATGCAGTAACAACTCGTCCTTTCCATTTTAGCAGTTACCCAAAAAGCTCTACACCGTTGATTGGCTGCACTTCACTATGTACTGGTAGGAAGTAGGTCAGAGAACGAAGAAGAGGGGCGACTGGCAGGAAGGGGGGCACAAGGCTTAACGGGTGGGTTAAATAGTCGGAGTTTACAATACAATCAGTGTTAAAATTGTTTATAAGGGCATGAGCGGTTCTACATTATAATTTGGGGAGGGGGCTTAGGGTTCTTGCAATAAATTTTTTCGGAAGAAATTCGAAACCCCAACAGATTGTGATGTCTACCAAACGATTTCGACAGAATGATTTTATCGAATTTTATAGAAATTTTACAGAAGGATTTCTGTGTTTTGTATTTCTTTGGGGAAAAAATTGTATTGAAGACGAAGCCACTCCACAAAATAGACCAGTTCGTAGTTTTTATTACATAATGAGATGACCCCCAATTTCCACAGATCTTTTACCAATGGAGTAATCCCCCTTCGTGCATTTTAGAATAATAATTGTCAAAGTCATACATGTACATCATGAATACCTTATGTTTGCTGTATTGAGAAGAATAATTCCAACAGTGTGCCATAGAAATTGCCGTCGGTGCATAAATGTTTGATTAATACAAAACTTTAATCAATGGGTTAAATGGGTTAAACATTTTTGGTAAAAATGAAATTTATATGCCCGAATGCGCAGATTATATCTCCAAACTGGCTTATTGCCCAGAACACTTTTTCAAGTCGTGATATACTCAATATAGTAAGAGTAAAACATGTCAACAAGATGGGCTTAATTGAAGTCGCATTTGGTCATTTAAATCGATCATGAGGGCCAGTGGTGGATTCAGTGGGCACCGGGGACACGTGCCCCTCACCCTCCCCAAGTGAAGGGAGAAAAAAAAAATAGAAGAGTCATAGGCCGATAATTTTTTTGGGGTGTGTGCTTGTAAGACGCTTTTTGAACTTGTGTCCCCCCTGTGAGCGATTCTTGAACCCGCAACAGAGGACCGGAACTCAGATATGCCTTTTGAGATCCTTATTAGCAAGCTCTAGATGGCAAACTCGATTTTTATTTCCCTTGGAATTCACGTTTTTATGTTGAGAATTCATGAGATTTGCTGAGACTTGTTACTATGGACAGACCCATTTAAACCACGAAGGCTAAGACTCCCACGAAATCAAATTAAGGCAATTCAATGTCCATCACCTTTTTAAAATGTCTGACAATACAATGACGTGTTTCGTAATCTGAATATGATTGCTATGGGTAAGGTATTAAAATCGCCCCTGAGTTGGTTTTTCCAAAATAGGTGAGTTCGTGTTTTAGATCTCTTGTTCCGAACCATATTTAATGACTTATATCATCATATTTAAGTTTAATAACAATATTACCTTTAATAATGCATATTCGTCTTGCGCATGCGTTGGAAAGGTCAGAAGTGTATAAACAAATTAGAAAGTAGAAGAAAGTCTATACTAACTTGTGTAACTTGTAATAGGCATTGGTCGGATTTATAAATGTTTCCTTCCTGGGGATCTAGTGACGAGTTATTACATTAACCTGTATTAATGAATGAACAACAATATTTGGAATACAGTCTGCATGTATGTATTCCTTATATTATTCCTTGTTGCTATGTCGGGCAAACTTCGGGCAAATTTTCTAGTTGTCAAGAACAGCCTTTGTTTGAAAAGTATGCACACGATTTTAATATAATTACTTGATGAAAGACTTCGCATAGTACGTCACGTTATCAACAAAAGGGAGATGCCCGTATCGTGCTAAGAAACTATGCATTATGCTTAGTTTATATCTCTCTCAGACACTTTGGTTGGGAATCTTGTAGATTAGTAGGCAAGAATAAAATAAATCTCTCAGAATACCTTAAGTTATTTCCTGGGGAGGGGTTTCCTTTAACATAGTACCTATGTTTATTTTTATATTCCGGAGACTGTTCTTTTCAGTAATAACAAACCAAAAAAGTACTTCAGCTCTCCTGCCTTAATTTTATGTTAACCGATTTTTAAAAGACTGATATTATATTGTATAAGCTGCTCAATTTGCTATTTTTGTCGTATATATATCGTGTTGTATAACATCAAAACAAAAACAATTAAAATATCATAGGATATGTATGTATTTAAACTTGTTCAATTTCGAAATGTATTTGTAACCTATAATTTGTACAGGGCCTCTCAGGAAATTACTGAGAGAGTTACCCTGTTTAAATAAAAACGAATAATTAAAATTTCAAAAAATAAATGGATTCCAGGGAATTGTTGCTACGAATAATGTAAATCATTGCTTTCTTTTAATTGGATTATGTTTTGATCATTTCCGATCTAAAATATTAATTTTAAGAGGGATATGTCCTAAAGACTGGGAATTTTGATAAATTGTTTTCTGTAGCTTGTAAACAATAATCAATATCATTGTAATCAATTTGTCATCATATTATTGTCGACATGACTGTATGGAGATGTCAGTGGGTATGTTTGTATTTATGGTCGCATTGTTAATATTTTTATTGTTATGGTCCCTTCTAAAAGTAACCTTCATTGTTTGTTCTTAATGAATAGATTCATTCAGTTTGGGGCTTTGTTATATGCACCATGTTTGGTCTTTTGTTTTAATATTTCACAATATAGAATTAGAGAGGTATGAGGAGTGAACAATATTCCATAGTAGATATTGGAGTTTAAATAACTTGTTACTTCAATCTTTTGAATATATTTCAACTACATTACATTGGTATTGTAAACATGATACTATTGAGGTGTGTGGGTATGTTTGTTAACATGATTGTATTATTATATCTTGTAGTTTTGATCTATACCAATATCGCCTTTATTTTAACCAAGATAAATCTATTTCATCAACATTACATTTTATATCAATGAAAAGCATTAGGATATATCTGAATAAAATGACAGAGAGATGAGGTTAATGACAGAGATTTCGCAAGAGATTGAGAGTTTTTGTTTGGCTCGTAGGGAGAGGAGAACAATTAGTGAGTAGAAGAGAGTGGGGAAAAGATTGGTGATTAATAAAGTAGAAAGACATAGGGAGTCAAAATGAAAGCAAATTGTGACCTGAGAGATTTTAGATCTTAGGTTTAAGATTTTTATTTGGAATCCAACCTTCAGTTTTAGTTGCGATAAAGAAATAATGATAATAGATGAAGAGAATTGGAAAGAGAATGAGAGATTTTGTGGGTGAGAGAGTTCGTGAAAAAGAGGAAAGGAAAGAAAAGATCGGAGAAGAGTGGATGAGACATAAACAAAACGTTGAAGAGAAATTTCGTCATTCATGTAAACGAGGAATACTTCCAACAATAAAAGAACACTTGTACAAACATGAGAAAAAACATTTCCTTAAATATAGGAACATACACCTGCTCCAAAAACCTAAGGAACATCCGGACAACGAGGTACCCATTTCCTTGGGTTATTGATTCATTTCCCTATTACAGAATAATGTCAAAGGTATTTTTTGCGTGCAACTATTGTATATTTAGCGCCATTTATCGTCCGCTGTAAATGTATATAGACTGCATCGGCATTGTAAGATAATGTAATACATGTAACTTCAAAAACTATGCTCATGGACTTTACAAACAACAACAACAAGAACAAGATACTTTTTAGTGAATAAACATGTTAAGCTCAAAACGATCGCAAAGACTTTCAAACCAAACTCTGGTAATTTCAATAGCCGTCTGTACCACGTGTTGAAAATGTTCAAACTGGCAATGACACTATTACATGATCATAAACCTATTTCTATATACAATACAATAGGGTGGTGAAATTGCTCATATTAAGCCTAAAGCTGCTTTTAAACCCCTCTTTTCTGACTTTAGCCCTCTGCTTATTGTGATATATCTGAGCAAAATACCGGAGAGATTAGGTTATTGACAGAGATTTAGCAAGAGTTGGAGAGTTTGTGTTTGACTCGTTGGGAGAGGAGAACAAATAGTGAGCAGAAGAGAGAGGGAGATATTGGTGCTAAATAAAGTAGAAAGAGATAGGGATGGCCTGAGAGATTTTAGATTTTTATTTGAAATCCAACATTAAGTTTTGGTTGCAGTAAATAAATCATAATAATAAATGAGGAGAATTGGAAAGAGAATGAAAAGATTTTGTGGGGGAGACAGTTCGTGAAATAGAGGGAAGGAAAGAAGAAGTCGAAGAAGAATGGATGAGATATAGAAAGAACGATGAAGAGAAATTTCGTCATTTGTGTAAAAGAGGAATAATTCAGGTTAAACCAACAATAGATGGAAACTTGTACAAACATGATAAAATAATATTTCCTTAAATATAGGAACATAAACCTGCTCCAAAAACCACAGAAACATCCGGACAACGAGATACCCATTTCCTTGGGTTATTGATTCATTTCCCTATAACAGAATAATGTTAAAGGTATTTGCGTGTGCATCTGTTGTTCATTTAGCGCCATTTATCGTTCGCTGGAAATATACATAGACTGCATTGGCATTGTTAGATAAAGTAATACATGTAACTTCAAAGCTACGCTCATGGACTATAAAACAATAACAACAACAACTACAGGATAGTAAATAAACATGTCAAGTTAAAAAACGATCGCGAAGACTTTCAAAAAGCTAATTCTGGCAAATTCCATAGCTTTCTGTGCCAAATTTCGAAATGTTTAAACATGGCAATGACATTATTACATAATCATGAATTAATTTCTAAATAATACATGTACTCCCCTTTTCATTTTGTACAATACAATTTTACATGGTAAGAATAACAACGGGCTGTTTTTGGTAAATGTCGTTCATAATTCCAGGTTAGCGCATTGGGTTAAGTGTGACACGTTTTATGATGTTGTTTTCCACTTATTTTATTGCTAATTTGTAGTTACCGAGCTCACTGGGGCCTTGCACATCATCAATATCAGGCTAAAAAATAAGTCATCAAGTATCATTCCTACATTTATTTATGCAAAATGGGGGAAAGTACGCCGCCTCCTTGTGAAATGGAATAGCCGAAGCTAGACAGTCGGGGAGAGTTCCGAAAAATCCTTCAGATAATGTAAAATATTCAAACTTTACCGTTAAACTGGGAAACGATTAAGACAATTGTGTTGATGATGTTGAAAATAATAGAGCACCTGATTAAAAAAAAAGAATTAAAAGTCGCCAGTAAAGTTGATTTAACGATATTTGTACCCATTCTAAGACATAATGATCTGTGTTGCATCCATTAGGCTGTAGTGTACATTTTGTACAAAAATAAATTAAACATTCTGCATACAAAACACATAATATAATATTATAACCTGGCAGAAGTTATCTGCAATTTGGCATGGTAAAGGTAATGCTTTTGTGGGGATATTTTTCTCCTCCGGCGGTCTCATTTTACATCTTAGAGTAAACAAAAATATAGAAAAATCAAAGAAAGTTTCCATTGTGATGAGGCGGATGATAATAAACATAAATGATAATAGAAAGAAAGAAAAAGAAGGGTAAGGGAAGAACCAAAAGACGAATGGGGAGAAGGAAGAGAGCGTATGTAAAGAAGCCCGGTGAGGAATAATTAGGCCAGTCCAAGTTATATTTTTTCCCATCCGTGGGTTATCATATCCAAATTATTTGTTTTAAAAATCTATATGCCGTTGTATGACAGATGTAATAAAATCTTATTTTCGCCATGTGGAAATGCCTTGGACCAGCGTTTTTCTACCGGTGTTCCGCGGCACCCTGAGATGCTACAAGTCATCGCTAGGGATGCAGCGAGAGATTTTTTAAGTTCTGATATTCGGGCAACCATCAACTCATATTTGGTCAGCCAGGTGCTCAAAGATATTCATATTCGGGCGTTAACAAACCCGAAAGGCCCTATCTCACTGAGCGGTGAATGCTTGCGAACGTAGCGAATTTGGGGTTTCGCCAGGGTTCGTAAAAGGTTGTAAAAGGTTGCAAGAAAGTTCGCAAACAGTTTTCATTGTCGTAAACAGTTTTTCGTGTCGCAAAGAAATTTTGAACATGTTCAAAATTTCTTTGCGAATTTATTTTTCCGCAAACAGTTGCAAGCGTTTGCAAAACAGTCGTAAGCCTTTGCAAACGGTTGTAAGACGGTGTCGCTGAAGTTCATTTTGATTCGCCAATGCTAGCGACCACGTTACCATATGGTTCCTATATAAAAATCGACCCAATGAGTACCAGGAGTTAGCAAAAGGTCCCAAACATTCACAAATAGTGGTAAAGGGCCTATCTCACTGAGCGGCGAATGTTTGCGAACGTAGCGAATTTGGATTCGCCGACTTTTTAGGGTTCGCCTTTGCAACATTTAGCGACATTTAGCGATGTTTAGCGACAATTAGCAACATTTGAGCGAATGTTTGCGACAGTGTTTGCGACAAGACAAACTGTTTGCGACAATGAAAACTGTTTGCGAACTTTCTTACAACCTTTAACGAACCATTTGCAACTTTTTACGAACCATGGCGAAACCCGGAATTCGCTACGTTCGCAAACATTCGCCGCTCAGTGAGATAGGGCCTTAAAGGATTGGCAAATAGTTGCTAATCTTCGCAAAAACTGTCGCTAACATTTGCGTACAGTCGCTAATAGTTGCCAACTACCTTTCGCAAACACTTTCGCAAACATTCGCTCAAATGTTGCTAATCGTCGCTAAACATCGCTAAAAGTCCCTATTTTTCGCCAACATTCGTCAGAAAAGTTGGCGAATCCAAATTCGCAACGTTCGTAAGCATTCGCCACTCAGTGAAATAGGGCCTAAGGTGTGTGTGTTTGATAAGGAAATAACATTTTATAGACAATACAATGTCCTATTTCCACGCTCGCTTCGCTCTGTCGCACAATTTAGAATCAAGATGGTTTCAGGCAACGAGGTGCTTGAATATTGCCCTGTTTGTGAAGAAGAGTGACCAAATATATCGATTAAATTGTTTACATCTAAATAAAATCCAACCATGAGAGTGTCTTTTGTTCTACTTTTGCTACACTCGCTAGATCAGGAACAGGATAATCCCGTACAAGGTGATGCCCGCAAGTCTTCATATTCGGTTATGGAGGTGCCGGAATGTATAAGTTTGGTATACTTTCAGTCATTTATATAGCAAGATGTCCAAATGTATTATTTTTATATTGCAGGTATAATATCAATGATATTAATATTAATAATAACAAGTTATCAGGTATTAACAAAGAGGTATCGTGGTCGACCGGATACGTCACCGGACTGTGGATCACATGGTCCGCGGTTCGAGTCCCGCCCCGTCAACTATGTCCTTTGGCAATACATTAATCTGGCAGGAATTAATTCTTTGAAGTTTTATACAATCATAAATATATATTTTTTTAAATGATTAAACAAATAAAATGAAAAAAGGATGAAGGTGATCAGCGCATGCTTCTTTTTCTCCTTCCCCTATTTTTGGGTACAGAAGGCACGTGCCCCCTTGTGCCCCCTCCAACCCTGCGGACCTACTTGCGTCTTGATATCAAATCATGTGTATTTCCATCACCTTCATGACAGGGAACGTTGATTGGTCTCCAGCAATCTGGCTCATCGTGGAGATGGACCGATAAAGTTGCCTGGAAGACCGGTTACCCCGACAACGGTGCAGAAAATGAGTGTGTTTTAATTCCGCCAAGAACCTGGATTAGGTACCCGTTCTGGCGCAACTGGGATTGTTACGGCGTCTGGGTAAATTTCGTCTGCATCAAAAAGTCTGATTTCCTTCCTTGTCTGACTTGGCAAAAATGTTTCCTCATGTGGACTCTTGAGTCATGGCCTCACTCTCTCTCTCCCTTTCTCTCTCTCCCTCTCTTCTTCCCACACACACACATACGTCCTATTCTCACTCCTTCACAAACACACACAAACACACACACACATATATTCTCCCCTCTCCATCTCCCATTGTGGCTATCTTTAATAGCTTATAGGCCACTAAGTTGTTTTCGAAACTCTATTGTTTTCTAGGCTCGTAATGAAATCTTCCATTTTAGTATTATCATGAGATATTATAGATAGGTAAAGCATGAACAAAATAAATTGTCTTTTCGATCTCTCTACTTTCTTTCCTTTGAAATGAGTTAAATAGATATGAATTTTACAATACACAACGATAATTTCGTTTCTAACAAAAATCATAAAGGGGGAATAAGGAAATATGAATGAACGCATCATCTGAAATATATAAAAAATACGATGTTTATTAGAATTCCATTCAAATGTTGTTTTGAAAGTTGAATAAATCGTGGGTAAAACTTCATTTCATATCCAACACATTAAATAAGCATAACTTTCAATTTTATGTTAATTCTCCTATATAAATTTGTTCATCTATTTCGTTAGATTTGTTTCGGGCTGTCATATTGTTTTCAAGCAATTTGCTCACAATGACAGTCCTTCTTCTGCAAATAATTTTATAAAGTAAGATGAAATATGAAACTTTGACAATTTAACCTGTCTTGTTATTCTTAATGATTTTAATGTATATTTGCTTACATATGTTTCATTGTCAAAGTGTACTATTTAATAATTTATGTTTGTTATGTATGGAATGCAGAAGAAAATCAATCAAATACAAAATTAAAATCAAGTCCAAAACCTCGGACTCGCCCTGAATACTGCCATGAAATGTTGTTTTTATCAAATCTTCTGTTCAAGTAGAAAAACTTTGTAACATTCAAACCAGAAACAGGTACCCTTCTCAGACTCAAGGGAGGTCATAATATAGACCAATTGGTAAATCACAATTTACAATGCAATTTTGTGATAACTTAAAGAAATGCTCACCTCAACGAATAAGTGTAGGTATGCTGGAAGGTGAGTTTTTCGCCCCTATTGATGGACAATATTTCTTACGAGAGTGTTCAAGAGTGATATAATTGAAAATATATCTGGCATTATGTAATTAATGTCTTTTAACATGACATGGGCGCAGCCATTTTCTTCATGATGTGACGTACCATGCGAACTAGTACATGTATCATGCACCAAGTACTAGTTGGAATGAATTTGTCATTCAATAACCTTTCAATGACGGAAATCATAGCGGAGAAGGTAAAAATACTGTTTGGTGACAAAGCTATAACCGGGGAACTATTGTAACCCATTTATTTGAAAATTGAATAGATACTGCAGTTGACTAATCTATTTCATTTAAAAGTATGTGAAACCTTCACCCCAGATAGCAACCACTTATTCATGCGATTTTAGTTCTGACAATAGGCCATTTTTGTAAAGTAAACAAATTTAATGTACAAATCTTTGTTAAGTGCCTCATTACAAAATATTTAATTCACCTGGTACGAATGATTGTATTTGATTTGATTTGATTTTATTTTATTTTCTTCTGCATTCATGTAAGTACACAGTTCTCGATAACAATAATAATATAAAGTACAATAAATATTTTTCTGACAATAAATCATAAATAAGCAAATACACATATATATAAATTGTTATTTTCAAAAAACGAAATGATAAACTGTAATAAATACTAAATTTCCTCAAACATTATAAAAAATTATAAAAGTATTTGCGGAAGAAGGACTGTCATTGGAAGCAGATTGCTTGATAATACGACAGCCCCAGACAAAGCTCATGAAGATTAACACAGTTATTAAGCAGAAACGGACAGGAAATTGAAAATACAAATTTTGATGATGGTAAAATTGACAATGCAGATGATGATCATGATGATGATCATGATCATGATCATGATGATGAAGATGATGATAATAGTGATGATGCTAATAATGATGACGATGATGGTAATGATTCGAATAAAAGAAGAGATGACATTATGATAAAGACTGAAGAGTTGACACAGACATTTTACCTTGAATATTCTGATAATAACATCGTTTTAACTTTGGCCTTAAATGAGAAGAGGGAGCAACATGATTTGATAGATTATGGGAGAGAGTTCCACAGGTCAGGACCATGGTGTCTTTTGGATCTATGGGCAATAAGTAATTTTGGGTTAACTAGATGAAAATTTGAGGGATTACGGGTAGGGTAAGAGTGAATGCCCAGTCCCTAGCCTAGCCGTGTATGTATTATGGTTTTATTCATAGTGTAAAAGTTTTGAAATGAAAGAGGGAGCATATTATTTATATACTTAAACATGATCAGTAACCTTTGTTGCGAATTCATGTCGAATACTGTAGGGTTTTCAGTTTGTAAAATATTGGACTTGTGTGAGATAAATATGGTGAACCAGTGCATACACGAAGGGCTTTTTTTTGCAATAAATAAATAGAGTTGATTTTTTGGTTTTGGCGCTGGTGGCCCATACTAAATTGCAATATGTTATATACGGTAATATCAATGAATTATAAAGCATAACAAGCGTATAACATGGGATTAATTTCTTCATTTTATATAATAAACCAACATTCCTAGAAATAGTAGTAGTGATATGACGTATATGTTCATTCCAATTTAGATTTTCATCGATAATGACACCAAATTTTTTTGTAGTTCTCTTTCTTTCGAGAGGGACATTATCAATAATTATGTTGTAAGGAACGTCAATGACATGAGAATTTGCGTGCTTGAAATACATGAAATTTGTTTTATTTATATTAAGGGATAACTTATTGCATTGAAACCATAGAGATAATTTTGGTAACTCATTATTAAGTGTATTTACTAGAGTGTTTAAATTATGATGTGGAACAGCAGATGTTCGTGTCATCAGCAAATAGGACAAATGATAATAAAGGTGTTGTATTGGTTAAATCATTAATATATAATAGAAAAAGCAAAGGGCCTAAAATTGATCCTTGAGGAACTCCACATTTGGTAGGCAGGAAACCAGACAAAACATCATTATACATTACATATTGTTTTCTGTTAGATAAATAGCTCTCAAACCATAACAGTGCAACTCCACGAATTCCATAACAGTAAAGTTTTTTCAGTAAAATTTGGTTGTCCAGTGTATCAAAGGCTTTTGATAAATCCATAAATACTCCTATTACATGTTCTTTATTGGCCATAGCATTCGTTATTTTATCATATAATTGTACTAAAGCTTGGTCAGTTGAATGTCCTTTTCTAAAACCATATTGATTTAGATTTAGGAAATATTCATGAATCAAATTGCATACATTACGCGTTGTGAGGTAGGACAAGCCACAATTGTTGTCCTACCTAGCAATAATTAATGTATGCAATTCGATGATAGCAGGTGAATGAAATATTTTAACCTCACACACACACACACACACACGCGTGCGCACACATACATGTGGGAAGGAAGCATCCATAAATTTGAATATGTTTACTTCATAAACGACTTCGCATAGTTCGTTACGTTATCAACAAAAGATGCCCATGTCGTGCTGAGAAACTTTGCATTCTGCTAAGTTTGTACCTCTCTCGTACATTTTGTTTTGGAATCTCAGAATAACTTAAGTTATTTCCTGGAGTGAGGTTTCCTTACACGTAGTACTAATGGATACCTACGGGATTGTTGCTATGAATTATATTTCAAAAATAGTTTTTAAAAATGGATTATATTTTTTCAATTCCGATCTAAAATATTTATTCTAAGAGGGATATGTCCTAAAGATTGGGAGTTTGGATATTGTTTTTTTTGGTATATATCTTATTGTTATCATATTATTTTCAAAATGGCTGTATATAGATGTCGGTTGGTACGTTTGCATTTATGATCGCATTTGTAATATCTCATTATTATGGTCCATTCTAAAAGTTGCCTTCATTCTTTTGTCTTAATGAATAGATAGCCTTCTTTATGGCCTTCCGGACTCGCACATTGCAAAACTCCAGAGAATCCAAAACTCTGCTGCCAGGCTTGTAACACACAGTGAGTTTAGATTTTAATCCTGTGAATATATTTCAACAAAATTACATTTGTAATGTAAACATGATATTATTTAGGTGAGTAGGTATGTTTTTTAAATTGATTGTATTATCATATCCTGTAGTTTTGATCTATACCAATATCCTCTATATTTTAAGCGAGAGAAATTTATTTCATTGAAATTTGCTAACAATATCAAGCATAAAGATACATATAAATGAAATGACAGAGAGATGAGTTAATTGACAGAGATTTGGCGAGAGTTTGAAAGTTTATGTTAGACTCATAGGGAGAGGAGAAAAATTAGTAAGCAGACTTTTATTTGAAATCCAACTTTAAGTTTTGTTTGCAATAAAGAAATAATGATAATAGATGAAGAGAATGGAGAGATGTATGTGGTTGAACGAGTTTGTCGTCATTTATGTAAAGGAGTAATAATTCAGGTTAAACCAACAATAGAAGAAAACTTGTACAAACATGAGAAAATAACATTTCCTTCAATATAGGGAAATACACCTGCTCCAAAAAACACAGAAACATCCGGACAACGAGTTACCAATTTTCCTGGGTCATTGATTGATTTTCCTAACAGAATAATGTTAAAGGTATTTTAGCGCCATTAATCGTCCGCTGTAAATGTATATAGACTGCATCGGCATTGTAAGATAATGTAATACATGTAACTTCGAAATCTAAGACCACAGGCTATACAAACAACAACAAGAACAGGATACGTACTAGGGAATAAACATGTAAAGCTCAAAACGATAGCAAAGACTTTCAAAAACCAAACTCTGGCAATTTCAATAGCCTTCTGTACCGAGTGTTGAATGTTCAAACTGACAATGATATTATTACATAATCATAAACCTATTTCTGTATACAACTTAATAGGGGAGTGAAATTGCCCATATTGTTCACGATCATTAAAGGTGACATATTTAGCGGGTTTTATTTTAATCTTATTCATGACTTGTACCTTCATTGTTAGGCTTTCTACGTCTGGATTATGCCTTTAAACTACCATATCCATTTCTGGTCATTGTTCTAAAAAGGTATTTTGGGGAAGAAAGATTATCACGGAAACTTTATGAATATAAAAGCAGGCGATGTGTCTTAAACCTTCAGTCTCTCTGGGCTTAAATCAATTGTTGTCACAACACTCCAAATGATGATGTATCGTTCTTGGTACCTCGCTTGTCTAGTAATTGGAAGTCTGATGCTCGTCGTGCATCATGCCTCTTCCCAAAGTGACGAAGGTAGGTCTTTTTTAACTATATTATTCAGCTAGTATACTTGTCATGGTTATTAGAAAACAGTGCTATTTAATTCATCGTTCATCGATATCTACTTCAGATATTATGTTCAATATTTAACCTCGTGGAGATGTGATGGCTAAGTGGTACAGCAGTGGTCTCGTAACCGGGAGGTTCAAGGTTCGAAGCCAAGTCACTGAGCAAGTGCCCTTTGGTAGGGTTTGGAATGCTCATAGTAAGTCTCGTATAGAGGCTTTATGGGGACTTAAAGCCGTCGGTCCCGATAACTTACTTACAAGCATACACATGCTTTCTTAGCAGTCAGGTAAAAACACACCATCAAACAATCAATGTTTCATTACCAAAACTTCTGATGTTGATTCAATGGGATATTACCAAACTATGAGAAACCCGTTGACAGCCATCTCATTTGCAAGATTTTAGTCAAAAGAGCTTACAGTTTGACATTGCTGTAGTAGCTTTTTAACGCTAACACCCTAACAATAGTTGGACAAACAATTTCTCGACTACATGACCGCCCAATCAAAGCTTTTGCGTTATTCACTCCGTTTGAACGAAAATGAATACCCAACTCTAAAGCAACATTTTCTTTCCAAATGCCAACAACTCCCCAAATCAATGGTTGAAATGCAGTTCAATCGAATCAACCTTTGTAATAGGTTAATTTATATGAAAGACGAGAAATAACAGAAACAGAATGGCAGAAGTTCGACTTCAATCGGATCAACAATAAGAAAGTTATTAATATTTGAAATATGAGATCACCGAATCTATGCGAATCTAAAAGTGGCCATTTGGTCACTGGGTTGTAACTTAGTCGTGGATAACTCTCCTGTTTATCGTGTACAAAATTATAATTGAATATATAATGAATACATTGAAATGGCAATCCATTGACACTAGACGTGACTATTTTTTAGTATGTATTATGTACAACTGCATTCATGGAAAAGCCCCGGTACGATTGTGCAATGAAGTCGAAATGGTTTTTGACAGACATGGTTTTAACACTAGACTTGCCAATACGTTGAATGTTGTTTTACCAAAGCCTACTCTTGAATGTTTTAAGAATTGTTTTAGATACGCTGGTGGCAAAATTTGGAATATTTTACCTTCTACTCTTCAAAATGCTAAATCTATCGATGTCTTTAAAAGATTGTACAAGGACAAATATTTTTAAACCTGTGTGATACAATGCCTATTCATAATTACTGCTCTTGATATGACACATTTCTCTCTCTCCCTCTCTCCCTCTTCCTCTCTCCCTCTCTTTCTTTCGTTCTCTTTTTTCCTTCTCTACTTTCTACCAATTTCCTTATATCTTTTCTCCTCTGCTAATCTTTTTGGTGATATCTTAATGTCTTTTAGGTGATTCGATGTTTTTCCGCTGTTAATTTGAATTATTACATTGTCGTTTTTTTGGTGCTTTTTACTACTTCAAATACGTATTATTCGTATATATTAGTTTTATACTGTTTTTACCTTTGCTTGTGAACTTTGGTGATTTTCATCATTTATATTTCCGTGTATAACATTTTTATTCTGTGCAGGACCATGATGTAAAACAGATTTTGTATCTACAATGTATATCTTTTTTTTTTCTGATAAGCGCCTTCTCTCTTTATAGGGCACTACTCATAATATATAATGGATAGCATGAATACTTCTAGAGGTTCTCTAAAAAGAAATAAAGATTGTCCTGATTCATACATTTTATTACAAAAATGACATTTAATCATTTTGTGTGTTGGAACAAATGGGAAAATTGTCCGCCACTACATCTCAGAAAAGTTACCGATTCCGCCAATTTGAAGAGCTCATACCTATAGTAATAAAACAACTTTCGAACATACTTAACTTTCTCATATTTTTTCTGATTTCATTTAAACTTTCACCTGTCTGCTTCTCTGATTTTTCTGCTTTCTTCAAAAGTAGTTTGCCCTCAAGGTTGGATTTCCCTTTAACCAAACCTTTGAAACATCGTGTGCACATTTATGTATCAATGTGATATTAGATGAAGCGAAATATTAGATCAAAATCTTACAATTGATAGCCTGTTATAGTAATTGATGTACTGATTGTTATTCCATATTTCTCTCATTATTTCAACGTAATCTTACTTAATCCAGCCTACGTTTTAAAGGTAAAGACCAGTTTTGGAAACGCCCCTCTCTCAAAAAATGAAATGTAAGCTCTCATTATCAATCATGTGAAAGAATATGTTTTGACTAATACGTGATGATACAAATTTTGCCCTAAAATCGCCTACTAATTGTTATATTTGGTAAATTATTATATCTATTGGGACCAAATAGATATCGCGCACGTGGTCGCGTAGTCCCATATACATCTTTCTGTGTACAGTGCTTGTAACTTTACCAAGACTGGGCCAAGACTGGGCCAAATTTCTTATCATTTTGATGATTCCGGAACCTTGCAGTACACACCAATACTTATATGCTAGATGATCAACCTTTTCTGATCGATTACACAACGTTTCTTTTACAATGCAATCGCATGACCAGAACTGGTCTTTATCTTTAACGAAGGATCTAAAATTCCTTCACGTGTATGCGTTTTAGAACTTAGGAGGCATTTCGTCAAAAAATAAACGGTAAATTTAAGGAATTTGACCACTGAAACTCATATGCCAATTGAAATTTAGATGTTCTCTCTAGATTTCCATGGTGAGTATTCACGGGAAAACTATACTGTTCACTCTTCATTCTTCAACTTTTGTGATCTGCTCACAACCTTCTCAACCACTCCTTCCTTTCGTCCTTTCCTTTCATTTCCTACTCCCATTTCATCTCATTTTTGGTGAAGGAAAAACGAGAAGAAAAAAAATAGTCTCGTGTAAATGTTTTATAACAAATTCATTCCATTATCATCTCTATCCTTTTATTTCCTTTATTCCTCCAAACGCCCCATAAGCGTGTTTTATTGACGAAAGAATATTGTAACAGCCTTTTTCACTTGGTGTTACCGTAAGCCTCCAATCGTAACATAAATATTTTCATACGTCTGTTTGCGTACACCGTTAGGGATATTTTATCAAATAGTTGGTTCAAAATATCCGTTTCCAGTGCATATTTACCCAGTTTAATTTACTGGAAAAATATCTGTATTATATATTTTAATCATGTACACGTATCTTTTGATAGTTTGTATTCACATGATAAACAAATATTAAGATTTTTATATATTTCGCAAGCATTGTTCTCTCAAGTGAATGTAACTTTTCCTTTATGCTTTTGAATGCATGAAGTAATTCGGAAAAATATCTCAATGTGATGTATGCAAACGCCTGTTACCCCTTTATTAAAGACCCTATCCGATGAAAATAAAACTTGTTATCAATGGAAAGCTGAATGAACATAGAATACAAATATAAAGGAATTCAAAATATATTCCCTTTCAGTATTGCACAAAAGCGAATTAAAACCTTTTTTTCCGCACCTCTCCAAATTACAGGTCAACAGGGGTCAAATTTGCCGCAGTTACAGTGACGAAATCATATGTGCTCGCCTATATAGCTGAGGCGATGAGCCGTGTTTAATTAATGCAAAGTCATTGTAAATATACGTACTCCACATACGGTGATGTCATTAATTCGCTAGCTAGTTTTTAGGTCAACAACTCCCGATTTTCACAGCTTTAGATTTCGAGTTTTCAGAGAGCTATTACTCGTCTGACAGGCACTAAAGGGGCATATAATTGGTATTTGTTGTTATCTATGGCTTGTCAGCTTTCCTTTGATATATAATTCATCTATTTCATTTTTCACTTCGGACAGGGTCTTTAACAAAACTACACGAATCACCATCATTCTTCGACTTTGATCAATAATATATTGTCAAACATTTTTTGATAAAATTATTGTGGCCCACTTTATTCAGAAATGTCAGATCATCTTCCCATTTTTGCTACATGTTATAATAATTTGTTCACTGGCAACTGAAACAAATAAAATATGTAAAGAAAAGAAAAACCCCAGAATATAAAATCTAAACAAAAAATGATTTAATCCATGAAGAATGGTCAGATCTATTTCATCAGTCAAACGTAAAAATTGCATATGATAATTTTAATAAGAATGCTTTAGTATGCAATTGATAAGGCTACAATGTAATGTGAAAACAATTTATATTAAGTTATTACTGATTTAATTGACTGTCTGCCTCGTCTGTTTTTCAACTCTTTGAATCTACATATGCCATAATTCAACTCGTACGGTAACTATTATATATATATTGACTGCTATGAGAGGCCTACCTGTTTTTATAGGCTCAAGGGGACGTTGCATCCTGCCATGACCCCTCGGCGCGTGGCGGTGCATCCCCGAGAGCCATTATAAAAACAGATAGGCCTCGAATATTAAAGCAGTCGATATATCTTTTATATACCGAATTCACAAACAAATCTACCAAGAATTCTTACCTTATCCTTTTCTTGAGTAAAGATTGGTTAAAACATCACAACAAATCTGAGAAACTGTCTGTTAATCTTCGCTGGAAAGTTGACTGAATGTTACGATCATTTGGGAATCGCACACACACTTCACTGTATGGTATCCGCGCTCGCACAAAGAAACTTTGTACACTTAAACCAATGGGGATCTCAGCAAAATGCGCATCTTTCCCATTAACTATTGACCGTTACCCGGCCAACAGGCAATTGTTCGTTTCTTTTAATACGGGCATGGCTAAAATCACGCCTCCAATTTCGACCAATGAGATGGCTAGATTTATTCAACATACTAAATAGAGGTATATAAATCTGTATACGTCATCTGTATATATTATGGGGTTTGTTGTTTTAGTTTTCTATTAGATTTTTGTTAATGTGCTTAGTTAAACCATATAATGTTTACCACAATTTCATTTTTTATAGTCAGGGGTCTACATTTTACAAGATATAAGCTTCTCAGTAGACCCCTCTACATATTTCCATTACTTAATGGTTCTCAATCCGTTCATTATTCTCTGTATTTCTTCTCAAACCATTGTAAATATTTGTCGTAAACTTGATTTGTGGAATATGTGAAATATGAATAAATAAATGATATTGAGAAATTGTAAATGATGTGCATTTCAGCTTTAGATATAGAATTGTCAAAATAAAAACATTATTGAATTGATTTGAATTGAACACTATAACCGAATTATTTTATTCGAAAGGACGAAGAAAAAGAAGAACAAAAAGTAATTTGCTTTGTTATGTATTCCTTGACTTTTCTTTTCGATAGAATCTTCGTTTTCTGTATCATTTAGCAGCGTGGAGCCTTTACTCTTTTGTATATATTATGGAATACCATTTAATCACGCCGAAGTTTGGGACGAAGGCAATTGCAAAACCTGTACATGTACAAACGGCACTACAACATGCGATATTGAATCTTGTCAACCGGTATTCTGCGGTGAGCCACTTAAACTGCCAGGAGAATGCTGCGCTTCTTGTCCGTACGGTAAGTCTTCTGAAAGGAAAATATCCCTATTTCCTTCGTGATCTTCTCTAGCTCTATTTTTTCTACTTGTCTCTTTTTATATCTGCTTGTTTTCTGCTGTCTTCTCTTCTTTTCGTTGGCCTCTCTTTTTCAAGTTCACATCATCTTTAATTCCCGAAGTGATGCGTATATGTTGTGTGTTTTCCAAACGTCTAACTTTCAACTTCGTTTTTACTAGGGTTAATCAAACTGGTGAAAGCAATTAGCCAAAGACCATTTATCAAATGCCATGGGGGCACTGTTTATTTTGTCACTCTGGCATTGCTACACCAAAGACCGCGCAACGCAACGCGCTGATGCATTATTACGTCACTAATGACGCCTCTTGTGCAACAGGCATTTAAAACTGATTACTGCGACTCATTCATATATTTTTTCGTATTATGATAATAATAAACTAGTCATCAAATCTATTTCTTAAATCCTGAATCATACCAGACGTTACAGTACGTAAAGTCAAACCCATCATACAAAGTAAAGGCAATGAGACAACTAACGGTGACGCAACACTAGTTCTTGCGGTAGGAGTCAAATTTAGAGATACCAGAAAGACGACAGGAGTGAGCGGCGAATCTCTCTGGGAGTTGTCTGCCTGGATTGCTCCTGTAAACACTACTCACAGGTATGTGCTTGCGACATCCTTACAGAAACAGATAAAGAGTCATAAAACCTTCGCCCCCAACCCCCCCCCCCAAAAAAAAAAAAACCGTTTCTTTTATTACTGTTATTTACTTTGTATTGGCTATTAACAACAGTATACCAGTATATTAAGCGTAAGTAACCTTGCTTTTATGTTAAAAATTATGTTTTTATTTTATCATTGCCAAATTATGTCCTGAAGTATGCTAAACTTAAACCTATATATGTATTTTGCTTTCCTTCTTGAATTTCTTGATAGACGTATGCCCACAATTATACAATTTCCTCATAACTTGGTTTGTGATGTGATGTGTGTGATGGTTATTTTTTTACCTGACTGCTAAGAAAGCATAAATGCTTGTAAGTAAGCAACCAGACGGACGACGGCTTAAGGTCCTCTCCGAGGACCTGGTAGTGAGGATTAATGCCTTACCAAAGGGCACTAGCGCATCGACTTGGTTTCGAACCCGGGTCACCGGATTACGAGACCACTGCTCTACCAACTGAGCTATCGCGCCTCCTCTATTTTTGGCAGACATGGCACATTACAAATGTTAACTATTATTACTTTCATTATTCAATATTCCCCAATCCAATACATAAGCTATATTCTACAATCTGTTTTATAGGCTCATCAACTTTTTATTCATGAATTTGATGTTTACTGCTTACGTTTATTTATTTAAGTTATCTATTCTATATTGTAAACATTGTATCTTTACTCTTCGGACTACGATCATGTATCATACTTTAAATATTTGTTTATTAATCAAACCTGTATTGAATCGAGTTATAAGGACAGAGACTCGGGTATGAAGGTCATTGTTGTCCCATTATCATCACTGCATTTACTAGAGAAGTGTATTTGTTTAGGTAGATTATTTACTGAATTCATTAATTACTTCATTAATAAAATCATCAGTGAAATCATCTATTTATTAATCTATTAATCTATCTATTTATTTGTATATTATTAATTCATTTTTTGTTCATTCTTCATTCACTTTGTTCACTCTCAGTAACACCAAGCTGGATTTCACCGAGCAAGTTCTCAATGTTGATCAGGCATCGCAGTCGTACATCAAAGGAGATCGATTCACCTTTCGGGACGTCGTGTATCCCTCCATTGCTCCGTCTTTAAACTGCGACGAGGCCAATGTCTGTGTTGAGCTTAAGCGTGGAAGAAATGCAGTAACAACCAATGATCGTCCTTTCCATGTTAGCAGTCACCCAGACAGCTCTGCACCGTTGATTGGCTGCACTTCACTATGTACTGGTAGGAAGTAGGTCAGAGGCCCTGGGTGAAGGGGCGACTGGCAGGGAAGGGGGGAGCACAATACATATCGGGTGGATTAAATAGTCGGAGTTGACAATAACATCAGTGTTAACATTGTTTATAAGGGCATGAGTGGTTCTACATTATAATTTGGGGAGGGGGTACTTTTGTAGAGGCTTTGGGTTCTTGCATTTACTTTCTTCACTTTTTTCTGAAGAAATTCGAAACCCCGACAGATTGTGATGTCCAACAGATGATTTCGACAGGATAATTTTTTAATGAACTCTTAAACAGAGGATTTCATGATATCTGTGTCCTGTATTAATTTTTCTTTGACCATTTTTTCTTCGTTTAAGACCAACAATCTCCGCAAAATGGACCAGTTCGTATTAGCACATGATAGTAATGACCCCAAATATCCACAGATCTTTTACTAATGGAGTAGTCCCACTTCGTGCATTTTAGAATAATCACCGCCAAAATAAAGCATCTATTTCATGCATACTGTTTGTTTGCTGTCTTGAGAAGAATAACTCCACCAGTTTTCCATAGAATTTGCTTTGGGTGCATAAATGAATGATTACTACATAACTTTCATCAATGGGTTTTACAATTATTGGTAGAAATTACATTTATCTGCCGATGCGCAGATTTTATCTACAAAACTAGCTTATTGCTCAGGAAATGACAATTTTTCAAAGTTGTGATTTCTCGAAAAGGAGTAAAAGTAAAAGCAATCAGCAAAATGCGTTTATTCAAACTCACATTTGGTTCATTTAAATCGATCAGGAGGGCCAGTGGAGGATCTAGGGGGCACCGGGTTACGAGCCCCTCACCCTCCCCAAGTAAAGAGTGAGAAAAAAAGAAGAGTCATGGGCCGATAACTATTTTTTGGTGTGTGCTTGTAATAGGATTTTCAGACTTGTGCCCTATCCCCCCTCTGTGAGAAAATATTGAACCCGCAACAGAGGACCAGAACTCAATCTTTGTCTATTGAGATCCTTATTGGCAAGCCCTAGATGGTAAACTCGATGTTAATCTCCCTCGGAATTCACTATTTTCTGTTGAGAATTCATGAGTTTGGTGAGACTTGTTACTATGGACAGACCACTTTGAACCACGTTAGCAAAGACTTCCACGATGTTATCAAATTAAGGCAATTTAAATATCCATCATCTTTTTAAAATGTGCGTCTAGTTAGTTCCTCTTTTCTCGTGCTATTGCTATTATATTTGTCGTTTCATTGTATATTTTTTGTAATATACTTATTCATTGAATTATGTCTTGCATGAGAAAAAGAATTATTTGAACTGAATTGAATAACATCGGTCTATTTGCGTTCTGACAATAGACCATTTTCGTAATGTTATCAAATTTAATGTACACATTTTTGTTAGGTGCCTCGTTACAAAGTTTTTTCATTCACCTATTACGAATAATTATGTTTCAATAGTCATGCAATGAAAATTGCATTAATTATGTGTAATAAGGTAGGACAAGCCATGATGTTTGTGCTACCTACCAACAATTAATGTATGCACTTCGTATGCTGACTATTAAGATTATTTCATATAACATTGTACAAGTGCCCCCTCCCCCTTACTAAAATAACGATTTAAACTTGGCTTTCTCATTTATAAAGGGAATATTATAGTTATAGGCATATGCGCAGGTGCACAAAGGTGCGTTGCTCCCCCCCCTACCCCCACCCCGGAAGCAGGATTTAATTCACTTAAATTTGTTAGATTTCGCCTGATTCCGGAACCCTTCAACTATTACTTTGTTACAAATTTGGGGTTTCAAAGTTGATCGGGAGGTGGGGGGTACACAACAAATTTCCCTGGCACTCTTCTCTAGCACATTTTAGCGTACTCTTCTGTCTTTATATCTGCTTATTTTCTGCTATTTTTTCTTCTCTTCGTTGGCGTCTCTTTTTCATGTTTATATCATTTTTGTTTGCCAAAGTGCTGCGTATATGTTGTGTGTTTTCCAAATGTCTAACTTTCCCCAAGACTAGTCGTCATTTCGACTACGTTATTAATGAGGTTAATCACACTGGTGAAAACATTTAGCCAAAGACCATTCATTTAAATGCCATGGGCGCGCTGTTTATTTTGTCCCTCTCACATTGCTCCGCCAAAGACCACGCGAATTGCGTGCTGACGCAGTATTACGTCACTTATGACGTCTCTTGTGCAACAGGCATATAGAACTGAATACTGTGATTCTTTCATATCAGACATGCCAAACTTAAATGTTTCAGCATCAAACATTTATACACCCACCCCCCCCCTTTTTTTCTCGTATCATGATGATTATAAACTAGTCATCAAATATATTACTTAAATCCTGATTCATACCAGACGTGACAGTACGTAAAGTCAACCCTACCATACAAAGTCAACGCAGAGTGACATCTAACGGTAACGCAACACTAGTTCTTGCGGTAGAAGTCAAATTTAGAGATGCCAGAAGTACGACAGTGAAAGGAGAATCTCTCTGGGAGTTGTCTGCCTGGATTGCTCCTAAAAAAAAGAAAAATAGGTAGGTGCTTGCGAAATCTTTACAGAAACAGATGAAGAGTCATAAAACCTGCTCCAAAAAAAACATACTTTTATTTTATTTCTCTAATACACTTTGTATTGGCTATTAACAACAGTATATCCTTTATGTTTCAATTTATACCTCGTAATCAGCGTATGTAACCTTGATTTTACGCTAAAAATTATGACAGCAGTTACAAAATCAAAAGGACAGAAACTCGGGGATGAAGGTCATTATTGTCGCATTATCATCATTCCATTTGACAGAGAAATGTATTAAATTGTTGTTCAGTTAGTATTCTAAGTAAATTCATTCTTTATCGATTAAATCATGAGTTAATTCATCTATTTATTCATCTAATTTGTCTATCTCCTGTTGATTTTTATGTTATTCATTCATTATTTATTTATTAATTGTTAATGGGATGGATAATGAGGAGTTAATCACTGTGACCCTCGCGGAAATCAAGCATGTAGATGCATGCAACCAGGTAATATACCAGTTATACAAGTCTGTATGTGAACTGTTCATTTTGCATTCACTTTGGTCACTCTCAGTCACACCAGGATAGGTTACACCGAGCAGGTTCTCAATGTTGATCAAACATCGCAGAGGTACATCAAAGGAAATCAATTCATATTTCGGGACGTCGTGTATCCCTTCGTTTCTCCGTCTTTAAACTGCGACGAGGCCAATGTCTGTGTTGAGCTAAAACGTGGAAGAAATGCAGTGACAACCGATGATCGTCCTTTCAATATAAGCAGTGACCCAGACAGCCCAACACCGTTGATTGGCTGCACTTCACTATGTTCTGGTAGGAAGTAGGCCAAGCACTGAGGCCCGGGGTGGAGGGGCGACTGGCAGGAAAGAGGGGGGCACAATGCTGATCGGTGGATTAAATAGTCAGACTTAACAATACCATTAGTGTTAACATTGTTTATAAGGGCATGAGCGGTTCAACATTACAATTTTGGGAGGGTACTTTGATGTAGGCTTTAGGTTCTTGCATTTATATTCTACACTTTTTTCTGAAGAAATTCGGATTTCACATGTTTTCTGTGTTCTGTATTTCTTTGATGACCAACCCCCAAAAAAAAAAAACAATTCGTAGTTAGCACATAATAATAATAATAATGACCCAAAATTTCCACAGAACTTTTACCAACGGAGTGAACCTACTTCGTGCATTTTAGAATAATCACTGCCGAATTCATAGATGTACATCATGAATACCATTTGTTTGCTTCATTGAGAAGAATAATTCCACCAGAGTTCCATAGAATTTGCCGTCGGTGCATAAACGAATGATCAATACAGAACTTTCTTCATTGGGTTTTACAATTTTGGTACAAATTACATTTATCTGCCAATGCGCAGATCGTATCTACAAACTGGCTTATTGCTCAGGAAATGACAATTTTATTTTCAAAGTCGTGATATCTCCAATAGGAGTAAGAGTAAAACATGTCAATAAAATGGGTTTATTTATACTCAATTTTGGTCATTCTAATCGATCATGAAGGCAAGTGGTAGATTCAGGGGGCACCGGGGTTACGTGCCCTTCCCCCTCCCCAAGTGAAGAGAGAAAAATAATAGAAGAGGCACGGACCGATAACTATTTTTGGGTGTGTGCTTGTAGGAGGCTTTTCGGACAGCCATAATGTTTGTCTTACCTAACAACAATTAATGTATACAATTCGAATGCTGACTATTCAAATACAATTATTCGTAACAGGTGAATGAAATAGTTTGCAACGAGGCACTTCACAATGATGTGTGCATGAAATTTGATTAAACGAAAATGGTCTATAATAGTACAAAATATGATAGCAGGTGAGTGAAATATTTCATCACCACACACACACACGTGGGAAGGAAGCATCCATAAATTTGAATATACTTTCTTGATAAAGGACTTCGCATAGTACGTCACGTTATCAACAAAAGGGGAATGCCCTTGTCGTGCTGAGAAACTTTGCATTATGCTTAGTTTATATCTCTCTCATACACTTTGGTTGGGAATCTTGTAGATTAGTTCGCAAGAATACAATAAATCTCTTGTAATACCTATGTATTTAAACTTTTTTCAGTTTCCTCGGTATTTGTAACTTATAATGTGTACAGGGCCTCTCAGGAAAACAGTTTTAATACTGAAAAGAGTTACCCTGTTTAAATAAAACGAATAATTAAAAGTTAAAAAAATTGATGAATGGATTACAAGGGAATTATTGCTGTGAATAATATAAAACATTTTATTTTTACTGGATTATGTTTTGATCATTTCCGATCTAAAACATCATTTTTAAGAGGGATCTATCCTAAAGACTGGGAATTTAATAAAAAATGTTGTAGCTTGTAGATACCTGATTGTCATCGTATTATTGTCAACATGACTGTATGAGGATGTAAGTGGGTATATTTGTATTTATGGTCGTATTGTTAATATCTCATTATTATGGTCCCTTCTTAAAGCGACCTTCATTTTTTCTCTTAATGAATAGATTCATTTAGTTTTGGGCTTTGTTATATGAGCCATATTTGGTCTTTTGTTTTAATATTTCACGATATAAACTAGGAAGGTATGCGGATTGCACAATGTTCCATCGTAGAGCTTGGAGTTTAAATACATTGTTACTTTAATATTTTGCATATATTTCAATAACATTACATTTATATTGTAAACATGATGCTATTAAGGTGTGTAGGTATGTTTGTTAACATGATTTTATAATTATTCTGATCTTGTAGTTTTGATCTATACCAATATCGCCTTTATTTTAACCAAGATAATCTATTTCATCAAAATTACGTTTTATATCAATGTGATTAAGCATTATGATATATCTGAATAAAATGACAGAGATATTAGATTATTGACAGAGATTTCGCAAGAAATTGAGATTTTTTTTTTGTGACTCGTAGGGAGAGAAAACAAATTAGTAAGCAGAAGAGAGGGGGAAAGATTGGTGCTTAATAAAATAGAAAGAGATAGGGAGTCAGAAAAGCAATGGAAGTAAAATGTGACCTGAGAGATTTTAGATCTTAGATTTAAGATTTTTATCTGGAATCCGAACTTAGGTTTTGGTTGCAATAAAGAATTAATAATAATAGATGAAGAGAGTGGGAAAGAGAATGGAGAGAAAAGTCGAAGAAGAGTGGATGAGATATAGAAAGAAAGATGAAGAGAAATTTAGTAATTTATGTAAATGAGGAATAGTTCAGGTTAAACCAACAATAGAAGAAAACTTGTACAAACATGAGAAATAACATTTCCGTAAATACAGGAACATACACCTGCCCCCAAAACCACACGAACATCCGAACAACAAGGTACCCATTTCCTTGGGTTATTGACTCATTTCCCTGTAACATAATAATGTTAAAGGAATTTTCGTTTGCAACTATTGTACCTTTAGCGCTATTTATCGTCCGCTGGAACTGTACATAGACTGCATCGGCATTGTAAGATAATGTAATACATATACATGTAAATTCAAAAGCTACGCTCATGGACTATAAAACAACAACAACGGGATACTTCCTAGTGAATAAACATGTAAAGCTTAAAAACGATCGCAAAGACTTTTTTTTTTCAAAAACCAAACTTTGGCAATTTCAAGAGCCTGTGCCAAATGTTGAAATATTTAAACATAACAATGACATTATTACATAATCATGAACGTCTTTCTATACACCATACGATAGGGTAGTGAAATTGCTCATATTGAGCTTAAAACTGATTTTTTTTTTTTTTTTAAAGTCTTTGCGATCGTGTCCTCAGATTCCCCTACAGCATGCCATGCTATAAGATCAAAATATTCATATCTATTAATATTTGGGTTCGTCAAATGAGCAGTGTTTGTTTTCATGTCAATGTCAGTAGTCTGGATGGGACACTAGCATCATTGAGATGCACGGTCTTACTCACACAACCGTTAAGGGGAGGTTGCAAAAGGGGTTCTATCACCCACACACCCACACATACCCTTTCACTTTCTCTCCTTTTTCTCCTTTCAATTTGATTCCATTCCATCGGAAGGGGTTTATTGTCAATGTTCCCCTGCCACTGATTATTGTGAAGTGCTTCCATTGTTCACAATCATTAAAAGTTACCATCTTTACAGGTTTTTATTCTAATCTTATTCATGACGTCTACCTTTGTTGTTAGGCTTTTTACGTCTGGATTATGCCTTTAAACTACCATATCCATTTCTGGTCATTGTTACCCTTCGCGTATAAGCCACGCGTCATGTTATCTTCTATTGATCTAGGAAAAATATTTTTGAGGAATAAAATTTATCAAGGAAACTTCAAATATATGTAAGCAGGCGATCTTCGGTCTCTCTAGGCTTAAATCAATTGTCGTCACAACACTCCAAATAATGATGTATCGTTCTTGGTACCTTGTATGTCTTGTATTTGGAAGTCTGGTGCTTGTGGTGCACCATGCCTCTTCCAAAGGTAAGTCATTTCTAACTATATTATACAGGTGGTATACTTGTCATAGGTATTATAACACAGTGCTATTTAATTCATCGTTTATCAATATATATTCTTATCTTCAATATCTAACCTCGTTGAAATGTGATGACTAAGTGGTAGAGCAGTGGTCTCGTAACCGGGAGGTCCAAGTCACTGTGCAAGTGCCCATTTTGAAAGAAATGACATTTAATCATTTTTTGTGTTTGAACAAATGGGAAAGTTGTCCGCCACTACATCAAAGAGAATTTCCGATTCACCACATTTGAAGATTTCATACCTATAGTGATAATACAACTTTCGAAAATACTTAACCTTCTCATCTTTTCTCCAATTTCATTTAAACTTTCACCAGTCTGCTTCTCTGATTTTTATGCTTTCTTCTAGTCTAGTTTGCCATTAAGGCTTGATTTACCTTTAACCAAACCTTTGGAAAAGTGTGTGGGCATTTATGTTTCAATATGATATTAGATAAGCGAAATATTAGATCAAAATCTTTCAATTGATAGCCTGTTATATTAATTGATGCACTGATTGCAGTTCATTATTTCTCTCATTATTTCAACGTAATCTTTACTTAATTTAGCCTATATACATCTTAACGTAGGATCTATAATATCTTCTCGTGTGTACGTCTTATGACTTAGGATGCATTTGGTCAAAAAATAAAGGGGACATTTAAGGAATTTGACCACCGGAACCCATATGTGAATTGAAATTTAGCTGTAGATTTCCATGGTGAGTGAGTATTCACGGGAAAACTACACTCTTCACTCTTCATTCTTCAACTTTTGTGATCTGCTCACAACCTTCTCAACCACTCCTTCCTTCTGTCTTTCCTTTCTTTTCCTATTCCCATTTCACCTCATTTTTGGTGTACGAACAACAAAAACAAAAATTAAAAAATAATCTCGTGTAATTGTTTTATAAAACATTCCTTCCATTATTATCTCTTTCCTTTAATTTCCTTAATTACTCTAAACGCCCTATTAGCGTGTTCTATTGACGAAAAAATATTTTAACAGCCTTTTCCACTCGGTGTTAGCGTAAGCCTCCAATCGTAAAATAAATATATTCATACGTCTGTTTGGGTACACTGGTAGGGAAATTTTCATCAAATAATTGGTTTACAATATCCGTTGCCAGTTATACCCAGTTTTATTAACTGTAAAAATATCTACATTTTTTATTTAATCATGTACATGTATCTTTTGATATTTTGTATTGTCATAATGAATAAATATTAAGCTTTTAACATATTTCGCAAGCATTGTTCTCTCAAGATTGTTCTCTCAAGTGTATGTAATTTTTTTCATATATGCTTTTGAATGCAACTGATAATGAAACAATGTAATGTGAAAATACTTATACTATTAAACTTATTACTGATTTAATTAATCTGTCTGTTTTTCAACAAATTGAATCTAAATAAGTCATAATTTTACTCGCGCGATAACTGTATCTGTAAATTTATCAGTATATATTATGGCGTTTGTTGTTTTATTTTCTAATATTTTTGTTAATTTGCTTAGCTAAACCATTTAATGTTTACAATTATTTTATGTTTTTAATAGTCAGGAGTCTACATTTTACAAGCTATAAGCTTCTCAATAGACCCCTCCACGTATCTCCATTACTTTATTGTTCTAGTTTTCAATCTTGTTATTATTCTCTTCATTTTTTTCTCAATTCATTGTAAATATTTGTCATCAACTTGAATTAGTAGTTGAATATGTGAAATTTGAATTTAAAAAATGATATTGAAAAATTGTAATTTCAGCCTTTGGATTTATAGCATTGTCAACATAATACCACTATTGAATTGGTTTGAATTGAACACTATAACCTAATTATTCTGTTCAAAATGGCGAAGAAAAAGAAGAACTAACAATACTTTGCTCCAATATTTATTCGTTCATTTTTCGTTCGGATAGTACAAACTTCGTATTGCTAATGAGCATCTGTAGACTGTTAAACTACGCCATTTTCCTCTTGTTGTTCTTATTATTTGTTTACGTTTCAATGAATAAACAATTTTGTTGTAAAGTACTCAAATTATTGGAAAATTTGATAAATTTATGTAGATTAGACAATAAAATTTGCTCAGCTTACAAACAATCGTTGAAAAAAAACCCTCCTATAATTACTTAAATGTGACAGTTTCCATGATTTTTATCCATTTTGATGGATCTATTTCAATTCAGATTCTTCTTTTGGATCTTGTTATTATCGTGGAGTGACGTATCTTCACTCCGAAGTGTGGAAAATTGACGAATGCAAAAACTGTACGTGTACACACAGCACTACAACATGCGTGATTGAATCCTGTCAACCGGTATTTTGCGTTGAACCCCTTAAACTGCCAGGAGACTGCTGCTTTTCCTGTCCGTACGGTAAGTCTCCTGATAGCCAACCCACCCGCCCTATAATTAGACCACACCTATTTTGGAATGTGTCGCGAATTCATTACTAAAATACATAAAAACAAGCCCAAAAATCAATGGATGCATGGATATTACCTTGTTACAAATTTTGGGTTTCCAATTTGGGGGAGGGGAGGGGCGCGAAAATAACCCTATTTTCCTGTTTTCTTCTCTAGCTCCTTTTTTTTCTTTCTTTTCTGTCTTTATATCTGCTTATGTTCTGCTATCTTCTCTTCTCTTCGTTGGCTTCTCTATTTTAAGTTTACATCATCTTTTTTTTACCGAAGTGTTTCGAATGTCTTGTGTGTTTTTTCTAAATGTCTAACTTTCCCGTTGCACACACGTCGTCATTTCGACTGTGTTATTACAAGGGTTAATCAAACTGGTGGAAGCAATTAGCCAAAGGCCAATTCATATAAATGCCATGTGCGCACTTTATTATTTTGTCACTCTCACAATACTCCGCCAAAGATCGCGAAAATTGCGCGCTAACGCAGTATTACGTCACGAATGACGCCCCCGTGCAACAGGCATATACAACTGAATATTGTGACTCATTCATATCGGACATGCCAAACTTAAATGTTTCAGCATCCAACGTTTATTCCCCCCTCTCTCTCTTTTCGTACCATGTTGACCATGAGCCCCTTTTACATAAACTAGCTTGTATAGGTTGTAGTAATAGGACTATTTATTGGTTGAAATCATATTTAGGTGATCGACAACAAGTGACCCAATTCAAAGGAGCCAAGTCGCATCCATCAACCATCAAATTAGGTGTGCCACAAGGTTCAATTCTTGGTCCCCATTTATTTTTAATTTATGTTAACAGTCTACCTGAAATTACCCCCGAAGGTATCATAGATATGTATGCTGACGATACGACACTTACCGTCAGTGCAAATGATGCAACTGTTGTGGAAGAAAAAATAACTGTTGCATTAGAGTCATGGCATGGATTAAGGAAAATCGTCTCGTTCTTAACACTGAGAAAACTTGTGTCATGATCATAGGCTCTCGTGCTAATCTCAGGAAAATTGAATCTTTCACCATTTCATTAAATGGCAATTTGATCAAAGAGTTCAATTCACCAAATGCTTAGGCTTTTTGATAGATGAAGAATTGAAATGGTCTAAACAAATTGAAAACGTAAGTAAACTTACCCAGAAAAAACATTAGCATGATAAAGAGAGCAAAGAGTTTTTTAATTTAACAGTCTAGTGTTGCCACGATTACATTACTGCTCTGTTGTATGGTCGAACAGATTTCATTCCCATACAACTAAGCTGCAGAAAATTCAAAAGAGGGCCGCAAGAATAATATTGAACAAAACATATGACACACCGTCGGCTGATTTGTTCACAAGTCTTAAATGGATGACACTAGACAAACGGTTTGAGTTAAGTCGCGTTATGATGATATATAAGTGCGTTCATAACTTAGCACCTTCTTACCTTCAGGTAGGCTTAATCAATCCTAATGATGTACATGAGCATCATACAAGGCAAATAGACAGTGGATGTTTACGTATGCCAAGATTTCACACTGATTGTTATAAGTGTAGCCCAATTGTTTCTTCTATATTTGAATGGAATAAGCTAGACGATTCGATGAGAACGGCTTCTTCTGTCAATTCATTTAAGAGATTGTTTAAACAAATTTGTAATTTGTGAATAGGTCATCAAACATTCACTACGTACATGTTCTGTAATATTAGCATGATTTATTATTATTATTTGCTAGATTGCCTGATTCCGGGACTCTTTACCTTGTTACAATTTTGTTGGTGTCCAATCTTTCCCGTTGCAAACATGTCGTCATTTCGACTGCGTTATTACTAGGATTAATCAAACTGGTGGATGCAATTAGCCAAAGACCATTCATATAAATGACATGGGCGCGCTGTTTATGTTGTCACTCTCACACTAAGGGACTTTTCTATTTGCACGTCGACATAGTGGACTGCTACGTGTGACGTCCATTTAAGGCATTGCTAGTGCCTTAAAAGGACGCAAATTGCGCGCTGACGTAGTTTTACGTCACTAATGGCACCCTTTGTGCTACAGGCATATAAAACTGAATACTGTGACTCATTCATATCAGTCATTCGTAACTCAATTTTTTCAGTATCCAACGTTTATTCACCCCCCCCCCCCTCTCTCTCTCTTTTCGTATCAAGATAATTATGAACTAGTCATCAAATCTTTTTCTTAAATCCTGATTCATACCAGACGTGACAGTACGTGAAGTAACACCCACCATACAAAGTCAACGTAATGTGACAACTAACGGTGACACAACACTAGTTCTTGAGGTAGAAGTCACATTTAGAGATGCCAGAAGTACGACAGGAGTGAGCGGTGAATCTCTCTGGGAGTTGTCTGCCTGGATTACTCCTGTAAACACTTCTCACGGGTATGTGCTTGCGACATCCTTACAGGAACAGATGAAGAGTGATAGAACCTGTGCCAAAAAAAATAATACGTCTCTTTTATTACTGTAATATACTTTGCATTGGTTATTAACAGCAGTATCTCCTATATGTTTCAATTCTCAACTGTACATTAAGCGTATGTAACCTTGCTTTCATGTTAAAAATGATGTTTTAAATATATTATTGCAAAATTATGTCTCGAAGTATGTTAAACTTGAACTTATGTGTATTTTGCTTTCCTTCTACACTTACTTGATAGACGTAAGCCCATATTTATACAATTTCCTCACAACTGCGCCAGGAGTGTCAATCTCGACAGACATGGAGCATTACAAATGTTCAGTATCATTAGTAGTAGTATTATTGATACTATTATTATTATTATTGTTTTCTAATATTCCCCAAGCCAATCTTCTTTCGTGTCCATCATCTAAGCTCAAATGTTCTGCCAGGATCTTGCACACTGAAGGGCCTTCTCATTTGCTGCCACTAGGTGTTCCAGGCAGCATTGGTCATCTAGGAGTGGGCATCTTAATATGTGTGACATAGATTGCACGCATGTTCCACACTCGCAGTCAGTGTCTGTGTCATCTGTTTTTCCCCATTTATGCATATTGTATTTGCATCGCCCATCCCTGTGCGAAGCCTATTGAGGGACTTCCACGTCTTCCAGTCGCATATATGGCCAGGTGGCAGCTGTTTCTTGGTCGGGATTGGTAGCTTTTCATGGTGGTGGTTTTCATAACGTTTTTCTTCCCACACGGCCACGCTGGTTGATTGAGGAGGTTTTGACAGTGGCTGGACTGTATGAAGAAAGCTCTTCCTTGACTTCAGGCGGGTAGGGGCTGGTTGATGAGAGTAAAGGGGATGGCGGGTGTCTTCAACTTGTCTGCTGCGTTCGGTCCTACTCGCAACTGTTCTGCGGACATCGGATGGAGCAATGCCGGCCAGGATGTGCAAGCTGACCACTTTCGTGGGCTTGAGGCAGCCAGTGATGCATCTGCAGCTGTCGTTGAGTGCTGCATCAACCTTCTTTGCATGGGATGATATTTCCTATACAGGGCAGGCTGCAGAGTAGCACAACGCAAGAGCAGTTGACCTCAGCGTGGAGGAATTGGCACCCGAAGACGAGTTTGCCAGTTTGCGTAGGAGGTTGTTCCTTGTCCCGACTTTACCCTTCACCTTTTGAACATGCTGTTTGTAGGAAAGGGTTCGGTCGAGGGTGATTCCAAGGTAGACAGGGTGATCGCAGTGTTTCAAGGAGACACCGTTCCATTTCAGGGACAGCTTCCTCCCAGCATTGTGGTTGCGGAGATGGAACAAACTAACCTGGGTCTTGGCAGAGTTAGCCTTCAGTTGGTTGGTTGTTGTAGTAGTCTGTCAGGTTGTCTAGGGCTGGTGAAAGGGTGGCTTCTATCGTGTCTATGTGAGAACTCTGGACTACTATACCAAGGTCATCAGCGTAGATGAAGCTTCTTGTCCATGGGAACACTGCCTGGTCATTGGTGTAAACATTAAATAGCACAGGGGCAAGAACACTGCCCTGTAGACCATTCCTTTGTTTCCTCCATCTGCTGCGCTTCCTATTGAGCTCAACATAGAAGCGTCTATTTTCCAGAATTTGGATAAGTTTAGTCAGATGGGAGTCCTTTGTCATTGTATGGAGCTTGTCGAGAAGTATACGGTGGTTCACAGTGTCGTAGGCAGCTGTCAGACCGACAAACACAACTGCAGTCGGTTCGTTCTTCTCAAAACCATCTTCGATGTGCTGGGTCAGATTTAGCACTTGGTCAGTGTACGATCTCCCAGGCCGGAAACCTCCTTGCTCTGGTATCAGGTGTTGTTCTGTGATTGGCCCCAGTCTGTTCAAGATGAGGCGTTCAAAGAGCTTGAAGGGGTGGCACAACAGGGAGATTGGTCTGTAGCTCTTTGCTTCGTTAGGGTCTTTTCCTGGCTTGAAGATAGCAATCACACGGGCTTTCCGCCAGATTTCAGGGAGCTGGGATAGGTTTACGCAGTTGTTGAACAGAGAGAGTAGCCACTGCCCAAAATGTTTGATATGTTCTGTACGGATTAAGGGAGTCGATAGCCGTCTGGATTTCCAAGTTGTTAAAGTGCCAGGTAGATTCTGTGTCACCCTGTTGCCAAGGGTTCCTTTTGTGGCGTTTCTTGTGTGGCAATTTGCCATTCAGGAGGAGTTGGTGGGCAACCTGATCTGCAGTAACATTAGAATGGAGTGTAGTCTTCTTGTGATCGTGGCCGATTTTCTTAATGGTAGACCAAGCTCTCTTACTGTTGTGTGTCATATCAACACTCTCAATGAGATCTTGCCAAGACTTTCTCCGTGCCTCTGATATTGCTGCCATGAGGAGCTCCCCTGCAGTCATAGGCCTATATTCTACAATCAGAATATAGGCCTATATTCTACAATTAGTTTTGTAGGTTATCAACTTTTTATGCATGAATTCGATGTTTAAAATTTAAGTTTATTTATTCATGTTATCCATTCTATATTTTAAACATAGTATCTTTAGTCTTCGAACTACAATCATGTATCACATTACTTTAAATATTTTTGCATTAATATAACCCGAATTGAATCGAATTATTAGGACAGAAACTTGGGAATGAAGGTCATTATTGTCGCATTATCATTATTGCATTTGCTAGATAAGTGTGTTTTTAATATTTTATTGAATTCAATAACCCCTTTATTGATTAAATCATTAGTTTATTCATTCATTTATTCATCTATTTATTCATCTTTTTATTTATGTATTCATTTACATATTTATTTTTTTATTTATTTATTTGTTTATTTATTCATCTATTTATTTATTTACTTATTTGTTTATTCATTAATTATTGATGGTTTGGCATCACCTGAGCCTGGGATGGGAAATTCAAAGTTAATTAATGTTGCTGTTGTTTTTATTTCCGTATAATAAAATCAGATAAAATACATACAAGTAATTATACAGAGAAAATGGACAAAATACGGCTGGCAATCCATTTTCAGCTGCAACTATATTGTTGCTGCTGGTCATTCATGGGGCCAGTTTATACAATGTACAAAATATACATAATATTAGAAATAAACAGAATAAATAATTACAAAGTATCAGTCGAAAACATAATATAAATAATTTATTTAAAATAAAATAAAATACATAAATTCATACATGAAAGGTACAACAATAGGGTGATTGTGACCTTCACGAAAACCAAGCCTGTGGTGCATGCAACCAGCATATATACTAGTAATACAAGTCCGTATGTGAACTATTGGTCTTACATTCACTTTGGTCACTATCAGTTTCACAATAGGTTACACCGAGCAAATTCTCAATGTTGATCAAGCATCGCAGAGGTACATCAAAGGAGATCGATTCATCTTTCGAGACGTCGTGTATCCTTTCGTATCTCCGTCTTTTAACTGCGACGAGGCCAGTGTCTGTGTTGAGCTTAAACGTGGAAGAAATGCAGTAACAACCGATGATCTTCCTTTCAATATCAACAGTGACCCACACAGCTTAATATCGTTGATTGGCTGCACTTCACTATGTACTGGTAGGAAGTAGGTCAAGCTATGGGAGCCCGGGTGAAGGGGCGACTGGCAGGGAAGGGGAGGGGGAAACAAGGTTTGTTTTCATTTTACATTTCAATGAATAAATTGGGCATTTTGATTGATTATTGATATAGATTAGACAATTAAAATTTGGTCAGCTTATAAAACCATACACGCTTATCCTACAAGGCAAACTGAAAAATTCCATTTAAGAAATCCGAAAACCACATTGGCTCTCAAATCCATTAGACACACCGGCCCAGACATCTGGAACTCTCTGCCCATTGTAATAAGAAACCTTAGGACATTGTATTCTTTTAAGAAGGCGGTTAAAACTATGTTGTTGTCTAAATATTGATCCTGTCGTGTGTAATTCTATTATATTAACGTTTGTGTGTACCAATAATGTGTAATCGTCCATGACCTAGCATCGTTTATCCATCCATGAATGAACCTGCATTCAATCAGCAGATGTAGTAGTTTTATTGTATTAAAGAAAACCAACGCTCCTTCTCTCCCTTTCCTTTTCTTCTCTGCAAGTCACTCCTCTGCTTTTTTATTTATATTCTTGTATCTAAGTTGAGGGCTGCGGGCACGTCAAGCTACTTTGCTTATGTTGTAGCCCTCCTGCATCTAATGTATGTTATTTATGCATTGAATATTTTTGTTTAATTTCGTATGTTTTCTGTATAAAATTATATGAAATATTGTATCAAACCATACTATGTTCATGAAAATGTATGATGAAGAAAAAAAAAAGATGCAGAAACCAATAAATCAAATCAAATCAAATCAAATCAAATCAAAACAGTCTTTAGTTGAAAACAACCCCTCTTCATGATTACAATAAAGTTGCTGTTTCCATGATTTCGACCCATTTCGATGGATCTCTTTCAATTCAGATTCTATTCCAAACATCGGCTTTTCTTCTGGACCCCTTTCAACTTGTTATTATCGTGGAGTGACGTATCTTCACTCCGAAGTGTGGGACATTGACGTATGCACAACCTGTACGTGTACAAACAGCACTATTGATTGCGTGTTTGAATCTTGTCAACCAGTATTCTGCGTTGAACCCCTTAAACTGCCAGGAGACTGCTGCCTTTCCTGTCCGTACGGTAAGTCTTCTGATAGCCCGCCAACCCACCCGCCCTCTCATTAGACCACACCTATGTGGGAATGTGTCGCGAATTCACTACTAAAATACATAAACACAAGCTAAAAAATCAATGGATGCAGGATTTAATTTTTGTTAGATTGCCTGATTCCGGGAACTCTTCAACTATTACCTTGTTACAAATTTGGGGTTTACAATTTGATCGGGGGACGTAAATATCCCTATTTCCTTATTTTCTTCTCTAGCTCCTTTTTTCTTTTCTGTCTTTATATCTGCTAATGTTCTGCTATTTTCTCTTCTCTTCGATGGCCTCTCTTTTTCAAGTTTACATCATCTTTTCTTCCCATATGTCTAACTTTCCCGTTGCACACGTGTCGTCATTTCGAATGCTTTATTACTAGGGTTTAATCAAACTGGTAAAAGCAATAAGCCAAATACCATTTATTAAATGCCATGGACGCACTCTTTATTCTGTCACTCTCACATTGCTCCGCAAAAGACCGCAAAAATTGCGCGCCGACGCACTATATTGAGGATTAGTTTTATGTAAAAAAAATAAAACAATTATTGAATTGATTTGAATTAAACACTATAACCTAATTATTTGTTTAGAAAGGGCGAGGAAAAAGAAGAACTAACAATAATTTGCTCTTTTATTTATTCCTTCAATTTTCTTTCGGAAAGAGGAGTCTTCGTATTCTGTTTCGATTAGCAGAGATTCCAATGGACCCATTTTACCTTGTATATATCATGGAGTGCCGTATCTTCACTCCGAAGTGTGGGACAAAGGCGATTGCACAACCTGTACGTGTACAAACGGCACTACTGCATGCGTGATTGAATCTTGTCAACCAGTATTCTGCGTTGAACCCCTTAAACTGCCAGGAGACTGCTGCTTTTCCTGTCCGTATGGTAAGTCTTCTGATAGCCCCACCCCACCCCCACCCGCCCTCTCATTGGACCACACCTTTGTGGGACTGTGTCGCGAATTCACTACTAAAATACATAAAAACAAGCCCAAAAATCAATGGATGCAGGATTAATTTACTTAAAGAGTATTGTAATTATTTGTCATTGTCATTATTGCAAAGGTGAAACTTTGATTGGACAAGGTTATCAAAATTCAATGCTTGGAAACATTCGAAGTAATGATTATTATCAATTACAAAACGTTTAAATACAGCGCCGAAAAGCACCTGAAAGCTCTTCGATCGCTGCTGATATGTGTGACGTCACATGTTGAACATGATTTGCACAAGCAGACGATGTCCCATGACATCTCACACATTTTCAGTGCCTGTTTTATGATCTCCTCTTCAGTTATTTCTCTAACTTCACTACCCTCAGGCTAAATTTGTAATATATTGCTTCAATCTAAACCCCGCGCATGGTATTATTTTGATGAAAAATGCAAGGATAAAAAAGTAAGGAATCCGTCGCTTGTAAGCAAAATAAGACGTCATTGTATTTTCAGCTGCATACACCGCGGTATGTACAGCGTTTCAAGAGGGAACAAATGCCGTCCATGCTATCATTCCGGGGGTTATACATTTGAAAGTGTGGTTTCTTTGATTGTTCATTAAACCCTATCCTGTGTATTTACAAATAAAAGAATTTAGTTATCAGAATCGGTTTCATATCCCTTTTTGGATGGTGTAAAATTCCATCACATTTATATACCCTAAACTCTTTATAATTTGAGAAATAATAGCATTGCAATTGTGATTATTCTTCATGGGATGTCGTCAGCTTGGGCAGGATTGGTTCATATTGTGACGGCATTAAAACATCGTTATTTTTCTGGCGAATCTCTCGCATATCCCAGATGCTATGGAGGTGGTTTTATTTGTATTTTTATAAATCACCGATATGTAGCTGACCTAAAACTTGTACGATGGCCATCTGTTAACGTACCAGTTTCTAGTGAAACGCTATTTGCCATATTTGTGATTTTCTTTGAACAGGCACTTTAAATTTGCTCGATTGTCTGATTCCGAGAACTCTTCAACTATTACTTTGTTACAAATTTGGGGTTTCCAGTTTGAACCGGGTGGAGGGGGGGGGGGCGAAAATATCCATATTATCATGTTTTCTTCTCTAGCTCTTTTTTTCTACTTTTCTGTCCTTATATTTGCTTATGTTATGCTATCTCTCTTTCCTTCGTTGGCCTCTTTTGTTTAAGTTTACGTCATCTTTTTTTCCGAAGTGCTGCGAATGTCTTGTGTGTTTTTCCAAATGACTAGCTTTGCCGTTGCACACGTGTCTTCATTCCGGATTGCGTTATTACTAGGGTTAATCAAACTGGTGAAAGCAATTAGCCAAAGACCATTCATATAAATGACATTGGCGCGCTGTTTATTTTGTCACTCTCACAATTATTGCTACGCCAAAGACCGCGCAAATTGCTCGCTAACGCAGTATTGCGTCACTATTGACGCCTCTTGTGCAACAGGCATATAAAACTGAATACTGTGACTCATTCATATCAGTCATACCAAACTCAAATGTTTCAGCACCCAACGTTTATACACCACCCCCCCCCCTTGTTCCCTCTGTTTGTGTATCATGATAATTATAAACTATAGCATCAAATCTATTTCTTAAATCCTGATTCATAACAGACGTGACAGTACGTAAAGTTAAGCCCACCATACAAAGTAAACGCAATGTGACAACTAATGGTGACGCAACACTAGTTCTTGCGGTAAAAGTCAAATTTAGAGATGCCAGAAGTACGACAGGAGTGAGCGGCGAATCTCTCTGGGAGTTGTCTGCCTGGATTGCTCCTGTAAATCCTTTGCACAGGTATGTGATTGCGTCATCCTTACAGAAACAGATGAAGAGTCATTAAACCTGCGCCAAAAACAAAAGAAATTACTGTAATTTACTTTGTATTGGCTAGCCTATTATCAACAATATACCTGATACCTGTATATTATGCATATGTCACCTTTCTTTTATATTAAAATTATGTTTTAAATATACTTTTGCAAAATTATTTCCTGAATTATTTTAAACTTAAATTTATGGGTATTTTGCTATTCTTCTAGAATTACTTGATAGACGTATGCCCGTGATTATACAATTTCCTCAAAACAAGAGTGTGAATTTTGACAGACATGGTGCATTACGAATGTTTACTATTATTATTAATTATATTATTATTAATATTTTTAATATTCCCCTTTATTCTACAATCTGTTTTATCTGCTCATCAACTTTTTATTCATGAATTTGAGGTTTAATGTATATGTTTATTGTTTATTTTTTCCCTTTCTATATTGTAAATATGGTATCTTTACTCATATACCAGTAATACATGTCTGTATGTGAACTGTTCATTTTGCATTCACTTTGGTCACTCTCAGTCACACTAGAATAGCTTTCACCGAGCAAGTTCTCAATGTTGATCAAGCATCGCAGTGGTACATCAAAGGAGATAAATTCATCTTTCGGGAAGTCGTGTATCCCTTCGTTGCTCCGTCTTTAAACTGCGACGAGGCCAATGTCTGTGTTGAGCTTAAACGCGGAAGAAATGCAGTAACAACCGATGATCGTCCTTTCATTTTCAGCAGTTACCCAGACAGCTCTACACCGTTGATTGGCTGCACTTCACTATGTACTGGTAGGAAGTAGGCCAAGCTATGGGGGCCCGGGGTAAATGGGCGACTGGCAGGGAAGGGGGCACAAGGCTTATCGGGTGGGTTAAATAGTCGGACTTAACTATACCATGGGTGTTAACATTGTTTATAAGGGCATGAGCGGTTCTACATTAAAATTTGGGGACGGGGTACTGTGGTGGAGGCTTGGATTTCTTGCATTTATTTTCTACACTTTTTTCGGAATAAATTCGAAACCCCGACAGATCATGATGTCCATCGGATGATTTCGACAGAATGATTTTATAATGAATTCTTAAACAGATGATCTGTGTTCTATATTTCTTTGAGGAAAAAATTGTATTTAAGACCAACCATCTCTGCAAAATAGACCAGTTCGTAGTTAGCACATAATAATAACAATGACCCCAAAACTTCCACAGATCTTTTACCAATGAAGTAATCCGACTTCGTGCATTTTAGAATAATCACTGTCAAAGTCATAAATGTACATCATGAATCCCTTTTGTTTACTCTATTGAAAATAATGATTTCACAAGTGTTCCATAGAATTTGCCGTCGGTGCATAAACGAATGATTAATACATTTCTTTTTTTCAATGGGTTTTACAATGTTAGTACAAATTACATTTATCTGCCAGTGTGCAGATTTTATCTACACAATGGCTTATTGCTCAGGAAATGAATTTTTTTCAAAGTCGTTTTATATCAAATATAAGTAAGAGTAAAACCTGTCAACAAAAAGGGTTCATTTAAACTCACATTTGGTCATTCAAATCGATCAGGAGGGCCAGTGGTGGATTCAGGGGGCACTGGGGACACGTGCCCTTTCCCTCCACAAGTAAAGAGAGAAAACAAATAGAAGAGTCATGGGCCGATAACTATTGTTGGTGTGTGCGTGTAAGGGGCTCTTAGGAGTTGTGATTGTAGCTTATATCTAGCAAGGGTCGTATGGATGTATGGAGGTTTCTTTCATGGGGACGTAGTGACGAGTTATTCCATTAACTTGTTATTAATGAATGAACTACAATACTCGGAATAAATTTTGCATATATTACTTGTTGCTAAGTCGGGCAAACTCTGGGCAAATTTTCGAGTTGTCAAAAACAACTTGTGTTTGAAAAATATGCACAAAACTTGAATATATTAGTAATAAAACCGATCTGTTTTTGTTCTGACACTAGGCCATTTTCGTAATGTAATCAAATTTAATTTTCAAATCTTTGTTAAGTGCCTCGTTACAAATTATTTCATTCACCTATTACGAATATTTGTATTCCAATAGTCATAATACGAATTGCATACATTACATGTTGTTGGGTAGGACAAGGCATAATGTTTGTCCTACCTCGCAACCGTCAATGTATGCAAATCGGGAGATGCCCTTGTCGTGCTGAGAAACTTTGCATTATGCTGAGTTTTTTTACCTCTCTCATACACTTTGGTTGGGAATCTTGTAGATAAGTAGGCAAGAATATAATAAATCTCTCAGAATACCTCAAGTTATTTCCTGAGGAGAGGTTTCCTTTAAACGTAGCACATATGTTTATTATCATTTTTTTCTTTAAATTCCAGAGACTTTTCTTTCCAGTAATAACAAACCAACAAAAGTTTCAGCTTCCCTGCTTTAATTTTCTGTTCATCGATTTTTAAAGGACTTATATTATATTGTATAAGCTGGTCAAATAGCTATTTGTTCGTAATTGTATCATGGTGTATGAAACAAAAACAAAAACAAATAATCCATTATATGATATGTTTGTATTTAAACTTTCCTCTGTACTTGCAACCTTTAATATGTACAGGGCCTCTCAGGAACACAGTTTTAATACTGGAACCATTACCCTGTTTAAATCAAACGAATAATTTAAAATAAAAAAATTGATGAATGGATTACAAGGGAATTATTGCTATGAATAATATCAAACATTTTATTTGTATTGGATTATTTTTTTATCATTTCTGATCTAAAACGCTATTTTTAAGAGGGATCTGTTCTAAATAATGTTGTAGCTTGTAGATACCTTATTGAAATCATATTATTGTCAACATTACTGTATGGAGATGTAAGTGGTTTTGTTTGTATTTATGGTCGCATTGCTAATATCTCATTATTTCGGTCTCTTCTAAAAGTGACCTTCATTTTTTTCTTAATGAATAAATTCATTCAGTTTGGGGCTTTTTTTAAATAAACCATATTTGGTCTTTTGTTTTAATATTTCACGATATAAACTAGGGAGGTATACGAATTGCACAATATTCCATCGTAAAGGTTGGAGTTTAAGTGACTTGTTGTTTTAATCTTTTGAATATATTTCAATAAATTACATTTTTATTGTAAACATGATATCATTGAGGTGTGTAGGTATGTTTGTTAACATGATTGTATTATTATATCTTGTAGTTTTGATCTATACCAATATCGCCTTTATTTTAACCAAGATAAATAAATTTTCATCAAAATTACATGTTGTATCGATGTAAAGCATTATGATTCATTCATTCTTATTATCAAAATATTTGAGTCTTTTAGTGGAGACTTTGTCCATAACATCAGATGTATCATATGATATGATACATCTGAATAAAATGACAGAGAGATGAAGTTATTGAAAGCGATTTCGCAAGAGATTGAGAGTTTTTGTTTGACTCGTAGGCCTAGGGAGAGGAGCAAATGTAGTGAGCAGAAGAGGGGGACAAAGATTGGTGCTTAATAAAGTAGAAAGTTGTAGGGAGTCAGGAAAGCAATTGAAGCACAATGTGACTTGAGAGATTGTAGATATTTGTTTTAATATTTTTATTTGGAATCCAACCTTAAGTTTTGGGTGCAATGAAGAAATAATGATAATATATGAAGAGAATTGGATAGAGAATGGAGAGATTGTGTGGGTGAGAGAGTTTGTGAGATAGAGGGAAGGAAAGAAAAAGTCGAAGAAGAATAGATGAGATATAAAAAGAACGATGAAGAGAAATGTCGTCGTTTATGTAAACGAGTAATAGTTCAGTGTACACCAACAATAGAAGAAAACCTGTACAGACTTGACTTACCTGACTTACTTGACTTATGCCGTCCACGCAGGCAAGGGGCCCCGTGATGGCTTTTGTATGGTGATGGTAGGCCAAATATTTCTTTCTGCAGCCAGTCTTGATGCATCTGTCTGCCTTGTTATGGATCTTGCTTTGCAGTCCTCTGAGATGCAGTCAAGCCATCTTTTGGGTGGACGGCCTCTGGGTCGATTTCCTGTAACGTTTCCTTCAACAGCAATTATTGGGTATCTTGTGGGTTCATTCTTAGGACGTGACCAAAAAATGTGAGTCTTTCAGTGGAGACTTTGTCCATAACATCTTGATCGAAGTTGAGGGATTCTTTGATGTGTGTGTTTCAGATCTTGTCTAGTCTTGTCACCCCCATTATGCGACGGAGGCATGCCATTTCAAACACCTGAAGCCTGTTGCTATCTTCTTTCCTTACTGTCCAGAATTCTGGACCATAAAGCAGTATTGAGAGGATAAGTGTTTGATATATTTGCATCTTCGTGTGGCTACTAATGCTTTTTGATGTCCAGATGTTATTTAGTCTTTGGAAATCTGCCCCTGCTTTCCTGATTCGGTTCTTAATGTCACTTGAACTTGAGCCGTTTTCTGCTATTTTTTCCCTCAGGTACACAAAACCTTCCACCTGTTTTAGTCTGTCGTTGGCTATGTCATGTTGAGGTTGCACCTCCTTTTGCTAATAACTTGCACTTCTATCTTTGCTATATGTTCACCTTGAGACCAAGGTCACAGCTTGCCTTGTAGACTTTATCCAAAAGTGTCTGCAGTTCCTCTGGGGTCTCTGCTATTAAGACGATGTAAAGAATCAGAAGTAAAGAAGAAATGGAAAGAAAACCACGACGAACTATATAATGAACACAACCCCCAAAAACGACAGAGTAGTAAACAGTCTACCCAACAGCTCTTCAGATGACCCAGAGCCAAACATACTGAAGGAGGAAAAGCAGCTGGAGAAACAGGAACAGACATTTTTCACTATCTCTGCAACCAAATATGGGAATCTGAGAAATTCCCGGAGGAATGGGGAAGAGCAATAACAACCCCAATCTACAAGAAAAAAGATAAACTAGACTGCGGGAACTACAGAGATATCAGTCTGCTTTCCCATGCAGAAAAAGGACTGACCATAATCCTACAAAGGAGAATCTCAAAAGAATGGAATAAATCCTTTCTGAATCCCAGGCAGGATTCAGACCAGGCAGGGCTACGACAGACCAAATATTCACGCTAAGACAAATAGCTGAAAAATACCTGGACAAGAACATTAGCCTTTACTGCTCCTATATCGACTTTCAAAAGGCTTTGGAACCAAAGTTTGGATTCGGTATAGCAGAAGGGCCTGTGGAAGGCGATGGGATGTTTTGGCTATCCTAGCAAGCTGATACGACTGCTACAAGCACTGTATGAACAATCCCAGAGTGCGGTCAGAGTAAATGGAGAGCTGACAGAGTGGTTGGAATCAGGCAGGGGTGTGCCATCTCCCCACAACTTGTCTATATATACTCCTCGAGCTAGTTATGATAATGGCAATGGATGAAGTTAAAAAAGGAGCATAAACAATCTACAAACAATAAGAAATAAAAATTTCTTTAAATATAGGAACATACACGTGCTCCAAAAACCACAGGAACAACGAAAACCCCGTTTCCTTCGGTTATTAATTCATTTTCGTATAACAGAATAATATTAAAGGTATTTTCGTGTGCAACTCTTGTACATTTAGCGCCATTTATCGTCCGCTGGAAATGTACATAAACTGCATCGGCATTGTAAGATAATGTAATACATGTAAATTCAAAAGCTACGCTCATGGACTATAAAACAACAACAACAGGATACTCACTAGTATATAAACCTGTAAAACTTAAAAACGATCGCAAAGACTTTCAAAAACCAAACTCTGGCAATTTCAATAGCCTCCTGTACCAAGTGTTGAAATATTCAAACATGACAATGACATTATTACATAATCATAATTTGATTTCTATATATATATATATATATATATATATTTTTTTTTTTTTTTTTTTTATAAATCTTTATTCAGATACAAAAATCATGGATAATATCATACATAAATATTTATAACAAACACTTAATCACATGGTTAAATGAGATCAAGTTATATATCTGTATTTACTTAAAAGAAGATTATAGATGAATTTCCTGTAAATCATTAATTATCTTCATCCACTAAGTAGTATTCACGTCTGTTGTCTTAGTTTTAATTTCTGATTTCCATATACAATGCGATAGGGTAGAGAAATTGCCCATATTTCTTGAAAGTCTTTGCGATCGTGTTGCTCAGGCTTTTCCCCCTATTTCGAAATTGCTATAAGATTTGTTTAAATATGCATATCTATTAATGTTTGAGTCCGTTGAATGAGTAGTGTTTGTTTTCATGTCAATGTAAGTAGTCTAGAAGGGACACTAACGTCATGGGGGAGGAGGTGGTCGGTTTTACTCAGCCAACCGTTAATCGGAGGTTGTAAAAGGGGTTCTATCATTTTCTTTATCGCCAGCCCCCCACCCACCAACACTTACATACACACACGAACTTCCTTTAACTTTTTATCCTTTTCATCCTTCCTTTTGATTCCATTCCATCGGAAGATTGGGTATTTTCAATGTGCCCCTGCTACTGACTATTGTGAAGTGCTGCCATTGTTCACAATCATTAAAAATCACCATCTTTAGAGGTTTTTGTTCTAATCTTATTCATGAATTGTACCTTCAGTGTTTAGATTTTCACCTCTGGATTATGCCTTGAAAGGTACTATGTCTCATTTGCATGCCAACAAAAACTCAGAGGTTGTTGAACCAAGCAGGTAAACTAGTTGGTGAAAATTTCAGTCTAGATGATATCTGCTCTGTCCGTATTCTTAAGAAAGTTGAGAATATCATGAAGGATCCCCAACACCCCCTTCATCTATGTTTCTGCAGGATGAGATCAAGCAAACGACTTCAGTCTGCAAAATGCAGGACAAATCGTTATTTGAATTCGTTCATTCCATTTGCCATGAAAAACACACGTTAACTGGTATCAATTAATATAGTTAACCTGAAATGGTGACCTTATAATTATTATGTCGGTTCTACTCAGCCAACCGTTAATCGGAGGTTGTAAAAGGGGTTCTATCATTTTCTTTATCGCCAGACCCCCCACCCACAAACACTTACACACACACAAACTTCCTTTAACTTTTTATCCTTTTTTATCCTTCCATTTGATTCCATTCCATCGGTAGAGGGGGTATTTTCAATGTGCCCCTGCTACTGACTATTGTGAAGTGCTGCCATTGTTCACTATCATTAAAAATTACCATCTTTAGAGGTTTTTGTTCTTATCTTATTCATGAATTGTACCTTAAGTGTTAGGATTTTCACCTCTGGATTATGCCTTGAAAGGTACTATGTCTTACTTGCATGCCAACAAAATGAAAAGGTTAATTTCCACCGGTAATTGAAAGATAATACTAATTTATATAGAACTTCCCTCAAAACGAAAAAGGTTTGAAAATGTCTTTTTGTGTGAAAATAACAACCGTCAGTTGTCGAATCGACTTTAGTGATTGCAATCCATTAATTAAGTAGTAGTCTGATTTTTAGACCCTTGTACCGAATGGTCGATCGTTTTTTGCTTGGCAAAGATTAAGTCAGTTTAATTTTGGCCATTACAAGAAGTGGGTTATTGATGTAGACAAATGCTCATGTACCCTTTACAGCTCATTTTATGTATGTTATTACAAAAGAAGAAAAAAAAGTAAATCAGTCACTCAATGGTGTCTGACAGTGAAGTCTAGAAAGTAAACAGGTTTCCTTGCATAATTTGAATAGTTGGACATTGCTAACGTTTAAATTTCACAGATAGGACATATGTGACATATTCAAAGTTCTACAGAATTCGATGTTTGCTGCAAATGGGAAGTAGTACCTTAAAAAAAAAACATATTGTTATCCACCGCTTATAAACCACACGTCATAATAACCCGAATTTTATCATCTATTGTTCCGGGAAAGTATTTTTGAGGAAGAAGGTTTATCATAAATATGTAAGCAGGTGATAGGTCTATATATATATATATCAACCTTCAGTCTCTCTGGGCTTAAATATAAAGTTGAGTTGTGGTCATGCGATTGCATTGTGACAGAAACAGTGTGGAATCAATCAGAAAAGATTGATCATCTAGCATATAGGTTTTGGTGTGTACTGCAAGGTTCTGGAATCATCAAAATGATAAGAAATTTGGCCCAGTCTTGATAATGTTACAAGCATTGTTCACATAAAGATGTATATGGGACTACATGAACATGTGGCATAAAAATCCGTCCCGATTTTTATGCTGTTACATGCCATATTTAGAATATTAAGGCATTTGTAGAGCCATGCTTTTCAGGGAACATTTTTAATCTGATGTTCTTCCACACTTGCATAATAACACTGATAACGCTCACAATTTATTGTTCACCTCTTCCCAGAACTCAACCTTCTCTTTAAAGGGAAATCCAACATTGATAACAAACTTTTCTATAATAAAGCAACAAAATCAGAGAAGCAGGTGGATAAATTTCAGTTTGCGTACCAAAAGAATAAATCAGTAGACGATGCAGTGTTATCACTTGCTCACTCTATTCAACGTCATACGGACAACCGCGCTCGCGCTACATTTGTTGATTTATCATCGGCATTCAATACCATGGTAGCAGCAAAGCTCATTAAAAAGCTTACGGATCTTCGTGTTGACCCCACCCTTGTTCAATGGATTGGTGATTTTCTTGTAAACAGAACCCAACAAGTGTCGGTTAATGGTGTTCTCTCGCGATCGATGTCAACGAGCACCGGGTCTCCTCATGGTTGTGTTATTTAAGTCTCCCATCCTTTTTATACTCTATACGAATGATTGTCAAGCTGATGGTGTTAATACAAGTTTTCTTAAATACGCTGATGACACAGTTATCATTTGTCTCATCAAGAAGAATGACGAAACAGAATATAGGAGAACATTGAACTATTGTGTAAAGTGGTGTGATTCTAATTATCTAATACTCAATGAAAAGAAAACAAAGGAAATCATATTCGATCATAGGAAAAGGCAAAATGTTGCTATAAGTCCAGTTATCCTCCAAAATGTAGTCAGTGAAATTGTTCTACAATATAAATATCTGGGTGTAGTAATTGATGAGAAGCTAAATTTGGAAGAACAGAGCAAACATATTTTGGCAAAAGGTCATGGAAGACTTCACTTCCTGAGGAAACTCAAATCTTTCCATGTTGATAGGACCATTCTAAAACTCTTCTACACCGCAGTTGTCGAGAGTAGCCTCCTATATGACTGCCTCTCTTGGTATTGTAGTTTAAGAAAGTGTGACCAAACAAAAACTCAAAGGTTGTTGAACCAAGCAGGTAAACTAGTTGGTGAAAATTTCAGTCTAGATGATATCTGCTCTGTCTGTATTCTTAAGAAAGTTGAGAATATAATGAAGGATCCCCAACACCCCCTTCATCCATGTTTCTGCAGGATGAGATCAAGCAAACGGACAAATCGTTATTTGAATTCGTTCATTCCATTTGCCATTAAAAACACACGTTAACTGGTATCAATTAATCTAGTTCACCTGAAATGGTGACCTTATAATTATTATGTCGGTTCTACTCAACCAACCGTTAATCGGAGGTTGTAAAAGGGGTTCTATCATTTTCTTTATCGCCAGATCCCCCCACCCACAAACACTTACACACACACAAACTTCCTTTAACTTTTTATCCTTTTTATCCTTCCATTTGATTCCATTCCATCGGTAGAGGGGGTATTTTCAATGTGCCCCTGCTACTGACTATTGTGAAGTGCTGCCATTGTTCACAATCATTAAAAATTACCATCTTTAGAGGTTTTTGTTCTAATCTTATTCATGAATTGTACCTTAAGTGTTAGGATTTCACCTCTGGATTATGCCTTGAAAGGTACTATGTCTCACTTGCATCCCAACAAAATGAAAAGGTTATTTTCCACCGGTAATTGAAAGATAATACTAATTTATATAGAACTTCCCTCATAACGAAAAAGGTTTGAAAAATGTCTTTTTGTGTGAAAATAACAACCGTCAGTTGTCGAATCGACTTTAGTGATTGCAATCCATTAATTAAGTAGTAATCTGATTTTTAGACCCTTGTACCGAATGGTCGATCGTTTTGTGCTGGGCAAAGATTAAGTCAGTTTAATTTTGGCCATTACAAGAAGTGGGTTATTGATGTAGACAAATGCTCATGTACCCTTTACAGCTCATTTTATGTATGTTATTACAAAAGAAAAAAAAGTAAATCAGTCACTCAATGGTGTCTGACAGTGAAGTTTAGAAAGTACACAGGTTTCCTTGCATAATTTGAATAGTTGGACACTGCTAACGTTTAAATTTCACAGATAGGACATACGTAACATATTCAAAGTTCTACAGAATTCGATGTTTGCTGCAAATGGGAAGTAGTACCTTAAAAAAACATATTGTTATCCACCGCTTATAAGCCACACGTCATAATAACCCGAATTTTATCATCTATTGTTCCGGGAAAGTATTTTTGAGGAAGAAGGTTTATCATAAATATGTTAGCAGGTGATAGGTCTATATATATATATATATATATATATATATATATATATATATATATATAAATCTTCAGTCTCTCTGGGCTTAAATCAATTGTTGTCACAACACTCCAAATGATGATGTATCGTTCTTGGTACCTTGCCTGTCTTGTATTTGGAAGTCTGATGCTCGTAGTGCATCATGCCTCTTCCCAAGGTAAGTCTTTCATAACTATATTATACAACTAGTAAACTTGCCAAGGTTATTAGAATACAGTGCTATTTAATTCATCGTTAATCAATATATACTTCTTATCTTCAATATCTTACCTTGTGGAGGTGTGATGACTAAGTGGTAGAGCAGTGGCCTCGTAACCAGGAGGTCCAAGGTTCGAAGCCAAGTCACTGAGCAAGTGCCCTTTGGTAAAGTATGGAATGCTCATTAGGAAATCCCGTATAGAGGCATTAAGGTGACTTAACGCTGTCGGTCCCGATTACTTACTTACAAGCGTACACATGTTTTCTTAGCAGTCAGGTAAAAACACACCATAAAACGATTAATTTTTCATTACCACAATTTCTGGTTGTTGAATCAATTGGGGTATTACCAACTTATAAGAAAACCGATGGCAGCCATCATATTAGTGAGATTTTAGTGAAAAGAGCTTAGTTTGACATTGCTGTAGTAGCTATTTAACGCTAATACCCTATAATTGGTTGGATAATCAATTTCTCGATTACATGACCGACCAATTTCAGACCTGGCAACACAGGCTGAAAAGTCATATCTTCTTCGATTAACTTTTTCTTTTGAAGTCTTTGTTCAATTTACGATAGGTTAATGTAATAATTACGGTATGTTTTGTAATCTTTCATTCGTCTACTTCTTTTTGACATTCTTGAGCCGAAACTATAATTTTGATTTTATCATTGTTATGTCTCTGGAGTCTTTTTTCTTTTTTTCCTGCCATTATTTAAACGTCTTCTGGACAATTCCAACGCAGCTTCTTTATGATATTTCTTTTGTATAATATAATATATGAAATACTGGTTCTTTAATGTGTTAGTTCGTTCTCCTAGTTTCCTTACTCGCCTGAAGCCCACCAAGCCTATGTACCTATTCACTTCTTTACCATGTTTTCTTAACTTCTATATACCGGTCAACCTATATAATTTTAGACATTCTTGTCAGCTTGCTACTGCATGTTCTCATATTTTGTTCTTTTCTCAGTTTTATACTTCATCGTTTCAGTTTACTTACTTGACATTTTATGCAATAGTTTTTAAGCCAGAATTAATTCCTCATTTTTAAGCTCAGTATCGTGTCATGACCTAGTGTCATCATACATATTAGTTTCATTTTCTCCTTGTGCTTTGTTTTTGTTAGTTGTTTAGTTTATGAAATGTTTTACATTTTATTTACCTTCATGCTATATTTTACAGGTCTTCTGGGTACACCAGTTGGTCGGTAAGAGGGACCATTACGGTTACAGTGATTAAGTTTGCTTTCCTCTTCCCCGGCAGCCAACTGATGCACTCAGAGGACCACCAGTAAGATTGTGCATTTCTAATTGGCATTCCTTTAATGTTTGTCTACTCATATTTACATTGTTACATTTTGTGTGAATTGCCGAATAAATAATAATAATAATAATAAATCAAAGCTTTTGCGTTATTCACTTCGTTTGAATGAAAATGACTACCCAACCTTCAAGGACCATTTTTCTTTCCAAATGCCAACAACTACCCAAATCAATGGCCGAAATGCAGTTTAAAGCCCAAGTCCACTCCGATTTTCAAAAATTATAACATGTTGTAAATAAATCAAAGGTTAAAACTGCCAAATATCACGGGCGTACTTCAATCAGGTAATTTTTAAGAGCGATTTTTGTTTCGGGTATTTCGAGCAAAACATTTATATTGCTGTACGGATGTGACGTATGCTCCTCACAACGAAAGTGCCAGCGGTATACATTCTGACAATAGGCTATTTCGTAATGTAACCAAATGTAATGCATACGTCTTTGTGAAGTGCCTCTATACAAACTATTTCATTCACCTGATAAGAATAATAGTGTTTCATTATTCTTATCAGGTGAATGAAATAGTTTGTATCGAGGCACTTCACAAAGACGTATGCATTAAATTTGGTTACATTACGAATCTGTGTTGTGAGGACCCTACGTCACAACCGACTCGATCATTAACTTGTTTTTTGCTCATTAAAAAAAATTATTAAAAATAAATCTGAGCACCATTTTCCAAAACCAAGTTATATTTGGGCTTTTTAGATTTTTGTCTAACTAATCAGCTCAACTTTTCAGTGGAGTGGACTTGTCCTTTAATCAATTTACTAATATATAGAGACACAAGGATAACCCTTTTGAGTATAACGCAGGCGGCCCACTTATCTATCCATTACTTGGATTCACCAATCTTAATGAGCAATCCAACCTTTCTAATAAGTTAATTTGGTTCTAAGACAACTACCCTCTGACAATCACCCCGGCCAATAATAATTACCAGCGGGATAATTACCCTCCAAGGACAATTACCCCCCACCCGAGAGGACAATTCAGGGTAGTAATTGTCACAATATATATATTATGGAGGGCACACTTCCTATTACAGGTTCTCTAAAAACTAATAAAGATCGTCCTGATTCATTCATTTTGAAAAAAATGACATTTAATCATTTTGTGTGTTGGAACAAACGGGAAATTTTTTCACCACTGCATCACAGAGAAATTACCGATTAAGCAAACTTAAAAATCTCATACCTATAGTGCTATAACAACTTTCGAAAATACTTGTCTTTCTCATCTTTCTCCGATTTCATTTAAACTTTCATCAGTCTGCTTCCCTGAATTTTTTGCTTTCTTCTAGAGTAGTTTGCCATCAAGGTTGGATTTCCCTTTAACCAAACCATTGAACCAGAGTCAGAGAGAATTCTTGTGCGCCCAACAGGCTGCCACACGTGTTTTGAGCTCCTGGTTTTCTACCTTTTATGTTCTGTTCATGTGCATTTTCTGGGATTGATTTTTGTGTTGGCTTGTTTTGTATATGCCTCTGATTCTCTGAGTCCACTACTGGATCTGGTGACACTTTAATATTGATATCTATGATGATTTGATTTTCTAGTTCTGTATTTTGATTTGCGTCTACAGCATGGATACATTTTAGCTCCTGTCTAGTCAACTAGAAGACCTGATTTGAATTACAGAAGATCCATTCAATTTGATAACATTGGAGATTCCAAGTGGATTCCTTCTTCATTAGAGACAATGTTTTCCATCAGCTGATTGGAGTAAGGAATTTTGTTCAGAAGGGGGACTGAACAGCTGCTGGTTTGAGTGAATGTGCTGTACAACAATGGAAACAAAGAGGTTTTATTTGCTCTTTCTCATACCATTGCTTGCACATCTATCTGTATGTATACCATGGTATTCATTAACATAATTATGACATAGGCCTTCATGTAAAATATCTATGCACTAGAACTACTGTGTTGCATCCATGTTTTCCCACAGGGAAACAGGAAACAATTATATCACAATAAATATCTTGGGTCGAAGATAGCTTACTACTCAAATTCTTATTCCTCTTTTCAACTCTAGTTACTACTATCTGGGGATAGTGCAGAAAATCCAGGTCCTTGTCCTCATGATGAAAATAAGTACCATGTTTCTCAAAAATATTCTCGTACTAAACTGATTAAATTTCAGGCCCAGTGTTCTAAAGTACCTGTCTCTCAAGAGACTTGGAACATTTCCTAAGACTTAGGTATAAATTCAAAGGCTCAAACATGTAGAGGTGTTCGAGCATGAAGGCGTAAAATTAAGCATCACACTCCTTTTGGAGATGTTGATATACATGAAGTTCAAGCATCAACATCATTTGCAGATGTATCTGACCATGTGCCTTCAGACACTTTATACACCTTACACAATGAAGTAAAGCGTCAACTGCAGAAGCAGAAGAGAGGGAAATATGATTGTAATGGATTGAAAGTTTGTAACATAAACGCGCAGTCTGTTTGTAATAAGACATTGAACAAAATGTGCATAAGAGAATAATTGGGGACCTGACTCTTCCCGGGTATAAATTCATTCATGCTCCTTGTGTAGGTAGACCTGGCGGTGCGCTTGCTGTGATTTTTCGGGATAGTATTCGGAAGATCTCATCCTCTGCCCACGTTGGGGAATCTTTTGAGACTTTTTGTTGCGATTTCTCTTTTAAAGAGAATAAGTGTTATCTCCGCCTTGTTGTTGTTTATAGGCCTCCTTACAGTGCAAAGAACAGATTTACAACAAAAATGTTCCTGGTTGAATTTGCTGAATATCTTGCAAAAGTTGTAGTATCCCCTTGTTAGCTTCTCATTGTTGGAGGTTTTAATTTCCACTGGGATGATATTGACAGTTCTGACACAAAACAACTAAAAGACATGCTTGAAACTTGCAATCTTAATCAGTGGGTCTCTGGCCCAACACATATAAGTGGTCATTCACTTGACCTTATAATAGCCAATGCATCAGATGATATTAAGTCGTGTGAGGTTTCATCATTAGTCAGTAACCATTTTGCTCTTAATTGCCAACTTATGTTTGATAGATGTGTTCCAAGAAAACAAGTAATTGCTTTTCGTACCTTTAAATCAATGATACATGCTTACTTTTCTCGTGACTAAAGTTTGTTATGGTTTGGTGAATAACTAACCAGAAAACTAAAACTGTCACTGTTAGGCATGTAAACAAGTGGTTTTCTTCACACAAAGGCAAAGATAAACGACTTCTACGAAAATTAGAACGGGTATGGTGAAAAGCAAAAGGTAGAAATATCAGTGCAGAAGACATAATATATGCAAAAAACAAATATACTGCTCAATGTCTACAAATCGTTAAACTAATTGATAAAGCAAAATGTTCATATTATGAGGAAGAACTTGTACAATGTAACAAATCAAGAAGATTCTTCAAAATTATTAACTCTCTACTTCACCAGAGGCCTCCACCCCGTTTGCCATCATATGTCAGTGAAATAGAGCTAGCCACAAGATTTAGTCAATATTTTACTTCCAAAGTAGGTATTATCTGTGAAGCACTTAGATCTTCAAGAGGACAACCTTGTAACCCGACAGTCTCTGAATTCTCAGAGCACTCGTCGATTTTGAAAATTTCTCGCCTGCATCATGCGCTGAAGTTTCTAAATTGATTTTGTCATCGCCATCAAAGTCCTGTGAGTTAGACACGTTACCTACTGGGTTGATTAGGAAGAATCTTGATCTCTTGGTTCCAGTTATAACAAATATAATTAATTTGTCTTTGAAAGTTGGTACCTTTCCCACTATTTATAAGAATGCCATAGTTAGACCTCTGATAAAGAAATCCTCATTAGATCTTGAAGATCTTAAGAATTATCGTCCTGTCTCCAACCTTAAATTTATTTCTAAGATACTTGAAAAGATGATTGTATCCCGTTTACAGACTTATTTTAGTGAGAATAATCGTCTTGAGCCCCTGCAGTCGGCATACAAGCAACATCACGGAACTGAAACTGCTCTACTGAAAATACAAAATGACATAATGCAAGCTATTTATAAACATCAGGGTATTTTCTTGGTATTTTTTATTTGTAGTAAGCATTTGACACAGTAGATCACAATATCAGGATCTCACGACTTTCATCTCTAGGTATTAAGAGCAAGGCCTTACAGTGGCTGACATCATATTCTCAGGGTTGGACTCAGTCTGTAGGTGTGAACGGTAAATTTTCTCAACCTGTTCCACTTCGGGATACCCCAAGGCTCAGTTCTCGGCCCCCAACTTTTTACAATATATGCTTCTCCAGTTTGTCGCATTGCACATGATCATGGTATTCAATATCATATGTATGCAGACGATCTGCAGTTATACATTCCATTTGATGTGAATAATCAGGATGACCAGTTATCTGCAAAAACACGTATTGAAACATGTCTTCTGAACTAAAATTGTGGTTAAACATTAATAATTTAAAGCTGAATGATGCAAATTCCGAACTAATCACTTTTACATTTATAGCAATCAATCAAAAGAATTCGATCAAATACAAGTCGCTGATTAAAATATTTCCTCTTCTTTATCTGTGTGAAATGTGGGTGTCATCTTCGATAGCATGATGACAATGGATATTCAAGTGAAAAGAATTTGTCAAAGGGTGTTATTCCCAGATAAGAAATGTCTGGAGTATCAGGATTGTTCTTTCTGCTGTAATCGTTCACGCATTAATAGCATCACGGTTAGAAGGTGGAAATTCTTTGCTCCTTGGTATAACTCAACAGCATTTAAGGAAATTACAATATGCTCAGAATTCTGCTGCACGTATTCTTTCAAGGGGTAGAAAGTTTGACCACATTACCCCTACACTTATTGCACTACACTGGCTATTTTATTAACATGGAAGGCAATGCATGGATATGCCCCTGTGTACATTTCATACTCGTTGACTATTTATAAACCTCTAACTAATTTACGATCTGCAGGTAAATACATGCTTTAGAGTCCTCGAACACGCTCTCTTCTAGGTGATCGATCATTTCCTACCTGTGCATCGAGATTGTGGAATGGTCTTCCCAAATCCTTTGCTCTTGTCACCAGTTATCAACTTTCAGAACTCAACTAAAAGACATACCTATTTCAGATTGCTTACAATTAGTCACTGCTGTTTTGTCTTTCCCAGTTAGAATCATGAACAGAAATTTGTGGTAGTTTTTCAGTCTCATCAACGCCTTTGATTAAGCAACTAGATATTGGCGCTTTATAAATTCCTGGATTGGATTGGAATGGATTGTGCATTTAAGTTTCAATATGGTATTAGATGAAGCGAAATATTAGATCAAAATCTTACAATTGATAGCATGTTATATTAATTGATGTACTGATTACAGTTCATTATTTCTTTCATTATTTCAACGTAATCTCACTTAATCTAGCCTGCATCTTAACATAGGATCTATAATACCTTTTCGTGAATACGTCTTAGAACTTAGGATGCGTTAATTTTTAGTAAAAAGATAAAGGGGACATTGAAGGAATTTGACCACCGGAATCCATATGTGAATTGAAATTTAGCTGTTCTCTGTATATTTTCCATGGTGATTGGGTATTCACGAGAAAACTACACTTTTCAACTTTTGTGATCTGCTCACAACCTTCTCAACCAGTTCCTTCCGTCCTTTCCTTTCCTTTCCTACTCCAGTTTCACCTATTTTCGGTGTACGAACAACGAAAAAAGTAGTCTCGTGAAAATGTCATTAAAGGTTATAAGTACTGTATCCCTTTTGCCGCCAACATCAAATTCTGTACAATGAAAAATTCATTCCATTATCATCTCTTTCCTTAATTCCTCTATTAAAACGCCCAATGAGCGTGTTCTATTGACGAAAGAATATTTTAACAGTCTTTTTCACTTGGTGTTAGCGTAATTCTCCAATCGTAAAATGAATATATTCATACGTGTGTTCGCGTACACTGGTAGGGAAATTTTATCAAATAATTGGTTCAAAATATCAATTTTCAGCGCATATTTACCCAGTATTATTTATTGGAAATATATATATATATATATATTATATATTATAATCATGTACATGTATCTTTTTATATTTTGTATTGACATAATGAACAAATATTGAGATTTTTACATATCATTTTCGCAAGAATTGTTCTCTCAAGTGAATGTAATTTTTCATATATGCTTTTGAACGCAATTGATACTGCTACAATGTAATGTGAAAATACTTTATACTATGAAACTTATTACTGATTTAATTGACTCTCTCCCTCGTCTGTTTTTTCAACTCTTTGAATCTACATAAGTCAATATTTTACTCGTGCGGTAACTGTATCTGTAAATTTCATCTGTATATATTATTGCATTTGTTTTATTTTCTATCATTTTTGTTAATTTGTTTAAGTAAACCATATAATGTTAACAACTTTTTTTATAGTCAGGGGTCTAAATGTTAAAAGCTATGAGCTTCTCAGTAGACCCCTTCACGTATCTCCATTACTTTGTTGTTCTAGTTATCAATCTTTTCGTTTTCTCTATATTTTTTCTCAAATCATTGTAAATATTTTTCAAAAGCTTGTGGAATATAAATAAATACAAATGATATTGAGAAATTGTAAATGATGTGCATTTCAGCCTTTGGATGCATTACATTGTGAACATAACACCATTACTGAATTGATTTGAATTGAACACTATAACCGAATTATTCTGTTCGAAAGGGCGAAGAAAAAGAAGAACTAACAATACTTTGCTCTATTATTTATTCCTTTATTTTTCTTTCGGAAATTAGAACCTTCCTTTTGCTAAAGAGTATCTGCACTGTTAACCTACACAATTGTGTGGTACAGTGCTCCAATAATTGGAAGATCTGATCAATTTATATAGATTAGACAATTCAATTTTGGTCAGCTTAAAAATATAAAAATCAGTCTTTCGTTGAAAATAACCCCTATCAATGATTACTATAATAAGACTATTCCCATGATTTTAATCCATTTTGATGGATCTATTTCAATTCAGATTCTATTTCATGGTCCAGCTCTTCCGAAAACCTATTACCTTGTGTTTATCGTAATGCGCCGTATCTTCACCTTGAATCGTGGCAAGTTGACGCATGCACAACCTGTACGTGTAGAAACACCACTACAACATGCGTGATTGAACCCTGTCAACCAGTATTCTGCTTTGAACCCCATAAACTGCCAGGAGACTGCTGCTATGTCTGTCCGTACGGTAAGTCTTCTGATAGCCCGCCGACCCACCCGCCCTCTCATCAGACCACACCTATGTGGGAATGTGTTGCGAATTCACTACTAAAATACATCCAAAAAATCCCCAAATAAATGGAAGCAGGATTTAATTGACTTAAATTTGCTAGATTGCCTGATCCCTAGTGTGTTTTAAATTTGGGGTTTTCAATTTGATCCGGGGGACAAGAACTTATCGCTACTTCCCTTCATGTTCCTCTCTAGCCCCTTTTTTCTAATTTTCTGTCTGTTTATCCTCTTATTTTTTGCTATCTTCTCTTATCTTTGTTGGCCTCTCTTTTTCAAGTTTACATCATCTTTTTTTTCTTCCGCAGTGTTACGAATGTCTTGAGTTTTTACAAATGTCTAACTTTCCCGTTGCACACATAACGTCATTTGGACTGCGTTATAATAACGATAAAACTTGTTAAAGCAATTAGCCAAAGACCATTCATACAAATGCCATGGGCGCCATTTTGTCACTCTCGCATTTCTACGCTAAATATCGCGCAAATTGCTCGCTAACGCAGTATTACGTCATTAATGACACCTCTTGTGTAACAGGCATATAAATCTGAATACTTTGACAAATTCATATCAGACAATTATGCCAAACTCAAATGTTTCAGCATCCAACGTTTTTCACCCACCCCCTCTTTGTTCCCTCTTTTTGTGTATCATAATAATTATAAACTAGTCATCAAATCTTTTTCTTAAATCCTGATTCATACCAGACGTGACAGTATGTGAAGTAACACCTACTATACAAAGTAAACACAATGTGACAACTAACGCTGACGCAACACTAGTTCTTGCAGTAGACGTCACATTCAAAGATACCAGAAGTACGACAGGAGTGAGCGGCGAATCTCTTTGGGAGTTGTCTGCTTGGATTGCTCCTGTAAACACTACTCACAGGTTTGTGCTCGCGGCTCCTTACAGAAACAGATGAAGAGTCATAAAAACTGCGCCAAAAAAAAGTTTCTTTTATTACCCTAATATACTTTTTATTTGGCTATTAACAGCATTATCTCCTATATGTTTCAATTGATACCTGTATATTAAACGTATGTAACCTTGCTTTTATGTTCAAATTGATGTTTTAATTATATTATTGCAAAATTAAACTTAAATCTTTGTGTATTTTGCTTTCCTTTTTGAATTACTTGATAGACGTATGCCCACAATTATACAATTTCCTCACAACTGCACCAGAAGTTTCAATGTGTACAGACATTGCGCATTACACATGTTCAGTATTATCATTATTATTATTATTTATTTAATATTGGATGGCTTTGAGTGTGATACAAAAATATATTGTCACAGCGAGAGCAATATCTATATACATGTAGTATCACACGAAAACAAAGCCATACAATATTATTATATTTATCTATATCAGGCTGACTAGCTAAATAACACAATTTGAATCGATAATCAAGCAATATCGAGTCGACAGTTGAAGTTCCCGGATGATAGAGCAATACGAAGACAATATTGATCTGTCATCCGGGTACTGCGTTAAAGATATTAAATACACTGATTTATTGTACGACTTGGAAACCTTATAGAGATAATAATATTTAATATTCCCCAATCCAATACATTGGCCTATATTCTACAATCTTTTTATAGGTCCACTTTTTATTCATAAATTTGATGTTTAATGTTTACGTTTATTTATTTATGTTATCCATTATATATTGTAAACATTGTATCTTTAGTTTTCGGACTACGATCATGTATCATACTTTGAATATTGTTTTTATTAATAAAACCCGAATTGAATTGAGTTATATGGACAGAAACCCGAGGATAAAGGTCATTACTGTCGCATTATCATCATTGCATTTGATAGAGAAGTGTATTTGTTTTGTTAGTTTATTTATTGAATTCATTAATCACTTTATTGAGTAAATCATTAGTTAATTCATTTATTTATTCTTGTACGTATCTATCCATTCATTTATATATCATTCGTCTATTCATTTATTTATTTATTAATTGATGGTTTGGCGTCACTTGAACCTGAGATGGGAAATTCGAAGTGAATCACTGTGACCCTCGCGGAAATCAAGCCAGAGGATGCATGCAACTATCTCATATACTGGTAATACAAGTCAGTATGTGAACTGTTCATTTCGCATTCACTTTGGTCACTCTCAGTCACACCAGGATAGGTTTCAACGAGCAAGTTCTTAATGTTGATCAGGCATCGCAGTGGTACATCAAAGGAGATCAATTCATCTTCCGGGACGTCGTGTATCCCTTCGTTGCTCCGCCTTTAAACTGCGACGAGGCCAGTGTCTGTGTTGAGCTTAAACGTGGAAGAAATGCAGTAACAACCGATGATCGTCCTTTCAATATAAGCAATGACCCAGACAGCATTACACCGTTGATTGGCTGTACTTCACTATGTACTGGTAGGAAGCAGGCCAAGCTATGGGGGCCCGGGGTGAAGGCTGGCAACTGGCAGAGAAGGGGGTACAAGGCTTATCGGGTGGGTTAAATAAAAGGAGTTAACAATTAATACCATCAGTGTTAACATTGTTGATCAGGTCATGAGCGTTTTACATTATATTTTGGGAAGGAGGTACTGTGGTGGAGGCTTAGGGTTCTTGCATTTATTTTCTACACTTTTGGAGGGAGGGGGCTTGAGCCCAAAGCCCCCCTAGAGCCGCTTCTGGTTCAAGGTGTTCTAATATACCTTTATTTAAATATATTTCCACATCCCCTCCCCGTTTCTTTTTCTCTCCCGCAAGTTGATTGGTGGGTATGTGCCTCCCTCGGAGTTACGCCACACATTGTAAATTAATCAAATGAGCGCAACAATTTTTCATTCGCAATGAGACCTTTTATTTGGCTTTTATGATATACCAATATACCATTGTTTTTAAATACAATCATATATATTTATGTTTGTTTTTTACCCTTTTCATTTATATTTTTTTAAATCTCTCTCTCTCTCTCTCTCTCTCTCTCTCTCTCTCTCTTTCTCTTATTCCCTCTGTCTCTGTCTTTCTCTCTCTCCCTCTCTCTCAAAAAAGAAACTATAGTTAATTGACCCGTTTGGAAATAGCTAACGATGTCATTACTCTAACTGTCTAGGCCGTGACTTATTTCCTTGTGTGGATACGGAAGGAAAACATTTGCACGAAGATGTCTGGCAACGAGATCCGTGTACACAATGTACTTGTAACAACGGAACAGCTGCATGTACTACAAAGGAATGCCCCGATCCTGGTTGCAACAGGCCTGTGAGACTTGAGGGCGAATGCTGTCTATCCTGTCCATATCGTAAGATATATCCCAACGTTTGTAAATAAATATTGTATTTCTAAGTTACACATTTTACGACGGATTAAAATGTAACGCTTCCTGAATCCCAAGTATATAAAGGGATATATAAATGTTGGCGCCTTGGCGGGAGTAGGGTGGGGGGGGGGGGTAAGTTTATCGCCCGGATGAAAACTTCCATTTTTTTAAGTGTTGACATTGAAATTACAAGAGATAAAGTATGAAATTGTACATCTATATATATACAGTGTGAGTCAAAAAAAAGCTTACACCTAGAAAATTGCTAATTATTTTAGAAATCATCTATGAACAGTAAATTATTATACATCCTATGAAAGAGTGTTTTATCCCGAATCATTTGGTATCATTTTAGTGTGGTATGTGTTCAGGCTTGGATGAACAGGAGGCATTGTTTGCGAGAGTGCGAAATTCGACTTGCGCAAAAGTTGCTTATGTGATGTTTGAATAAAACAATTGGGATTTGGGTATTAATTCGGTCATTGCAGGTCCAAATAACATCCCTAGCAAAATCAATCATGCCACACATATCAAATATCGAATATAAAATAACAACAAACATTTGTGCGCGCGTGTGTGTGAATTTGCTACTGCAAAAAGCATATGCAGTGCATCTCACTTGATACATTCAATTCATTCTCTCACTCCGCTAATCCCAACATGATACATAATGCAATTTCAAATGATTTATTCTGGCCAATCACACGAAGTGCACTTTACACTGACCTCCTCGTACATTATTCATTGTATCTCTCTCTCTCTCTCTCATCTTCCATCATATTCCTCCAAGATGCAAGGGTGAGGAGAGTGTCACCATTTGTCATGGCACAGGGCCCGATTGGGAATCATGAATACCAAGTCCACCTTCGGGTCTCGATCACCTTCCATGAAAGCCAACACACTACAAATGTTACCGGGATGAACCTGTGGAAACTCAGTGCTTGGGTAGCCCTTGATCAGACTAACAGTGGCAAAAGGTAAGATATGCCGACAAAATAATATTTCAAAGATGTTGTTTTTTTATAATTGAAAAATTAAACTAATATGAGTTTGTTAGCAATGCCAAATGAGAGATACCTGCATGCCTTAAATCATGAAACTTACCCGGCTACGACCAAGAATGACGGGAAATGTATTAGATTAAATATAGAACTTCAAGAAATTCGAAAAGTTCTTAAAAACTTGAAAAGCGAAAAAAGGAATACAAGAACAATAGTAGGATTAAGGTCCTACCACAGGTGTCGTGGTCTAGTGGATACGCCACCAGACTGTTTATTGCATGGTTCACGGTTCAAGTCACGCAAAGATGTCAATTTGCTAGAGATTATTTCTACATTAGCCTCTCTCCACCAAGGTGTTAATTTAGTGCCCAGTAGGATGCGAACCTTAATGTGTATGGATTGGCATGTGTACACTTTTAAAATGGCGCCTAGTCGGAATATTCCCCAATGAGCTGAGTGTGTGCACTTCATGTGCGGATTTTGAATTGAATCCAATAACCGGGGTAATAATGTTAACAATCCAAAGCTTTTGGAAACGTAGTATTACGTGATATAACAACTATGACTCACATCATAGTTACGTTAACATGTAAATAGTCCAACAACGAGAAAAAGAACACGGGGTTATATGTCACAATAATCCCGATCTCGATGACTTATTCATACAGGCAATGCAACTTTGTACAGGTAATGTATTGTTTTTTTAATAATTATGTCACATCATCAGAATGAAATTGACTCTAACATTCATTGCTTTTTTTCTGGAATACAATTGAGTGATTGACATTAGTTGCTCGTTTGCCGTTTATTTTTTTAACTATTATAACATGTATCTACCCTTTGTGACCGTTAACTCCTAAGCATAGCTTTCAGCATAGGCCCCACCATATTTCACTTTTCTTTTTGTCTTTTTTCTTTTTATTTACTACATGCAAACAAATCGATATGAGGTACTCACTTTCTGTTTTTGTCCCTGCAATTGAATTAATATTTATCTGTACCTTTCAATTTGTGAATCATCGCAAAATGTGAAATACACATTATGAGAACATGAAGCAATAAACTGACTTTGAAACTTAAATATCTTTGTGTCGTTTTTGTTATATATATATATATATATATATTATCCCGCTTTCTGTCTGGCTATGCCTTTATCTCTTTCTATGGCAGGATTATGATTAAAGGTAGTAAAATATCTATACTCCTCAGATATGACTATAGAGAACAGATTCTTGATGCTACGCAGAGGTCACAGAAGTACGTGAAAGGCGAGACACCAGCGTTCGCCGTTGGTTTCGACATTGCGGACCCGACTGTTGTTTGTGGCAGTGCCTTCTATATCTGTGTTAGATTCGACATGGACAGCGACTACCAAACGGAGCATGATCGTAGCTTTGAACTCTCAGGACTTCCTGATAACTCATCTCTCATCGGCTGCACGCCTACCACGATCCCTGCAGAGCATTGCAGTACCGTAGACCAAACTGATGGTACGTAAAATCAGCACAGGCAGGTGGGGGCGCAATTAAGAAAATAACTGACAACCCCCTCCCCCCTAAATAATCACATTTTCAAGTGTCTTCTGGGACCTGATACATGTAGGGGCGCAAGAACACAATAAGGGGGTGACACACATTATTTTTTTATATGTGAGACCTAAGGTATGTCAGACTGTTTTTTATACTTGGCACGGACCGCTTGTGCGCCCCCTCTCCCACGTCAGAAAAAAGAAAAAAGGAAAGTTAATCTGCCACTGCGTAAAATGATTTGTTTAGTAAATACATTTCTGGACTACCAATAATTGTAGGGCAATGTTTTTTTTTCTCGTATCTTTAACTCAATTCAAGTATTACAACAATATTTACATCGATGAAAAGGGGTGTTGATAAAGAACCCTCAGTCTATTTGTGATACAAACTAAAAATACTAAAAATACTCTTCATAAGCTCCATGGTACAGGAGAGATGAGTAAAGATTCAACTGTTTAATCTCTGGTACATAGGTCCCTATAATTATAACTCACTGCTGTCTTTTAATTATGATAGAAATGTCTACGCTCATGGTTATTATTTTTATTATTATCATTTTAGTCGGCAAAACAAAGTGTTTACAAAAGAATTACATAGAAGAACAAACCATACAAAACAAAGGATAAAAATCATTTTAGAAACATTATCGTGATTCCCATGAGCATGTACAAGTTGCCAGGAATGGGACAGGTAAACTAAATCACTAAAACCGTGAAGGTCCCCCATTCCGAAAGGAAATCGAATAAATGTTCGACATGTGATTGTGATGGCAGCACCATAAGAGAGTAATTGTTTGATACGGCGAATGATGCTTTCAAACAATTAATATACACTATATTAATATACGAAATGTGTCGGTCTTCACTTCTCAGTCTGACACGTTATGGTGCTGCCATCACAATCACATGTCGAACATTTATTCGATTTCCTTTCGGAATGGGGGACCTTCACGGTTTTAGTGAAATAGTTTGACTGTCCCATTTCTGGCAACTTGGAAATGCTCATGGGAATCACGATTATGTTTTTTAAATGATTTTCGCCGTATCAACCCGTATTCTAACCAATTTAAACCGAACATTGGGTTTAGACTTTTGTTTAAAATGGGTTATAACATAGGAAGTTAATATGATGTCTTAATTTTCCGTTTGTTAATTTTAGACCCAGGGTCGGGTTAAACTGAATTCGTAGAATACAGACCGACCAACTAGATCATAAACCGATAAACTAGATCATAAACCGATAACATCAAGTAAACGGGAATGTCATTTGAGCAGCTAACTAGAACAGCTGAAGACACAAGCTATAGAGAACCTTTGACCCCGTTCTCACTCACTTTGAAAGTGGTCTTAGTTAGACCGCTCCAGAGGAACGGGTCTTGAGGAACGGTTTGCGAGGGTTCACACTCCGAGCAGTTTTTTTATGGCTCAAACCGCTCCACGAGTCAAAGTGGTCTTGTTGCTATGGCAGCTCAGGTCAGCGGGTAAATTTGTTCGCGCGCGGAATACTAAGCGTATGTACCGTACTACATGTTTCACACGGAACGTCACTAGCTCACTTCCGTTCAAAGTACGCTTCCGTTCACACTCGCACGTTAGAGCGCTCCAAACCGCTCTTAATAAGACCCGTTCCTCAAGACCACCTCCCAAGGTGGTCTTCTGGAGCGGTCCAGAAGTCCACTTCCTGGACCACTTTGACCGTTCTCACTCACCTAAGAACCGCTCCTGAGGAACGGGTCTTAGACCCCGTTCTCACTCACTTTGAAAGTGGTCTTAGTTAGACCGCTCCAGAGGAACGGGTCTTGAGGAACGGTTTGCGAGGGTTCACCCTCCGAGCAGTTTTTGTATGGCTCAAACCGCTCCACGAGTCAAAGTGGTCTTGTTGCTATGGCAGCTCAGGTCAGCGGGTAAATTTTTTCGCGCGCGGAATACTAAGCGTATGTACCGTACTACATGTTTCGCGTGCAACGTCACTAGACCACTTCCGTTCAAAGTACGCTTCCGTTCACACTCGCACGTTAGAGGTTGGCGCTCCAAACCGCTCTCAATAAGACCCGTTCCTCAAGACCACCTCCCGAGGTGGTCTTCTGGAGCGGTCCAGAAGTCCACTTCCTGGACCACTTTGACCGTTCTCACTCACCTAAGAACCGCTCTTGAGGAACGGGTCTTAGTTAGACCGCTCCAACGAAGTGAATGAGAACGGGGTCTTAGTTAGACCGCTCCAACGAAGTGAATGAGAACGGGGTTTTTAGACCCCGTTCTCACTCACTTTGAAAGTGGTCTTAGTTAGACCGCTCCAGAGGAACGGGTCTTGAGGAACGGTTTGCGAGGGTTCACACTCCGAGCAGTTTTTTTATGGCTCAAACCGCTCCACGAGTCAAAGTGGTCTTGTTGCTATGGCAGCTCAGGTCAGCGGGTAAATTTTTCGCGCGCGGAATATAAGCGTATGTACCGTACTACATGTTTCGCGTGCAACGTCACTAGACCACTTCCGTTCAAAGTACGCTTCCGTTCACACTCGCACGTTAGAGCGCTCCAAACCGCTCTTAATAAGACCCGTTCCTCAAGACCACCTCCCGAGGTGGTCTTCTGGAGCGGTCCAGAAGTCCACTTCCTGGACCACTTTGACCGTTCTCACTCACCTAAGAACCGCTCCTGAGGAACGGGTCTTAGTTAGACCGCTCCAACGAAGTGAATGAGAACGGGGTCAATTTGTCTCAAGGTCCATTTTACTGTCGCCTCAACCCCCTCAAAGCTATGGGACACAGATAGAAAGATAGATAGAACTAAAATTGGGTTGGCCATACTATGTAATATAGATGGCTCTTGGGCCATCTATAAATATCAATTGCCCAGGTTCGCCTCTGACAATCTTTTAGAGTCTTTCAAATGATCCATGGACATTTCTTTACACTTATCACGAGAAGGATCCATGTTGAAACCCTGATGAAGAATTAATAGCTGGATTTGAAGTGCATAGAGATATTGCTCAAATAAAGGTTATGCGTTACCATTTATCAGTAGTTATTGCCATTATTGTTATTATTATTATTGTTATTATTATCATCATTATTGTTAATATATTTATTATCTTTATCATTATAATTTCAATTGTTATTGTTATTATTATTATTATTATTATTATTGCTGCTGTTGTTGTCGTATTATCACTCTTCTTCGTATTATTATTATTTGTATCATTATTATTATTATTATAATGATCATTATTATTATCATCATCATCATCATCATCATCATCTTTCGTTATATCTTTATCAAATTAATTAATTATTTAAATGCAGCTATTTATTCATACAATAAAACTTATGTTATATCTTTTAACATTTAATGTTAATTCTTTACCTTCTTTCTCGACTACAGAATCTCCCGTCAAGTCTGATGTATGGATACCGCTGGTGATATCGACAATCGTTCTCGTCGGTATCGTAATCGTTGTCCTGACCATTTTGTACTTGCGTCGTCGGAAGAAATTGGAAACACCGACTGATTGTGATGCCCACCAGATGATTTCGACAGAATAATGTTATAATGAATTCTTAAACAGAGAACTTCATGTTTCTCTGTTCTGTATTTCTTTGAGTAAACAAATGTATTTAAGACCAACCATCTCCGCAAAATAGACTAGTTCGTAGTTCGCACATACTAAATATGACCCCAAATGTCCACATATCTTTTACCAAAGGAGTCATTCCACTTCGTGCATTTTAGAATAATCACCGCCAAAGTCATAAATGTATACTTCATGAATACCTAATGTTTGCTATCCTGAGAAGAATAATTCCAACAGTGTTTTATAGAATTTTCCGTCGGTGCATAAATGAATGATTAATACAAAACTTTCATCTATGGGTTTTACAATTTTGGTACAAATTACATTTATCGGCCAATGCCCAGATCATATCTACCAACTGGCTTATTGCTCAGTTAATGAATTTTCTTCAAAGACATGATATCTCAATTAGGAGTAAAAGTAAATCCTGTCAACAAAATGTATTTATTTAAAATCACATTTGGTCATTCAAATCGATCATGAAGGCCAGTGGTCGTTTCAGGGAGCACCGGGGACACGTGCCCCTCCCCCTCCCCAAGTGAAGGGAAAAAACAAATTCAAGAGTCATGGGCCGATAGCTATTTGTTGATGTGTGCTTGTAAGAGGCTTTTCAGACTTGCCCCCCCCCCCTCTGTGGGAGAATCTTGAATCCGCCACAGGGTACAACAACTCCAGATATGCCAATTGAGAGCCTTATTGGCACGCTATACAGAGTGAGTCAGAAAAAATATCCCACTTTTTAAAAGTTGTATTGTTTGACGTATGAATATCTAATCACGGGTTTCATGATATGTCTTGATAGAGTTATCCTCCCAGTACATTTAGGTACCATTTTCATTTTAATCTCTGCATGCATGACTGAACATCAGACAATCTTTACAAGACTGCCAGATCTCACTTGCGCCAAGTTGCTGGGTGAGCAATAAAATAGTGTTTTGAACAAAGACAGCCAGACAGACAAAAAAAAAACCCACACGCACGCACTCACATACGTACACGCGCAAACAGACGCACAGGCACACACACACGCACACAAATAAGCGTTCCATTCCCGACAAGGCCCACCCAAACTGTTACTTTTTGTCGGGAATTCTTCTTCTCGTACGTAAAGTTGAGTGGCCGCTGGCCTCTTGGTGCGTATTGGCGGATGTTGTGCGTGTTGAGCTTCATGATGATGATGACGATGATGATGATGAATATTAAAATGATGACAATGATGATGATGATGATATGATGGTGGTAGTGAATGTGTACTAAAGGGAAAGATTGATGATAATGCTTAATCAGAAAAGGGGAAATTATGAAACAATTGTTACCGTGTGTGTTGTGTGTGTGTTGTGTGTGTGTGTGTGTGTGGGTGTGCATGCGCGCGTTGGTGCGTGTGTGTTTGTGTGTATGTGTGTGTGTGTGTGTGCGTGTGTGTGTCTGTCTAACTGTCTTTGTTCAATGCACTGTTTTTATTCCTCGCCCAGTAACTTGGCCCAAGTGAGATCTGGCAGTCTTGTAAAGATTGTCTGATGTTCAGTCATGCATGCAGAGATTAAAATGAAAATGGTACCTAAATGTACTGGGAGGATAACTCTATCAAGACATATCATGAAACCCATGATTAAATATTCATACTTTAAACAATACAACTTTTAAAAAGTGGGACATTTTTTCTGACTCACTCTGTAGATGGTAAATTCGATGCTTATCTCCCTTGAATTTTCTGTTGAGAATTCATGAGTGTGCTGTGACTTGTTACTATGGACAGACCCATTTAAACTACGACTTCCACGTAATCAAATTAAGGCAATTTTAATGTTCATCATCCTTTTGAAATGTGTGAACATTACATAGATGTGTTTCGTAATCCGATCATGATGTCTAGGGGTAAGTTATTGAAATTAGCTGCGATCGTGTTTTAAATCTGATGTTCTGAAACATATTTAATCACTGATATCATCATATTTAAGAGTTAGATATCGATATTACCTTTAATAATGCATATCCGTCTTGCGCATGCGTTGTAAACGTCAGAAGTGTTTAAACAAATTAGAAAGTAGAAGAAAGTCTGTTTCCTTTTCAACCCTTACACTTTTTCAAACAACTTTTGTTTAAATTATTTTTTGTAGCTTATATCTAGCATGGCCGTATGGATGTATGGAGGTTTTTTCATGGGGACCTAGTGACGAGTTTTTCCATTAACTTGTTATTAATGAATAAACTACAATACTCGGAATACAGTTTGCATATATTCCTTGTTGCTATGTCGGGCAAACTTCGGGCAAATTTTCGAGTTGTCAAGAACAACATTTGTTTGAAAAGTATGCACAAAATTTGAATATGTCAGTAATAAAACCGGTCTATTTGAGTTTTGACAATAAGCCATTTTCGTAATGTAATCAAATTTAATGTACAAATATTTAATAACTGCCTCGTTACAAATAATTTCATTCACCTATTACGAATAATTGTATTTCAATGGTCAGAATGCGAATTGCATACATCACGTGTTGTTAGGTAGGACAAGCCATAATAGCCGTATTTACATGATGGCAAGTTTGGTCATCGTAAAGGTCGTATTTAGAGCTAGTCGGCGTAAATATGGTGACGTCGGCGTAAAGGTCGGCGTAGTGATCGTCTGAATGATAGTCGTGCTAGCTACGCCGACCTTTACACCGAATGATTTACTCCTGAATTTTTCCAGGAGTAACGCGCTAACACGAGTAGAGGGTAGCGTAAGTTGACCGTGTGGATGCTCTCACTTGGTACTCGGAGTATAATATGTGACCTTTCACGAGGGTTGTTTATTTTCAATCGAAAATGAAAATTAGATTTCGCGCGGTTTAGATGCGGAAGGTGGGTTGAGGTCGACTAGTGCGGGCGCCACCACTGCCCAGGGCGGATCCAGGGGGCGTGGGGCACACGCCCCCTTAATTCGTCCATTTCGCCCCCCCTCTTTTGAAAAATCCTGGATCCGCCCCTGACGTCCGGAAGTTGCACTGAGTAAGACTGGGTCGGATGAAGGTTGTGTTAACTTAATCGTGGCAAGTTGGTCCGAGTAAGAGGGTATGGACAACTAATGGTTTAAGTCAAATATTTATGGGATATTTACTGCTGCAGGGAATAACTTACGCCGACTAGGAAGCCCCCGTCTGAACATGACTAATGTTTGTCCTACCTAGCAACAATTAATGTATGCAATGTATGAAATAGTTTGTAACGAGGCAATTTACAAAGATGTGTGCATTAAATTTGATTAAACGACAATGGTCTATAATAGTACAAAAGATGATCATAGCAGGTGAATGAGATATTTCATCACCACTCCCACACACGTGGGAAGGAAGAATCCATAAATTTGAATATAATTACTTGATAAATGACTTCGCATACTACGTCACGGTACCAACAAAAAGGGATAGGCTATGCCCATGTCGTGCTGAGAAACTTTGCATTATGCTGAGTTTTTACCTCTCTCATACACTTTGGTTGGGAATCTTGTAGATTAGTAGGCAAGAATACAATAAATCTCTCAGAATACCTTTCCTGGTGAGAGGTTTCCTATGTTTATTTTAATTTTTTTCAAATTCCACTGTTCTTTTCAGTAATAACAAACCAAACAAATATTTCAGCTTTCCTGCTTTAAGTTTCTGTTAATCGATTTGAAAAGACTTATATTATATTGTATAAGCTGGTCAAATAGCTATTTTTGTGTTTATATCATGGTATATATAAAACCAAAACCAAAAACAAATAATCCATGATATGATATGAATGTATTTAAAGTTTGTTCAGTTTTTCCTCTGTATTTGTAACCTATAATTTGTACAGGGCCTCTCATGAAATCAGTTTTAATACTTAAAGAGTTACCCTGTTTAAAAAGATCGAATAATTAAAGTTTACAAAAATATGGATAACCAGGGCATTATTGCTATAAATAATATAAAACATTTGTTGTTTTTATTATGTTTTGATCATTTCCGATCTAAAATATTAGTTTTAGGAGGGATTTGTCCTAAAGACTGAGATTTTTTATTTTAAAAAATGTTGTAGCTTGAAAAACTTTATTGTCTTCATCAGATCATCATATTAGTGTCAACATGACTGTATGGAGGTGTAATTGGGTATATTTGTATTTATGGCCGCATTGTTAATATCTCATTATTATATTGTACAGAAGTGAGACGTCATATTAGCGAAGTTGTCAAGGTTGCTGGTTTCAAACAATTTTGTGCTAAACAATGGCGTGGTGATCACACCAGCGCCAAACATTGCATCTGCCCTGCTCCAGCCCGTTGCTTGAATGATATCGCGGTGAACCTCATGGGAGGGCTCTGTTTTTTTATGACCAGTAACCTGAACGACGAGTTAATATGAGGTCAGCACTTTGGTACTTTATTGTCCCTTCTAAAAAGTGACCTTCAATTTGTTTCTTAATGAATGGATTCATTTAGTTTGGGGCTTTGTTATATGAACCATATTTGGTATTTTGTTTTAATATTTCACGATATAAACTAGGGAGGTATGCAGGTGCACAATATTCCATAGTAGAGCTTGGAGTTTAAATGACTTTTTATTATAATCTTTTGAATATGTTTCAACAAAATTACATTTGTATTGTATAGGCCTACATGATATTATTGAGGTGTGTAGGTATGTTTGCTAACATGATTGCATTATTATATCTTGTAGTTGTGATCTATACCAATATCGCCTTTATTTTAACAAAGATAAATTTATTTCATCAAAATTACGTTTTATAACAATGTAAAGCATTATGATATATCTGAATAAAATGACAGAGAGATGAGGTTATTGACAGAGATTTCGCAAGATATTGAGAGTTTTTGTTGTTTGACTCGTAGGGAGAGAAGAAAAATAAGCAGAAGAGAGGGTGAAATATTGGTGCTTAATAAAGTAAAAAGAGAAAGGAGTCAAAATGGAAGCCAAATGTGACCTGAGAGATTTTAGATCTTAGATTTAAGATTTTTATTTAAAAATCCAACCTTAGGTTTTGGTTGCAATATAATAGATGAAGAGAGTGGGAAAGAGAATGGAGAGAAAAGTCGAAGAAGAGTGGATGAGATATAAAAGAAAGATGAAGAGAAATTTCGTCATTTATGTAAACGAGTCATAGTTCAGGTTAAATCGACAATAAAAGGAAACTTGTACAAGCATGAGAAATAACGTTTTCCTTAAATATCGGAACATACAGCTGCTCCAAAAGCACAGGAGCATCCGGACAACGAGGAACCCGTTTCCTTGGATTAAAGATTGATTTCCCTATGACAAAATAATGTTAAAGGTATTTTCGTGTGCAACTATTGTACATTTAGCGCCATTTATCGTCCGCTGGAACTATACATAAACTGCATCGGCATTGTAAGATAATGTAATACATATACATGTAACTTCAAAAGCTACGCTAATGGAGTATAAAACAACAACAACAACAACGGGATACTTACTAGTGAATAAACATGTAAAGCTTAAAAACGATCGCAAAGCCTTTCAAAAATCAAACTCTGGCCATTTCAATAGCCTGTGCCAAATATTGGAATGTTTAAACATGACAATGACATTATTACATAATCATAAATTGCCCATATTAAGCCTTAAGCTGATTTCTTGAAAGTCTTTGCGATCGTGTCTCTCAGACCTTTCCCCCTACAGCATGCCATTTCCAACTTGCTATAAGATTTTACAAAAATATGCATGTCTATTAAAGGTAAAGACCAGTTTTGGAAACGCCCCTCTCTCAAAAAAATGAAATGGAAGCTCTCATTACCAATAATGTGAAAGAATATGTTTTAACTAATACGTGATGATACAAATTTTGCCGGGAAAGTCGGGAAACCGCCTACTAATTGATATATTTGGTAAATTATTATATCTATTGGGACCAAATAGATATCGCGCACGTGGTCGCGTAGTCCCATATAGATCTTTCTGTGTACAGTGCTTGTAACTTTACCAAGACTGGGCCATTTTTTTTATCATTGTGATGATTCCAGAACCTTGCAGTACACACCAATACTTATATGCTAGATGATCAATCTTTTCTGATCGACTCCACACCGTTTCTTTCACAATGCAATCGCATGACCAGAATTGGTCTTTATCTTTAATGTTCGAGTTAACGTCAAATGAGCAGTGTTTGTTTTTATGTCAATGTCAGTAGTCTAGAGCGGACACTAATATCAAGGGGGTGCATCGGTCTTACTCACACAACAGCTAAGGAGAGGATGTAAAAGGGGTTCTATCAACTTATTGTATCGTCCTCACACCCACACACCTCACACCCACACATACGCTTTCACTTTCTCTCCTTTTTCTTCTTTCCATTCGATTCCCTTTCATCGGGGGGGGGGGTATTTTCAATTTGCCCGTGCCTCTGATTTATGTGAAGTGCTGCCATTGCTCACAATTATTAAAAGTGACCATCTTAAGCGGTATTTATTATAATCTTAATCATGACTTATTTCTTCATTGTTTGGATTTGTACGTTTTGATTATGCCTTTAAACTACCATATTCATTTCTGGTCATTGTTATCCACCGCTTATAAACCACACGTCATAATAACCAGAATTTTATATTCTAGTGTTCTGGGAAAGTATTTTGAGGGAGGAATTGTATCAAGGAAACTTCATAAATATGTAAGCAGGCGATATGTCTATATAAAACTTCAGTCTCTCTAGGCTTAAATCAATTGTTGTCACAACACTCCAAATGATGATGTATCGTTCTTGGTACCTTGCCTGTCTTGTATTTGGAAGTCTGATGCTCGTAGTGCATCATGCGTCTTCCCAAGGTAAGTCTTTTATAACTATATTATACAGCTAGTAAACTTGTCATGGTTATTAGATCACAGTGCTATTTAATTCATCGTTCATCAATTATATTCTTATCTTCAATATCTAACCTCGTGGAGGTGTGATGACTAAGTGGTAGAGCAGTAGTCTCGTAACCGGGAGGTCCAAGGTTCGAAGCCAAGTCAATGAGCAAGTGCCCTTTGGTGAAGTATGGAATGCTCATTAGCAAGTCCCTTAGAGAGGCTTTAAGGGGACTTAACGCCGTCGGTCCCGATTACTTACTTACAAGCATACACATGCTTCCTTAGCAGTCGGGTAAAAACACACCATCAAACAATCAATTTTTCATTACCGCAACTTCTAGTTGTTGAATTAATAGGATATTACCAAACTATAAGAAAACCGTTGACAGCCATCATATTAGTGAGATTTTAGTCAAAAGAGCTAACAGTTTTACATTGATGTAGTAGCTATTTAACGCTAAAACCCTAGAAATGATTGGACAAACAATTTCTCGACTACATGACCGACCAATCGGGTAAATCAAAGCTTTTGCGTTATTCACTCCGTTTGAATGAAAATAAAAACCCAACTCTCAAGCACCATTTTTCTTTCCAAATGCCAGCAACTCCCCAAATCAATGGCCGAAATGCGGTTAAATCGATTTACCAATACTAGAAGTTTCCCAATTAGGGGGGGGTGTGCAATAATAGTGTTACAAGGATTACCCTTTTGAGTATAATGTAGGCGGCCCACTTATTATCCATTACTTGGTCTCTTACCAATCTTAACGGGTAAGCCAACCTTTGTAATAAGTTCATTTGTTTCTAGGACAATTAGCCCCTGACAATCACCCCCGGCCAATTACCAGCTGGACAATTACCCCCAGGACAATTACCCCGAAAATTACCCCCTAGGACAATTACCTCCCGAGGAAAATTCAGGTTAGACTTCCCCTTTAATGAAAAGGGTGTGGGTAATTTTCGGGGTAATTGTCCTCGGGGTGGTTGTCCTTGAGGGGAGGGTAATTGTCTCGGGGATGGCTGTCCTTGTGGGGATTTTACGGGGGGATTGTCCAGGGGGTAATTGTCCTTATACGAGTTCATTTGTATAAAAGCAGAGAAATAAGAGAAACAGAATGGCGGAATTTTGAATTAAATCGGACACATAATAAGAAAGTTATGAATGTTTGAAATAGTAGATCACTAAATCTATGCGAATCTAAAAATGGCAATTTGGTCAGTGGATGGTGACTTAGTCACGGATAACTCTCTCCTTTGTCGAGTACAAAATGTTAATTAATTTCTTTTTTCTCCCACGTACCTTCTCTCTTGGGGCACTATTCAAAATATATTATGGATGACATAATTTCAATTATAGGTTCTCTAAAATGAAATAAGGATCGTCCTGATCATAAATTTAGGAGAAAAAAACGACATTTAATAATTGTGTGTGTTGGAACAAATGGGAAAGTTGTCCGCCACTACATCACAGGGAAATTATCGATTCAGCAAATTTGAAAAGTTCATACCTATAGTGATATAACAACTTTCGAAAATACTTAACTTTCTCATCTTTTCTCCAATTTCATTTAAACTTTCACCAGTCTGCTTCTCTGATTTTTCAGCTTTCTTCTAGAGTAGTTTGCCCTCAAGGTTGGATTTCCCTTTAACCAAACCTTTGAACCAGCGTGTGGGCATTTATGCATCAATATGATATTAGATGAAGCGAAATATTAGACTAAAGTCTTACAATTGATAGACTGTTATATTAATTGATATACTGATTGCAATTCATTATTTCTCTCATTATTTCACCTTAATGTTACTTAAATCTAGCCTATATATGAACATATGATCTATTATACCTTTTCGTGTATACGTCTTAGAACTTAGGATGCATTTGGTCAAAAAATAAAGGGGACATTTAAAGAATTTGACCACCGGAACCCATACGCGAATTGAAATTTAGCTGTTCTCTGTAGCTTTCCATGGTTAGTGAGTATTCACGGGAACACTACACTCTTCACTATTCATTCTTCAACTTTTGTGATCTGCTCACAACCTTCTCAACCACTCCTTCCTTCCGTCTTTCCTTTCTTTTCCTACTCCCATTTCACCTCATTTTTGGTGTACGAACAACGAAAACAAAAATTAAAATAGTCTTGTGTAAATGTTTTATTAAAAATTCATTCCATTATCACCTCTTTCCTTTAATTTCCTTAATTCCTCTAAACGCCCCATAAGCGTGTTTTATTGACGAAAGAATATTTTAACAGCCTTTTCCACTTGGTGTTAGCGTAAGCCTCCAATCGTAAAATGAGTATATTCATACGTCTGTTTGCGTGCACTGGTAGAGAAATTAGTATCATATAGTTTATTTATTTATTTTATTTATTTATTTTATTTCCAGCCAAGATGATAAAAAACATAGAAAACATCACAGGGTTGACGAAGGGTTGACAGTATGATATTTAGCACCAGCCAATGCCTGGGGATCACCTAAAAGAATTCTGTCGAGAGGCTCTCCACATTGGCTCTCCACATAGTTGGTTCAAAATATCCGTTTCCAGTATATATTTACCCAGTTTTATTTACTGGAAAAATATCTATATTACATATTTTAATCATGTATCTTTTGATATTATCTATTGACATAATGAACAAATATTTTACATATTTCGCAAGCATTGTTCTCTCAAGATTGTTCTCTCAAGTGAATGTAATTTTTCATATATGATTTTAAATGCAATTGGTAATGCTAAAATGTAATGTGAAAATACTTATACTATTAAACTTATTACTGATTTAATCGACTCTTTGCCTCGTCTGTTGTTCAACTCTTTGAATCTACATCAGCCATAATTTTACTCGCGCGATAACTGTATCTGTAAATTTCATCTGTATATATTATGGCGTTTGTTGTTTTATTTTTTATTATTTGTGTAAATTTGCTCAGCTAAACCATATAAATGTTTACAAGTTTTTTTTGTTTTTGTTTAGTCAGGGGTCTACATTTTACAAGCTATAAGCTTCTCAGTAGACCCCTCCGCGTACCTCCATTACTTTGTTGTTCTAGTTCTCAATCTTTTTATCATTTTCTGTATTTTTTCTCAAATCATTGTAAATATTTGTCATAAACTGTATTTATTAGTGAATATGTGTAATATGAATAAATAAATTATATTGAGAAATTGTAAATGATGTGCATTTCAGCCTTTGGATGTAAAGCCTTGTCAAAATAAAGCCATTATTGAATTGATTTGAATTGAACACTTTAACCGAATTCTTCTGTTCGAAAGGGCGAAGAAAAGAAGAACTAACAATAATTTGCTCTATTATTTATCCCTTTATTTTTCTTTCGGAAATTAGAAACTTCGTATTGCTAAAGAGCATCTGCACTGTTATCCTACACAACTTTCTTCTTGCTATTCTTCTTATTTGTATACATTTCAATGAATAAACAATTTTGTGGTAAAGTGCTCGAATTATTTGAAGATCTGATCAATTTATATAGATTAGACAATTAAAATTTGGTCAGCCTAAAAATATCAATCAGTCTTTCGTGGAAAATAACCCCTCCCCACGATTGCCATAATAAGACTATTCCCATGATTTGTGTCTATTTCGATGGATCTATTTCAATTCATATGTTATTTCAGAGTCAATGTACAGCATATCTTTCAGCTCTGTGGAACCCCTTTTACCTTGTGTTTATCGTGGAGTGCCGTATCTTCACTCCGAAGTGTGGAACAACGATGACGTATGCACAACATGTACGTGTACAAACAGCACTGCAACATGCGTGACTGAAAGTTGTCAACCGGCATTCTGCTTTGAACCCCATAAACTGCCAGGAGACTGCTGCGCTGTCTGTCCGTACGGTAAGTCTTCTGATAGCCCCCACCCCACTCCCACCTGCCCTCTCATATGACCACACCTATGTAGGACTGTGTCGTGAATTCACTACTAAAATACATATAACAAACCCCAAAATAAATGGAAGCAGGATTTAATTGACTTAAATTTGCTAGATTGCCTGATCCCGGAACTCTTTATCTATTACTGTGTTACAAATTTGGATTTCCAAGTTGATCCGGGGAGGGGGGGGACACGAAATTATGACTATTATTTTTGTGCTCTTCCCTAGCCCCTTTTTTCTAAATTTCTGTCTTTTTAATTTATTTTATTTTCTGCTAACTTCTTTTATTTTTGTTGGCCTCTCTTTTTCAAGTTTACATCATCTTTTTTCCCCGAAGTGTTGCGTATATGTTGTGTGTTTTTACAAATTGCCTAACTTTCCCGTTGCACTTAAGTCGTCATTTCCACTGCGTTAATACTAGGGTTTCAGTTTCAGTTTCAGTTTGAGTTTATTTTCATATTTCACATGTTGTATAATACATTAACACATTTGGCATGTTACATTTTTTTTTTTTTTTAATTTATACAAACGAAGAGAATGATACATAAGACTAAGTTAAATAAAGGGAGAAGTATGATGGAGCCTAAAGAGAAAGCAATGCTTGTAGTTCATAGGCTCCGGAAGTTATAACATTGATATAGTCTTGTGTATATTAAATAACGTAATAGGATTAAATTGGAACTTATTCTAAGGAATAGGTAAACATACTATACTTGTGTTACATTATCACTACATGTACGCAATGGCAATTCTCATTGGAGCGTATACCAAAATGTCGGCATCATTAGACAGTGTCGCTGGCTGTGTCTCGGTAAAGTGCGATGTTACGCGTAAAAAGAATTAAGTGTAGCCGCGCTGGCAAACAAACTGGTTGGCAATGACGTCAACATCTTGGTATAATGGAATAAAACATTTTTGCGATATATGTATTTTTAAACTGTATATATGTATGCCTGGTGACAAGCCGTCACATCCACCCGCCGTAATGCACTGAACCTCAACAGCAGGAGCGCGAAATGCAAAACTCGTCGCTGCTAGGTCGGACAGACATTAACAACAAACAAAGCACGCAATCCGCACTCTGGCCGTCGAGGCACATTTACATCCCAGCAGGCGAAGGCAACGGCCCGTCACAAGGCTCAAGGCAACAACAGCAACAAAAAAAGGAACATACAGTTTGAATATTTACAATATTTTTCAAAGAACATCATGCTTCTTCTTCCAGTATTGCGTAATTGCTTAGGAGATGACGTTTCAGCTTGCGCTTGACCGAATGTAGTGAGGTTGATGCTGTTGATGCTGTGAATTCAATAGAGAGGTCACTCCAAAGCTTGTGGCCCGTAAACGTAATATTTTTTTGAGCAAACAAAGTTCGTTTACGGGGAAGGTGAAATAGGTTAATTTGGCGATTGGAATAAGAACGAATTATATTATTTCGTTCGAAGAGTGCACAAGTTACAGCCGGTAACTCATTTACAGATAATTGATACATTAACACTCCTACGCTGTACATATACACATCAACAATTCGGAGAGCTTTGTTTTTGAAAAACAGTTGACTAGTATGGGAAAGGAATCCCGCATGATTTATGTTTCTTATTGCCCGATTTTGAATAATGAGAAGTTTTTCAAGTTGAGCTTTGGTCCCGCTTCCCCAGGCAAGAATGTCGTAGTTAAGGTAAGGTAAAATTAAGTTAAGGTTTTATACAGGGATAACAAAATGTGTGTTGGGAACTCGTGTTTCAGTTTATTTAAAATACCCGTGTTTCTAGAGATCAGTTTGCACAAGTAGTTTACGTGTATCTTCCATGATAAATCACTGTCAATGTAGATACCAAGAAATTTGGGGATGCGACCTGGTTTAAATTTGTAATACCTGTTAAAATATTACCTGGTAGGGATATTATACAACTGCTAAACAGCATAAAGTGGGTTTTACTGACATTCAATGATAGTTTGTTTGCATTTAATCCATGCTCGTACCAGCTTAAGTTCACTATTTACAGTCCTCAGGAGATATTGTGGGTAACGGTGTGAATAGAAAATATTAGAGTCGTCTGCAAAGAGAATTAATGACATTATTTCAGAGGAATATCTGAAGTCATTGACATAACTTACAAATAACAATGACCGAATAATGAACCTTGTGGGACACCACAGGATACTGATCTTTGATAAGAGTCATGACCATTAATACTAACATACTGTTTTCTGTCTGTGAGATAATTCCTGAACCACTCCAAGGCCTTTCCTCGAATCCCATAATGGGATAACTTGTGCAATGATATATTATGACTAATGGTGTCAAAGGCCTTGGAGAAGTCCAGGAAAATGCCCACAGTATGTGCCATATTGTCAATAGCATGAGCTACTTTATCTAAGAACATGAGTAATGCATGGGTTGTAGAAGTGACGTTAGCAGAGAAATAGGGCGATAATTCCCAATGTCTTGCACGTTCCCCTTTTAAAAATTGGTTTACTTTAGCTATTTTCATCTTTTGGGGTACAATGCCATTCAGTAATTATCGACAGATTTAGTATATGAGTAAGAGGGGAAACTATTTCACCTATTATTTCTTTTAATATAAAATTTGTAATACCGTCGTAACCTGCGCTTTTTAGTTTTAGTTTTCATATTTTAACTATATCGATTACTTCATGCTCCAGAATGGGGGTAAAGAACATTAAATTAGTGTTTTGCGTTTTCAGGAAATATTGACGGATACAGGAATATTTTGGGCAAGATTAGAGCCAATATTAACAAAGTAATTATTAAATTCCTCTGCTATTACAAGAGGATCTTGAATTCGGATTTCATTTATTAAAATATTTGAAATGTGAGTTGAGACATCTTTGGATTTCAGAACGTTATTTATCACCCTTCAGGTATTTTTTTATATCACCTTTATGCCCGTTAAATTGTTTTGAAGAGTAATTCTTTTTTGCTAGTCGTAACGAGGTGATTAGAATATTACGATAGCGAGAATATTTCAATTTGGACTTAACTGTAGGATTATTTTTATATTTGTATAATAAAGGGTGTTTTTCCTATCGATAGATTTCAGAAGAGATCTTGAAATCCACCGGAGTCTAGGACATTTTTTATTTTTTGAGCAAGTTCGATGACGAGTAGGAATAGAATTGAGAGTATGCATTAATATTTCCATAAAAGTATCAAATGAAGTATCCACATCATCTCAATTATTCACTGCATACCAATCAGTTATGGTAAGTTCTTCCTTAAGTCTACGAAGGTTGGATTCGATAAATTTCGGGTGCCCGAGCATTTGTTTGTTTTGAAAGTAGAATGGGAAATTACATTCGAAATAAGAGTATAAATCGGAAAGTGATCGGAGATATTAGCTTGGTGTCCTTTCTGGTAAAGATCCGGACATGCTTTGACCATTTTAATCAAACTGGTGAAAGCAATTAGCCAAATACCAATATAATAAAATATGCCATTGGCGCGCTGTTTACTTTGTCACTCTCACATTGCTACGCCAAAGACCATGCAAATTGCTGGCTGACGCAGTATAACGTCACTAATGACGCCTCTTCTGCAACATGCATATAAAACTAAATACTGTGACTCATTCATATCAGACATGCCAAACTCAAATGTTTCAGCATCCAACGTTAATTCACCCCCTCTTTTCGTATCATGATAATTATAAACTAGTCATCAAATCTATTTCTTAAATCCTGATTCATACCAGACGTGACAGTACGTAAAGTAGAACCCACCATACAAAGTAAACGCAATGTGACAACTAACGGTGACGCAACAATAGTCCTTGCGGTAGACGTCACATTCAAAGATGGCAGAAGTACGACAGGAGTGAGAGGCGAATCTCTTTGGGAGTTGTCTGCCTGGATTGCTCCTGTAAACACTACTCACAGGTATGTGCTTGCGTCATCCTTACAGAAACAGATGAAGAGTCATATAACCTGCGCCAACAAAAATAATACTTTTCTTTTATTACTGTAATATACTTGTATTGCTATTAACAATAGTATTTCCTATATGTTTCAATTCACACCTGTACATTAAGCGTATGTAACCTTGCTTCTATGTTAAAAATTATGTTTTAATTATATTATTGCAAAATAATTTAGTCCCGAAGTATGTTAAACCTAAACTTATGTGTATTTTGCTTACCTTCTTGAATTAGTTGATAGATGTATGCCCTCAATTATGCAATTTCCTGAAAACTGCGCCAAGAGTGTCAATTTCGACAGACATGGCGCATTACAAATGTCCAGTATTATTATTATTATTATTATTGTTTAATATTCCCAAATCCAATACATAGGGTATATTCTACAATCTGTTTTGTAGGTTATCAACTTTGTATTCTTATTCTTGAATTTGATGTTTAATGTTTACATTTATTTATATATGTTATCCATTCTATATTGTAAACATGGTATCTTTACTCTTCGGACTACAATCATGTATCATACTTTATTCTATTTTTTTATTAATAAAACCCGAATTGAATTGAGTTATAAGGACAGAAACTCGAGGATGAAGGTCGTTATTGTCGCATTATCATCACTGCATTTGCTAGAGAAGTGTATTTGTTCAGTCAGTTTATTTATTGAATTCATCAATCACTTTCATTATTGATAAAATCATTAGTTAATTCATCTATTTATTCATCTATTCATTCATATATCATTCATTTATTCATTTGTTTATGTATTAATTGTTGATGGTTTGGCGTCACCCGAGCCTGGAATGGGAAATGCGAAGTTAATCACTGTGACCCTCACGGAAATCAAGCCTGTGGATGCATGCAACCATGGAGCTAGAAGTCTTCTAGCTCCATGATGCAACTAGGTCATATACCAGTAGGCCTAATACTAGTCAGTATGTGAACTGTTCGTTTTGCATTCACTTTGGTCACTCTCAGTCACACCACGATAGGTTTCACCGAGCAAGTTCTCAATGTTGATCAGGCATCGCAGTGGTACATCAAAGGAGATCGATTCATCTTCCTGGACGTCGTGTATCCCTTCGTTGCTCCGTCTTTAAACTGCGACGAGGCCAATGTCTGTGTTGAGCTTAAACGTGGAAGAAATGCAAATACAACCGATGATCGTCCTTTCAATTTAAGCAGTTACCCAGACAACTCTACACCGTTGATTAGCTGCACTTCACTATGTACTGGTAGGAAGTAGGCCAAGCTATGGGGCCCGGGGTGGATGGGCGACTGGCAGGGAAGGGCCGGTGGACACAAGGCTTATCGGATGGGTTATTAAAATAGTCGGAGTTAACAATACCATTAGTGTTAACATTGTTTATATGGGCATGAGCCGTTCGAACTTATAATTTGGGGAGGGGATAGCCTACTGCAATGGAGGCATGAGGTTCTTGCATTTATTTTCTACACTTTTGAGGGAGGGGCTTAAGCCCAAAAGGCTCGCCCGCCCCCTAGACCCGCTTCTAGTTCAAGGTGTTCTAATATCCTTTTTCATATTTCCACATCCCCTCCCCGTTTTTTCCTCTCCCATTTGATTGGTGGGTATGTGCCTCCCGGAGGCGTTATTTTCGGCGGCACAGATTAGGTGGGGTTAGGTGCGTGTTGAGCCTATGGGAAAGTTTAGGGTTAGGGTTAGGGTTAAATCAAGACCTCTTTTTTTTTTTAAAGCCCCAATCTGTGCCGCAGAAAAAATGACGCCCTCCCGGAGTTACGCCACACATTGTTAATGAGCGCAACAAGTGTTCATTCGCAATGAGACCTTTTATCTGGCTTTTATGATATCCCAATACCATTGTTTTTATATACAATCTTATATATCCATGTTTGTGTTCTACCATTATCATTTATAAAATATGTAGATTTTTTTTTCACCTTCAGAAGATTAAATTCGAAAAAAAAATTATGAAATTTGATTTAAGAAAAGGCTCTCCTGGAATATGCATCGGAATCAGTCTAGACTGTACTCAACCCTTGGCCTTGCTTTCTGAGTTCTGTTCTTAACTTCCGGTCTGGACCCCCTCTTTCTCTCTCTCTCTCTCTCACACCCTTTCTCCCTCTCTCTCTCTCTCTCTCTCAAAAACTATAGTTAATTGACCCGTTAGGAAATAGTTAACGATGTCATTACTCTAACTGTCTAGGCCGTGACTTATTTCCTTGTGTGGATACGGAAGGAAAACATTTGCACGAAGATGTCTGGCAACGAGATCCGTGTACACAATGTACTTGTAACAACGGAACAGCTGCATGTACTACAAAGGAATGCCCCGATCCTGGTTGCAACAGGCCTGTGAGACTTGAAGGCGAATGCTGTCTATCCTGTCCATATCGTAAGATATATCCTAAAGTTTGTTAATAAACATTGTTTTTCTAAGTTAAACATAATTATTATGACGGATTGAAATGTTACGTCTCCTGACTCTCAAGTATATAGAGGTGTATATGAATCGCACGCAGTGCACTTTATACTGGTCTATTAGTACTGATAGCTAAGTATCGCATAACTTCCATAAATCACTTCGCCATTATTCCTTGTTTCTCTCTCTCTTTCATCTTCCATCCTATTTTTCCAAGATGTAAGGGTGAGGAGAGTGTCACCATTTGTCATGGCACAGGGCCCGATTGGGAATCATGGAGACCAAGTCCACCTTCGAGTCTTGATCACCTTCCATGAAAGCCAGCACACTACAAATGTTACAGGGATGAACATGTGGAAACTCAGTGCTTGGGTAGCCCTTGATCAGACTAACAGTGGCAAAAGGTAAGATATGCCGACAAAATTATATTTCAAACTTTGTTTGTTTTTAATGGAAAAATTAACCTAATATCAGTATGCTAGCAATGCCCAATGAGAGTTACCTGCATGCCTAAAATCATGAAACTTACCCGGCTGCGACCAAGAATGATGGAAAAAGTATTTGATAATATATATACATATATATATATATATATTATTATTATTCTACATTTGCCTCTCTCCACCCAGGTGTTAAATTCGTATCGGGTAAGATGCGAACGTTAATGTGAATGGATTGGCATGTGTACGCTTGTAAAATGGCGCATAGCCGGAATATTTCCAAGGAGCTGAGTGTGTGCACTTCATGTGCGGATTAGGAATCGAATCCAATGGCCGGGGTAATAATGTTAACAATCCAAAGCTTTTAGAAACGTAGTATCACGTGATATAAAAACTATGACTCTTATCATAGTTACGTTAAAGGGAGTGTAGCATGGCATACTGGTTAACGCCATCTACGTCTTCTTTTGGACAACTGCACGTAAACGAATGAACTTGATTAACGGTAGTCAGCGACTTAAGATATACATGGTCAGTGAGCGCTAGCGTTCGCGGAACAGACCGAAGTTCTCCTCACGCTTCGGTTTCGCGTATGCACGTGAATGCTGCGGTCGCGTCGTCCGTATATAGTCGCACCTGATTGGCCCCGAGTAGGGCCACGGGAAAGACACATAGTCTCGTCATGCTAAACTCCCTTTAACATATAAATAGGCCAACAACGAGTAAAAGAATACGGGCTTTATGTAACAATAATCCCCATCTCGATGAATTATTCATACAGGTATGTATTGTTTTTCAAATAATTACGTCACATTATCATAATAAAAGTGACTCGAACATTCTTTGCCTTCGTACAAAGTATATTACTGTGATTGACATTAGATGCTCGTTCCCTCTATTTTTAAAGACTATTATAAAATTTACCTACCCTTTGGGACTATAAGTCTTTAGCATAGCTTTCACAAAAGGCCCCTCCATATTTCACTTTTATTTTTAGTACAGTCTTTTTTTTAATTTACTGCATGCAAACGAATCGATATGAGGTACTCACTTTCTGCTTTTGTCCCTGCTAATTGAATTCATATTATTTGTACCATTCACTTTGTGAAATCATCGCAAAATGTGAAATATAAATTGTGTGAATATGAAGCAACAAACAGACACTGAAACTGAAACTGAAATATCTTTCTGTCGTCTTGTTCTTTGTCCTGCTATATATGTATATATATATATATATATATCATCCCGCTTTCTGTCTGGCTATGCTTTTATCTCTTTCTATGGCAGGATTATGATTAAAGGTAGTAAATTATCTTTACTCCTCAGATATGACTATAGAGAACAGATTCTTGATGCTACGCAGAGGTCACAGAAGTACGTGAAAGGCGAGACACCAGCGTTCGCCGTTGATTTCGGCATTGCGGACCCGACTGTTGTTTGTGGCAGTGCCTTCTATATCTGTGTTAGATTCGACATGGACAGCGACTACCAAACGGAGCATGATCGTAGCTTTGAACTCTCAGGACTTCCCGATAACTCATCTCTCATCGGCTGCACGTCTACCACGATCCCTGAAGAGCGGTGCAGTACCGTAGACCAAAATGATGGTACGTAAAATCCCCGTAAAATCAGCACAGGCAGGTGGGGGCGCAATTAAGAAAATAACTGACAACCTCCCTTAATAATCACATTTTTTAATGTCTTCTGGGACCTGATACATGTAAGGGCGCAAGAACTCAATAAGAGGTTGACACACATTTTTTATGTACAGACCTAAGGTATGTCAGACTGGTTTTTTACGGACCGCTTGTGCGCCCCCTCTCCCCCTTCAAAAGAAAAAAGATAAATAATCTGCCACTGCGTAAAATGATTTGTTTAGTAAATACACATTTTGACTACCAATAATTATTGTTGGGCAATGTTTTTTTCTCTTTTATTTTACTCAATTCAAATATTACAACAATATTTACATCGATGAACAGGGGTGTTGATAAAGAGCCCACAGTCTATTTGTGATGCAAACTAAAAATACCCTCCATAAGCTCTATGGTACAGGAGAGATGAGTAAAGATTCAACTGTTTAATCTCTGGTACATAGCTCCCTCTAATTCTAACTCACTGCTGTCTTGTAATTATGATGGAAATGTCTACTCTCATGGTGAAGAATGGAAATCGAATAAATGTTCGACATGTGATTGTGATGGCAACACCATTAAACGTGTCAGACTGAGAAGTTACAGTACACCAACACATTGCGTATATTAATATAGTGTATATTTATTGTTTGAAAGCATCATTCGCCGTATTAACCATTACACGTGTCTAACTAGAATCGAAGAAAGAGGGGCCGAACAACTAGAACGTGGACTGATAACATCACGTGAACGGGAATGTTATTTGAGCAGCTAACTAGAACAGCTGAAGACAAAAGCTATAGAGAACCTTTGTCTCAAGGTCCATTTTATTGTCGCCCCAACCGCCTCAAAGCTATGGGACATAAATAGATAGAAGTAGAATCGGGTTGGCTATACTCTGTTATATAGATGGCTCTGGGGCCATCTATAAATATTAATTGACCATGTTCGCCTCTGACAATATTTTGCTAGACGCCGTCAACGGTCATCCTAGAAGAAAGTCTTTCAAATGATCCGCGGATATTTCTTTACACTTATCGTGAGGAGGATCCATGTTGAAATCCTGATGAAGAATTATAGGCTAGATTTAAAGTGCATAGAAACATTGCTCAATTAAAGTTTATGCATGAACATTATTCTGTTGTTATTGTCATTATTGTTATTATTATTGTTATTATTATCAATTTCTTTATTGTCATTGTTATTATTAATATATTTATTATCATTATCATTATAATTATTATTTCAATTATTATTATTAGTAGTATAGTACTAGTATTATCATTATTATTATTATTGCTGTTTTTATTATTATCACTATTCTTCTTCTTGTTCTTCTTCTTGTTCCTCTTCTTCTTGTTCCTCTTCTTCTTGTTCCTCTTTCTGTTATTATCATCATCATCATCATTATCATCATCATCATCTTTCGTTATATTTTTATCAAATCAATTCATTACTTAAATTCAGTTATTTATTTAAACTTGTGCTATATCTTTTAACATTTAATGTTAATTCTTAACTTTCTTTCAATAGAATCTCCTGTCAAGCCTGATTTATGGATACCGCTGGTGATATCGACCATCGTTCTGGTCGGTATCGTAATCGTCGGCCTGACCATTGTGTACTTGCGTCGTCGGAAGAAAATCGAAACCCTGACTGATTATGATGCCCACCAGATGATTTTGACAGAATAATTTTATAATGAATTCTTAAACAGGGAACTTCATGTTTTCTGTGTTCTGTATTTCTTTGAGGAAAAAAATTGTATTTAAGACCAACCATCTCCGCAAAATAGACCAGTTCGTAGATAGCTAATAATAATAATGACCCCCAAATATCCACATATCTTACACCAATGGAGTAGTCCAAGTTCGTGCATTTAAGAATAATCACCGCCAAAGTAATAGATGTAAGTCATGAATACATTTTGGTTGCTGTCTTGAGAAGAATAATTTCAACAGTGTTTCATAACATTTGCCGTCGTGGCATAAATGAATGTTTGATACATAAGTTTCATCAATGGGTTTTACAATTTTGGTACAAATTACATTTATCTGCCAATGCGCAGATCATCTACAAACTGGCTTATTGCTCAGGAAATGACAATTTTTCAAAGTCGTGATATCTCGAATAAGAGTAAGAATAAATCCTGTTAACAAAATGGGTTTATTTAATCTCACATTTGGTCATTCAAATCGATCAGGAGTGCCAGTGGCGGATCCAGGGGGCACCGGAGACACATGCCCTTCCCCCTCCACAAGTGAAGAAAAAAAAAGAAGAGTCATGGGCCGATAACAACTTTTTGGTTTGTGCTTGTAAGAAGCTTTATTGACTTCTTAATATCATATGCTGTTATTAATTTTTTGTTTAAAGATTTACAGTGAAATGAAGTACATTTTCATGTACAGGTCTGTATGAAAGAAAAAAAGTCAGGTATAAATGTACTCATATTACCACTGCTTTTAAAATGTATGGAGAGGAGAGGGGGATTTTTTATCCTGTCAAAGTATGAATAAATAAACAAATTTAATAAATTATCATGTTGCTTATCTTGCGAATATTGTGACGTCACTGGCGATTTGCAGCTAATCGGTTTTTTCAGCAATTTTGAAATTACTATAAAATGTTATTTCGGGACCTCAATCAAGAAGAATCCAAAGTTTAGATATCCATATCTATTCCCAATTTAACTCTTACAAATGTCAGTCGTTGTCAATTCGAATCATGGTTATAATTAAGGTATCAAAGCCCGGCGCACACTACACGATCTGACTACGATTCGATTTTGAAAGGATTTGTGATAGCATTTAATATGACCATTTGAAATCTAAGTCTTTGATTTAAAATCTAATTTTCTAAAATTTACGATTTATGAAGCCGATTCGGCCTATAGTCTGACTAGAAGAGTTAAATGCACCAATATTCTGGTTGTTAATATTCTTTTATTTAGACTCTAAATCAGGAGAATAGTGGTTGTTGAGATTTCCATATCTAACAATAACCACCCTTTCTACAAAAATGTAGTGTGCGACGGGCTTAACTGTAAAGTGGAGTGGATGATTATGAACTGGGTAGTTGCGTGTGGGTGTGCGTGTAAACGAGGGAGCAAATTGAGTTTTATACACAGAGAGGGAAGAGGGAAAATAAGTGTTACAGAATCGAAATATAAGAGAATGGTAAGGTCATAGATGTTATACAATTTTAGGAGGAAGCTACCAAAGTATTAAAAGCGATTTATTTTTGCACTCACACTGCAGAGGGATAGAGAGAGAGTGAGTGTGTGTGTGTTTGTGCGTGTGGGTGGGTGGGTGTGTTTGTGTGTGCGTGTGTGCTTGGGTGTGTGCGTGTTTGAGTGTGTGTGAGAGTGAGAGAGATATGGAGACACAGAGACACACATACAGTGTGGGCCCCTGTGTGTGCGTGTGCGTGTTGGCTCCCTCCCTCCCCCTCTTTCTTTCTCCAGCCCCCGCCCACCTACTCCCCATTCTCTCTCTCTCTCTCTCTCTCTTACAATGAATGATTGACTAATTTGTATAGAGTAGTTATATATACATGTACATATATAAATACATATGATGAAATATTCAAGAGAGAGACAATATATATCATATACTTTGACATGGGGTGTCCCATGACTTCTAATTAATCTATGGCCAGTGAAGGTCGTCTCTCTCTCTCTCCCTCTCTCCTGTGCTTATATATATCTAAACTATTTTCCCACATAATGTCATACATCTATCGCAACTACGGTTTGAAATGTAATTACATGTAGTTGCTTTCGCCAGAGGGTGTCCTTAGAAAGTATATTAAAGCTGAGATTGGTGTAATTTGGGCACGATATTTTGAAAGTTGCCTTGTTGGGCAAGACACGGCAACGAATGCGTGACCGAGTGTGTCTAACAGAGATGGAGTTGGCCTTTCTACAAGTATAGAATGCTCTTTTGAGTGCTTAGAAAATAAAATGAAAAATAAATGGTTATCACTGATTTTGGCGTATTTTTCAGTACTTTCCACCACTTGGATTCATTGGAATGTTTAATGTTATTAAGTGCATTTTATGAACTTAGAACAGTTGAAATATCTTCTGTTGCAGATAAGTTCATGCCTCTTTTTCATGAAATGATTATCAAAAGTAATACTAAAACTGGTATCCAGTTCAACAAAAACAAAATACATGAAAACTTTCATTTTAGTGATTTTATTACCCCTTCCAATGTCTCCTTCTTGTGTGTAAAAGCAGAAGTTCAGAGGTTTACAGGTATACACGCAGCTATATAACATGTCATGTCAAACAGTCCATGATTAGTCTATTTGCATAAATCAGATGAATAGGCAAAATCAACTTTCTCCATCAGAAAAGATGCGACACAAGACAATTTGCAAAATCTTATTTTCATTACAACAAAGAGGCAAAATAATTCACCTGTTTAGAGCAAGGAGGGCATTAACTCATATTCTTTTACAATGGGTTAATGCCCTTCTGTCCCCACACAGAGGATGTCAGCTTTATGATTCTAAAGCACCTATAATTACTAGTACTGTAAATAATAAAAAATCAAAAAAATAAACGGAAATCCCTGTTACAAAAGATAATAAGGCATGCAGAATGCACTTTAAAGTATAGAATGTAATACATGTAACAGATTATTATTTGGAGGTAGGCCACGCTCAATGCATAGTTATAGTAAAATGATGAATTTGCTTAACATCTTGAACATTTTTTAAGAATCTTCATGAATAGTAGACAGCCTTGATATTAGTTTGCTATAAAATAAAGGCTAATTACGATCCTTGCAAATGATGTCATGTGACAAGCTCTGAACCAATCACACTTTTCTTTCTGTAAGAGGTACCTGATATTAAAATATATTTGCCTTTCTAGATTAACTCCGAGTTTCATAAATTATAAAAATTAACTGGATTAGCCAATCACAACAAATAACAATGCTACAATACCATACATGTATAATCATTTCAAGAGCACATTGGAAATAATAATGTATTTATACATATATATAAGGCATATTAAAACATTTCAATACAATTAGAAATGAAGTCACAGAGGAAGGACAATGCTCATAACCAAGTAAAATGATAAGTAATTGTAAAATTGTAAATACATGTGCAGCCTAGTCATGAGAAGACAAAGCCACAGCAAGTTCGATGTAAAATCCATGTTTTCTATTCCCGCTAGATCTCTAGGGAATGTTCTAACTAATATTGCAGATCATCATGTACATTTGATTGGTCTTCTTCTGAGAGATTTATTTGAAAGTGATTACATACATCATAATCTCAACTCAAATTTGTCAAACCAGAAGCTGTTGTGCACATGTATTTTCGAAAATTTCACTAGTGGTTCGGATTCCCAAGCATTTCATGCCACATAATGACTCAATGACTCGCCCAACACTGACATTTTTGTAAATTTTGCATAAAATTCTTGACATGAAACTTGATTTTCTTTACAAAACGCTTTTTTTTTTTTTTTACTGTTTTTGTGTGTTTTTTAACACAATTTGTTAAAAATGGTGAAAGTTTTAACAAAATCTAATAAAATTAAGAATTGCTTATATTACTAGTATCGACTAATCGACAAAATACTGCAACTTGTTCTTATCTATCTTCTGGCATAGGATGACCTTATTCGCTCCGATTTGGTTCATGACAAATCATTTGATTTATGAGCTTTCCAGGATATCCTCAACATCCTCCTCCAACACAACATTTCGAAAGCATGGATTCTCTTTCTATCTGCTGCTCCAAGAGCCCACGTCTCTGACCTAGTCTACATTACTAGCAAATCCTACATGTATCCTATGGTTTTACATGTAAATAGCAATATAACAGAATAAATGATGTATAGTAGAGAGCTGCAAAATATACAAGCATTATCGCATAATATACAACCCATTTTATCTTCTGTATAATGATATATAGCTACATTTACTATAAGAAAATCTAGTATCTAATAAATAATAAAAATATTTACATACTTCATGTACATCATGAATAAGTAATAAAGCAATTATGGGGCGGGGGATATGAAACCATTTCCTTTTTTCTTCACCTTGGGCGATTTCTCAACTGTCCTCAATAGTGTCTTCCAACTAATGTATATTTAATTCAGTCAGTCATCATATAGTCTCCTGATGCAATATAGAATACAAAGAAGAAAAAGGGAAGAAATAACATTGACTTCTGCCTGAATTTTATTAGCTGAAAGCAAATTTTAAAATCAAAGGCTCTTTTCACTTACAAATCGGTGGCTCACAATATGGTATTTAAAATAAAAAATGTAATATTGCAAAATATACTAGTACTATCTAATAAAAATAAAAATATTATGTAAATAGAGGCTCTTTTTACTTCCGAATCAGTGGTTGGCAATATATGACCACGTATGTGATTATGTAAAATAAAGCATCTTTTTTTATTTTTTTATTTAGCAGTATATAAACTGTATTATATGCCATTTTGTTGAGAGTTTCAGGGCCCTGTTTCATAAAACTTGTTGATAACAAATGCTCAAATTCTATGACAAATTTGTTCTCGGCGAATCAAATGCCATGATTTCGGTAGCTTATAACAGTTATTGTAACTTGATATTGATAACAAGTTTTATGAAACAGGGCCCAGTTTCTTTGTAAGGCAATGTTGATTCAAATGAAAGACCCTACTTGGCACAAAAACAGTACTTTTAGTCCTGGCCAACTCGGACTAAAAAAAGGGGAATGGTTTCAGCTACATGTAATAACTGAGGCTGAGATAACCAAGTGGATTAGAATCAAAACACATATTCATGTCCCATTTTTTTTCTTCCAAATACTCTTCAATTTCTGTCAGGATCCCAAGCCATCAGGTTTTTGCAGTGTTCCAACATTTATTCTGGCAACAATTGCTCCAATTCTTAGTTTGTCAAAGATAAGGCGTTACGGCTTTGATTGTGATTGGGTTTTAGATTAGATACATGCAAGTGTACAAGTGGGGTTAGGGTTAAGTAAAGTGTTAGGTCCAGGGTTGAAGTTAGAAATTCAACGAATGTCAGAAGTTAATCAACAACAAATTGTCGCAGGGACATCTATCATAAAGTGAGTTCAGGCATCCTTGGTGTCAAAGGGCCAAGGTTAGTTCACATTTCGTGAAAGAATACAACAATTATCTGAGACTGATTAAATCCTCCAGCATACTAGACCTGTTGACTATTGTATTTCAGTTTATGCATGTTTCTCTCTTGATCCCCTGGGTACCAACCAACTAACTCATCTGGTATCCATAATGCAATATCAATGGATAGAATCCACGTTGTATACATTAGTTGTTGCTGTGTTGGACAAGCATCTAGCAAGCTTTTTTGTCAAGAGAAAGCTTTGTTTAAAAAGTACATGTATGCATAACACTAGTAAACAAATTTTGAACAAGTAGAGTTAGGCATGATCCTGGTGCTTTGATACCTTGGTAATAGAAATCATTTTTAAAGTCACTGGCAGTTTGGGCTTGTCCTATGGGTGTAACAATGAGCCTGGAAGGGTTCTCAAGGTGACATATTGTGTGAAAGAAAATAATACCAGCGTATTGGAATGTGGAATGTATAGAATAAACTTTTTAAATGATTCTAATCTCTCTCATCACAATGGACTATTCATTTCCAAATGTATTTCTCTATTACTAGCAAATCAAAGAACCGTGTCATATACATTCCAAACAGCAAGAAATCATGCGTCCGAACAAGGGCCAATTACAGTGCGTAGTAGACATGTATGAACATGAAATATATAATGTAATCAACTGTGGTGTAAGCAGTATATTATATAGTTGGCTTCTTGTTAAGCGATCATATGCACCATGCACCAGATGGTTTTAATTTATTGATGCAATAACTCGCAGGTTTTACCTATGTTTGCGACTCCATGCTCACATTATTCAAGGAATTCCTTATTTCAAATGACCCATCTGTACTACACCTGGGTAAACAGTGGTAAATGTAGTCAAATGCCTTGCCAAGTGACAAGATGACCTTGCCATGATCTTGGCATCTCCAGTCAAGTGTTTAAACCCCACTCGACAAATGGCATTAAGTCTACATAAAAGTCTGTTTGGAATCAGAAGGGCATAAAGTCTGTGTACAATGATCAAAGTGAACACCCTTCTTCCTCCAAGCAGATGATAACATGATCACATACAGTATAATGATGACATTAAGCACAGCACTTATCTATCTTTGGTAGCACTCTCAAAGATATTAACTTGAAGTACAATCCTAGCTACAAGGTGAATTCTAAGGCACTCTAAAGGCACAGCAATACCAACTATACATGTATCTGTCACTAACAATTGCTTAAGTATTTAAAGATCCCTTTAAAATGGCTTAAATCCCTCTTAAGTTTGATCAAGTACAGTGTATTGGTTCTCGTGACTGCTCTTCCTCGATCATTTAATTAAGTATGAAGTAGCTACATGCAAAAACACAACAATGTGCATGTAGTTTCAAATGAAAGCAATATATGTAAATTCTTTCATTAAAGAAAAATTAAGGCATACTGTTTTTGGCAAAAGTATCTTTGTAATACTTTCTACGAATATAATTTGAAAGACGTCAAGAATCTTATCCAGTGTCGTAAGAACTTTACACCATGTATTGTATTTACATAGGGAATCATAAAACACAAGTATGACACTACATATACTTCACCTGTACATTTATATTGGGAATGGTGCTAAATACATGTTATGTCTGTCCAAAATGTCACAAACGTAATGTACAAGCTTGGCTCCATAGCAATGAATTTGCACATACAGTTAAAGTTTTTCAGGAAATGCACGATTCACATTGGACAAGCAGGATTTCAGTGTATTTGTGAATTTCTCAGGCTTCCTGGCTAGAAGTTGATACAGAATTATCATATTAACACCTATAGTACACAGAACACAAAAGCAAAGGAAATATACATTCATTTTGTACTTTCACAGTGAAGGGTTGCCAATTTGGTGATAAACATGAAAAAAAAGAATTTACCCCTATCCATACCCTGGGAGGCATGACCCAGCCAACATTTGAAGTTACATTGCAGCTAGAATGTTTTTGTGGGGGATTACAAATAGTCAGTTCCCTTTCCAGGGAAAAACAGGTACTTGAATTTAGAAATTAGATACCCTTGCTTTTTTAAAATCCCTGTATTACAATACATATTACAATGACATATAAATTTGTCATCAACTCAAGACATGTGGAAATGTCTTGATTAATGCCTACTTGCGTAGCGAGTCAACAAAGGTGCACAGCTGTATTCTGGCTAGCTTTGCTTCAGTCTTTTCTTTCCATCCGGAATGGCAATATAGGCACTCATCAGGCTTTGGGACCATGGCAATCATGTTGAAATGAGTTGTACAACGACTCTGTTTCTCCTGGCTCACTTTATCTTATGAATCTTGAGGAACTCCGCTGCTTCTCTGTCCGAAGACCTCTCCTTGAGAGTCTGGACGTGCATCCATGCTTCATCCTCTGATAAATAAAGAAATAAAATTGAGAAAGTTAACATAGAATCACATATTTGTAGCACTGAAACTGACAGGTCGAACTTAAGAGTGATAACTGTGTGGTAACCAAATGATTAAATGATTAAAAGGAGTTACATGAAATCTATTTGTTTCAAAACTTCAATGCTTTGCATCTGACAAATTACAGTTTTTGGATAGTGTAATATAATTTTTAAAAATAATAATATTGGATATTTGTATAGCGCACATATCCACCCTGAAAGGTGCTCAAGGCACTCCATCACCCCAGCTCTAGCTAGGCTACAGAATTAAAGGAATTCCTTTTGACCAGTACCCATTTATCACCTGGGTAGAGAGTGGTAAATGTAGATTAATGTATTGCCAAAGGACATTAGTGCCGCAATAGGAGTGGAACCACGAACCATGAGATCCACAGTCCTACAAGGTATCCACTAGACCATGGCACCTCTAACCATGATATGATGACAACAAATCAGAAGAAGCAAATAAGGCGGCACAGGTGACCAGAGTAAAATACATTGTTCATGCACCTGATTATAGAGTTTGAAATCATGATTGAAATAAAAGCAAAAACCAAAGAATGAGGTATCACCATGACTAAAATAAAAGAAAAAAATATGATGACAACATCATAATCTAGTATAAAAGTAGATGTACCTATGGAATCTACAAAAACATTATAAGCATCTGGCAATTTCACAAATGAATCTATCCAAGGATATTAGAACAATGAATGAATGAATGAACTAAGAACACTGAAAAGAGGTGTTTTCAAACTCAATAGTCAGGTACATGCACAATGTATATTTTACTCTCATGTTAATGGCAGCACTGCTAAAGCCAGGGTAATACCCATGGAGCGCCAGGAGTGGCTATGTGCCACATATGAGTGCTACATGAGGCTCCACTATTATTATTATTATTATAATAAACTCTATAAAGCCTTGAATGTTGCCAATAAAGAAGTGTAAATTACCTTTAGTAACACCTGGTAGAAGATGAAGTGAGATGGGTGATTCTTCACCGAGGTTCTTGCTCTTCTTGCCATGGACACCAGGGACATCATTTATCTGCAGGTAGGCCTCACCACCAAAGTCATTGGTTAGAAAGTCATAGTCCATGAGGACGAAGTGGACGGTAGCTCCGTAAGATAACACCTGGTTGTGAGGCACATTGCTGCGGGGGTATCGGATAGAATGAAAATAGTGACCTTCTCTCTCAGCCCTAGAACGAGCAGTCTTTACAAGTTTCATGGATTATGTGTACATGTATCACCATGTACACATGAACTCTGTGTGCCACATAGTATTTATCAAGGGATAGATATACCACAGGATTCAAGATTTATGTTCAACTGTTCCGTTGCCAGATTAATCTACATGTATACTAGAGTTAAAATGGTTGTCATGGAGCTAATCAAGACTCGAAATGGGTAATTTTGCAAAGCCATTGTCTTGCACAAAGCAATCCTTCCATCAACTGGTGCCTATTGCTTTGTGCAAAACTGCACTTGTGGCAAACGAGTGACCTTGCAAAGAGGCAAAGAAAAGAACCAAAATGTTAAAGCCCATTACAAGATTCAGGAATTCATGTCTGGGTATAATATAATTAGCACTTAAAAGATGATATGTTGTTTAGGGGGAGTCATATATACCATGCAGTCAAAGGCTCATTCATACTCCATTTCAGAATTACACTTTATTTTTGAAAGACAGCAGCAGAACCAAATCATACCCAATACATGTTTTTCAAAGTCATGATTTGTAAACATGTATATATATATACATGTACGTGTATGAGAAGTAGTTAGTATTGATGTCTTTGATTTTTTTTTTCATTTTCAAATCCTTGTCTTATCTATGCTAATCTTTACTTTTTACACCTGTATCCACAGGGATGTAATCTGATCATCGGATTGTGGTTATTTCACTATATAAAATAGGGTATTTGGTTAGAAAACATTCTATTGGCTGAGAAGCTGTTACATGACATTAAAATATTAAATGTGCAAGAGCGTGCAATATAACAACCTTTTTTGTATTGGAAGGGCCCATAAAAGAATGACATCATACTCAGTATATCCAGCGACCCTACACATAGTCATTGTTTGTATTGTCTTAGCCACACGGACTGACACAGAAGGTTGGATAGCTCAAGAAAAACGAGGCACGTTATCGCAAATACTGAATGCATATCGTTGTTCTATATAACCTACATTTACCTCTAAATTCAGAATTTCCTCTGTTCCCTCATTATATTTCAACCTCGACCTTCTGCCTCAGTGAAATATATCACCACTCGGAAAAATTCTGAATGTTTCGGTTCATATATTTTGCTATATTGAACTCAGGAGCATTAAATATTTGTATTATATTTACATGTACTCACAATTCAAAGGTCTCATCAAAGAGCGGGTGCAACGTCTTCTTGATGACCTGTGTTTTCTGGAAGTGAGTCTGAGGAAAGACGTGTTGAGGCTGTAGGTACACTATCACGTACGGATCACTCAAACCTGTATGGGGAAAGTAAGCATCAAAAACCTTTAAATTGGTAACATCCACAATGAACATGCATGAATTTCAGGAAATTTTATGAAAGAAATTTTTCTAGAATTAATTTAACCATACTGTCCACATTAAACATCAGTTGCATCATCTCTTGCAATGTAGCATGACCAAGATCTAAGATTTCATTCATTGTGTCTATGCCATGGGCCAGAAATGGCCTGGTGGTACAGAGTACATTGTTGAGATAGCAGGTTCAAATTATCCTGCTTCAGCTTTTTCCTCCCGTCATGTGTCATTCATATGCAGATGAAGCAGCCCATCTCTGAACTGGTAGAACATCACAATTCTGTTTACGCAACACACTACATGTACGTAGAGGACAGAAAAAATCAATGCTTTTGCAAAAATTTACAAACTTTAACATCGATACATTCAGCAATATGGAGAATACTCAAGATTTAACGTATACCTACCATTGTTATCCATAGCTCTGATTTGAGTAGCATTCATGACCCTGACTCTGAGTTTCTGCTGACTCTGTTTATAATTGCACTTGATTGTGAGGGTTCCTAGAGGTGAATCAGACTGGTTTGCTGCTTCCTGAAATAAAAATATAAAAGAAAGAAGGAAGGTATTGAAGTGATTTGTATATAGAGAAACATTGAAAAACATCTTCAAAAACAGCATTACTGGTAATCAATATCACTTGATGCCCATTGAAGTGAGAATCTTTAAGTTAACTATACGTCTTAATTAATCTCTAGTCTTATCACTTGGACATACCCCTTCTACCTTGGATAAACTCTAACTTCATGCAATTCATATAAAAATAAACAACATGTACTCTTAATCTCATTCACATCTGCTGCATGACCTTAGCTATTGGATTAGAAGCTTTCTTATTCCTACGTCATTCTTGACTCAATTCCTTCCAAATCATTTCAACCCAACCAAGTGCAACCTACTTTCATTCAACCTAGCTAACATATAAGTCAATTACACTCCAGCACTCAACTCAACTCAACACCACTCAACTTGACTCAACTGAAACTATCCTAACTCAACTGAACTCGATTTTGTTGATGTCAGATCAATCTCCAATTCACTTCCTGCATGACCCTAGCCATCAGATACCTTACAATCAGTCTCAACTCATCTCAACTCTTCTTAAATCGTCTCAAACTCACCTGTTGAACTCAACCCCCACAACTCAAATCATCTCAATCACTTTCCAATTCACCTCCTGCATGACCATAGACATCAGATACCCTACAATCTGTATAAACTCATCTCAACTCATCTTAACTCATCTCAAACTCACTTGTTCAACTCAACCTCCAAAACTTGAATCATTTCAATCAATTCCAATTCACCTCCTGCATGACCCTAGCCATCAGATACCCTTCAATCAGTCTCAACTCATTCCAACTTTTCTCAACTCATGTTAAACTCACTTGTTCAACTCATCCCCCGAAACTTAAATCATTTAGATCAATCTAAAAATCATCTTGTCAACTCAAATAAATTGAACTCATCCCAATCAATCTCAAACTCACCTGCTGCATGACAGAAGCTATGAGGTAGATTTAAGTCAACTCACAACAATCAATTTCACCAGTTGCATGATCCTAGCCATGAGGTAGTCTTATATAAAAATTTAAAAAACGTGTGAACTCATGTCAATTCCTCTCAGCTCAGCTTGACTCATCTCAATCAATTTCAAAATCACCTTTGACATGACCCTTGCTATCAGGAAGTTTACAATCACTCTCAATTTGACTCGCTTCACCTCATTGTAATCAATCTCAAACTCATCTGATGCATGACTCGAACCATAAGGTAACCACTCTCAACTAAACCAAAATAAACTCAACTTGTTTTAAATAATGTCAAACTCATCTGAAGCCTGACACTTGCTATTTTATTAGTATTCAGTCCCAACTCATCTCAACTCACTTCAACTCATTTCAATCAATCTCAGGCTCACTTCTTGACCTCAAATAAACCCAACTTGTCTTAATCTCAAACTCACCTGCTGCATGCCCCTAGCCATGAGATAGTCTTCAATCAGTCTCTTTGTGGAGGTACCAAACTTGCCCAGTTTGCCCATGGCTTCCTTGAACGCTGGACACTCAATCACTTTCATGGGTAGACCCTTCCCTTCCGCATGGAAGAAATTACCAATCACCTAGAGTTAAAGTAAAGGAATAAAAGAACTATGAACATTCCCCACTTTCCTCACGTCAAATCACCATTCCTGTCAACTATATCATTCATCTAAAGTAATACAGGAAATCATCCCTTTGGAGCCAGAAGGGTGTTCACGAAATATACCTGAACCAGGACTCCACATAACTTTTTTCATAGGCGGTCTAGATTGAGATTTCTAAGATTTGTAAGCATGAGCCCCTTTTTAACATTTGGCTCTCAACAAACAAAATGTAGAAGAACACGTCTTACCTTTATTATGAATAAATTAACCTTTATTTACGATTACCAGGCTACATAATGAACTGCACATAGCCACCCACTTCAGGTATATATCGTTTCTCATTTTCACAAAGAAAGTTTAGTTACTTATCCCAAATTATTGTTATTCAGAATTCAGAATATAGAAAGTGTGGAAGTCATGAAAACGGAACCAGCTACAACTGCACCATAAAATTGCTATTCAGTTATTCACTTCACATTCTCTGCAAGAGAAATCTTTGTACTGTAAAGAAAAGAGAGCTAGGTAAGATTTGTGTACTTACATCATAGGCATCATGCATTCTCTGACCAATCAGAGGCTGTTGATTTAGTGTCTGTGAAACAAAATGAACAAACATTCTAGACATTATATCCCATCTGGGGAAAAGGTAAACTGTTATTTCTTGAAAATGGAGTAAAAGTCTGGCCATAACTTGCTTATTCTAATCTAAAAACAATCATGGTCACAATCACAGATATGAACCACTGTTTAATATTGAATGCAACTATGTACATGTACATGTGCACGTACAAAAAAAAATGCATATTCCGTTATCTCAAACGCAATGGTAATGAAAGGAAAGGCTGAGTGAGAAGGAAAAATAGGTAAAACAATGGAAGCTTTTAAAACTGAACAATGTTTGATACATACGTTTACATGTACTCATGTAAAAACATGTACCTGTACTGTTATTTTCAATAATTCCATATAATTTATAGATCTACATTATGTATAAAATTTCGACTATGAATTACCATTGGAGCTAGCATTTAAAGATACAACAGGGTCTTGGTGTCAGAAAAGATCTCAAGACATACACATATTCTATACAATAAACAAGAAATATTTCTTCACCTTGTAGCCACTGTTGACCATCTCCTTCAGGATATTCAAGACAACAAGCCACAGCTCTTCCAGAATTCTAAAAACAACAACAACAAAACCAAAAAAAGAACAAAATATCTCTGTATTACTGTTGCATTACACACATTTTGTGCAATGGATACAGGTTCATCATGTTAGATTGTGACTTTTTTCTTTATGCCCTAGATGAAAATAATTTCAAGGCATAAGATTTATATTTATCTAAAGCGAATCTTAATCTATATTCTTATCACACAGTTAGATTTAAACACACTACATGACATATAATAGTTCTAACTACCATCATATAACATCTTAATAGCATTTGGGATTTATTTAAAAATCTTAGTAAATGGAATAGTAATAATATTCTGGGTTTTCTACAGCGCTTAATACATAGACGATTAGATTCAGGCTTGCCTGCACACTATGTATACACAATCTTTTCTTCCTAGGGAGCATTCCAGCCAGGTATCATTTTACAGACATTGACAATGCTGGGCAAACTACAATGACCTTTGCATCCTAGCAGGTACCCATGTAACACCTGGGTGGAGAGTGGCAAATGAGGATTAATGTCTTGCCAAAGGACAGTAGTGCTGGGCTGGGATTCAAACCCTCAACCCTTGGATTGAGAGTCAATTGAATGAATCACTATACCACGACAACTCCTAACAGTAGCATCACTTAAAACCTTATTTAGTAATTAACTTGTTTTTTTTTACCTTTGGAAGTTAGCCTTCAGTAGACAGCTGTGTAGCGTGATAAGATTACTATCAAGATACTCCATTAAAGGTGTTATCACCTGCATGATAAAACCAACAAAAATTAAATACAAAAATTTCATCATAAATGATCTTGTGAAAAACAATTCATAAAGGATTGTTCAGATACATGTACGCCGAAGTTAACTTTCACACATGTATCAGAACAAGAAACATGTCAAAACTCACCGCTGATTATACGAGAGGTAAATATCTGTGGAAAATTATAACATCATTGGGGATTGACTGAAACAAAAGCAGTTGTGTCAAATGGTTGGGCAGATATTATGCACGAAACAATATGAAGATGACAGGTAACCGAGTGTGTTCAACTAAAAGTTGCAATTATTTTAAACAATGATTCAAAATTTGGGACAAATTAATATTTTCTAGAACTCACATCATCAAGGTTTGACTCGGGTGGAGCCGACATGAGGGGTGCCGTGTACTTCCTGAAGTCTGGCTCCATCTTCTGGCCAACATGTCTGACGACCTTACCGATCACATTCAACATGTCCTCATCCGCACTGGCCAGCATAGTATGGAGGGTCAGTCCACACTGCTCTGACCCTACTGACCCGTGTTCGATAAGGAGACCATCAAGCACTCGCTCAAAGTCGAGCTGGACAGGGAGGCTGGAGAGGTAGCGTCGGACCTGCTCGATGTTGTTGACTGCTATGCAGAGCTGGTAGAGAAGTGGTGATAATTTTAATAATTATAATGATAACAATATTTGTATTCCTTTCTTGTACAGCATATATCATATCAGTCAGACTGCATAGTCATGCCGCCCTGTAAGTCAGGGCATGATATTTGAAACCATATGTCGCTTATTGGTTGACCTCTTTGTCAGCAGAGATGTTAACTTGTGTAAAGACAATCCAGGCTGTGGGTAAACATTTTCAATCTATTTATGTGGAAGGATGTATGAAGTAACCAATCAGAGTGCTGGAATTGACATTTTGAAGGACAAAATGTGTACTCTTGTTACATTTTGCTGGATCCTGACCCTGTCATTAAGTGCACATTAATGTTCTTTCAATATTTGGAAAGGAGACATACATGTATTGCTTTTTTCCACTTGTATATTTTGTTTCATTTTCAAATTTTTGCCATAATACAACACAATTTTTTACCAACTTCATGAATCATGAATCTGTGATTCCTTCTCTTTAATTTGATGCAAATCATGAATATCAGTCAATGTTAACTAGTCCATTCACTCATTTGGAAACATTGATGTTCCTAGTCATTTCGTATTCATAAAGTGAACCAGTCAAGCAGGATTGGAAATGAAATTGAGCACTATAGGGAGACCTGCTGTTTGACTGATATCTGTTTGGAGACAGAAGGTTAACTTCAATATACAATGACCAAATTAGTTCTGTCACCATTTATATACAGTGGGTATATATAAAATATATTATGTAAATGTCATTTCAAATGTATTTATTTATATTGAATTGCATGTTTTTTATTGAATTGTGATGCACAAATGTTTTTATACAAAGATGGAATTGAATTGAATAAAGTGAAATGATTTGAATAAAGTGAATTGAATTGAATATCAAAGGGCATTTACCTGATCTGTAACGTCAAACTGACCCTCATCATCATAGAACTTGTTCTCATTCAGCTTTTTGTGGATGATGTTTGCATAATCTACAGCTCCCTGACGAATATCCTGTCAACAGAGTGATAACGGCATACTAGGCTTACCATGTTTTGTGGCTTGGCTTAATAACTTATGATTTAGAGCCTTAGAAATTATACCGAAAACATGAATAGAAAAGGCAAAAGTTTCTGCCCACCTTGCGTTCATGTTTGTTGCATGACAATATTGCGTTTGATGCCAGGAGTTTTCAAAAGGAAAATGATCCTTAATATCCTTAAATTGGCAACACATTGGGGGGTTTAAAATCATTGTTTTTAAATCAACTTTTTTTTGGAGACACTATATATTATCAGAACAATGTTCCAATAGAAAAATATTATTGTTGCTAATTTGAAGAACAAAATCAGTAATCAATTTAGGCCTTTAAATAAAATCCTGTCCTGAAGGGGTTAATATTAACAAATGAGTACATATGAAAATAAGGCTGCATATTTTTCCTGAAGATCTAAGTGACAGCTCAATGTGTTGATGTTTATCAGGTTCATATATCCACTCATAGTATTACAAAACTGGTAAAAGTATACAAACATGTTTAAAACTTCATAAAAAGAGCGATCAAGCATAACTGCAGTTTTAAAGCCCCAAAGATGTTTATCCAAAGTCATTGCTTACATCTGTAACCTTGGCAACAAACACGTATGCTCCATTTTTATCCGGCCAGTTCAGCTTAGTCCAGAATTCCTTGATCTACATAGGACAAAGAAAACAAACAGAGGCATGTTGCATGGCTACTTTGTTGATAAATGGACAAAAGTGTATTACATATAACTGATGTGCACTCGGCAACATCAGCTCTGTGGCCAATTTCTATCAATAAAATTCCTGATTTCAACCCTGACCTAATTGCCTACCTACATGAAACCCTATACCAAACCTAAAACACAATTTCAATGAAAGGCCATAACCCTATCTATTTGACAAAATAAAACCCAGAGGGTGGTATTCTCGAAAGCGGACTAACTTTAGTCCATGGTTTAATCCTCCGACTAAGTATGGAATGCCAAGTGTCCATATGAATATGTTTTTGAATAATTTAATCTTTCACTAAATTAAAATAACATGTTTTCATTAAAGAAATATTTTGTAATAACATAGTTAATTACAACAATATAACTATGACATAATTATGTTATCATGGTAATTTAGGGACATATCAAATTATTCAAAAATATATTCATATAGACACTTAGCATTCCATACTTAGTCGGAGGGTTAAACTATGGACTAAAGTTAGTCCGCTTTCGAGAATACCACCCAGAGAAATTGCCAGATCACCTTCATGACAGCAGGTTCTGCATATTATTTCAAAGAAAACCATCAAATAAAAAATCAGAAACATAGCATTACCTGAACAAAAGTAGTTGTGACATCTACTGCGGATGAACTGTGCTTCACCATAGAGTCTACAAGCCTCACCTGTCATCAAGAAACAAAAGAGGACAATGGTGTGATGCAAAGAAATATGTTTCGTAAAAATGAAAAAGTGGTAAAACAAATGCAAATGAGTGGTAAATTAATTGTCAGCTCAGAAGGTAATATCATGTAATAATATCTCTCTAGGCAGAAACTATTAATGAGTATCAGAAATTTTGAGGATAAAATTAAGGCAATCTCATATCAATCTAAAAGGAAGGGTCACCTCTTCAGGAAAGCCATGTGTCTTCATTGACCACTGCTCCACAGACTTTTGAACAATAATAAGTTTGTGAAACCTATCTTATCCACTTGCACAACTTTCTATGTACTTGATATTACCCTGGTCTTATTCATAGTTTGACTACCAGTATGTTAACATATCGTGAGTTTGTGAAACCTATCCTATCCACTTGCACAACTTTCTATGTACTTGATATTACCCTGGTCTTATTCATAGTTTGACTACCAGTATGTTAACATATCGTGAGTTTGTGAAACCTATCCTATCCACTTGCACCACTTTCTCTGTCCTCGATATTACCGTTTTTATTCATAGTTTGACTACCGGTATGTTAACATATGACGACTTTGTAACCCACCTCATCAACTTCCACAGCCTTATGTATGCGTGCTTTGGCCTTGCTCCTCGCGAGCTCAAACCACTGCTCCACAGACTTCTTGAAAACCATGTGATAGTTCTTGGTCTCCAAGTCTGAACGATACCTGTATGAAGGAAGGTGAGGTGTGATCATTATTATGAAGGTTTTCACTAGTATTCAGTTGAACACATGTACTTTTTGTGCAATTCCTGCTATAAAGAGTCATATCTTTTGAGATACACTGTACATGTATATGTAAATAGTCTATGCACATACACAGAAAGCATGCACACATGAATCTGAATGTGGTCCGGAAGTGATCGCATAAACCCACTTTGATACTTTGAATTCTCTATAATGGAATAGTCTGATAAGGATCTGTACAATTCGGCCAAGAGTTAGAATATTTATGTCAAAAGTGTTTAGTATCTAAGAAAGAACCCTTTTGTACAATTTGTTTGGCTATAAGTACAATGTACTCTATGGGGGGGGGTAAAATCACTTCACAAATACCCTTGATATAATACAAAATGGAAACCACAAAATAAAATGCATTGTTCAGACTATCTACCGATCTATCTATCTATCTATCTACCTATCTATCTTTCTATCTATCTACATATATTTCCATATTTATCTATTTATCTACATCTAATCCTTGGGATGACAATGTGATAGATCTTGAGACACAGGTCCTCCATAACTTTCTGTTTTCACATAAAGGGGAAATCATGCATGGGTTATTTTTTGTTTATTTATTTCGTTTTTTGCCTGTATACATGTACGCATTGTATTGTACATGTATTTGGCTAAAGGGGCATAGCAGAAGATTCAAGTAGACTTACGATCTATCCGCCGCTGTATGGAAGCCCCTGACAGCCAGGTAGAGTGAAAAGAGACCAATGGCCGTCTGGTGGGTGTCATTACGGGATAGCTTCCCGACACTGGATACAACATCTTTGATCTCAGCCATGATCTACAGGGAATGTGAGGAATTGTAAGAAGATATAAACACAAATACACAACTTGTATCACCTAATAAAGAAGAAAACCTGGCATGCTCAAGCAATCATCTTTCATACTGTAGATTAAAAAAATATAGAAGTTTTACCCCATTGACTACAGGAAACAGGTGATCCCTGTATCAAGCCTATGGGGCCTAAGAGAATTCAGTTCAATTCAATTCAATGGGGTAATTAAGATGAGAAGTTGAAGACTACAGAGTTCATTTTTTCACCAAAGAGGAAAACCTTAATGAGTTTGGACATGTATGTTAAAACAAACTGATGCACTTGGAGTAGGTGAAATGGTAACAAAATTAAATCAAAACAATTATTTGATGTTGGCCGCTTCTGCTTGTTTTTAAATTTCACAAAATCATTACCTAAATGTAGTAGCATTGTAGATTTTAAAGGTACTATGTCCCATTTGCATGCCAAAAAAATGAAAAGGTTAAATTCCAACGGCATTTGAAAGATAATACTAATTTAGAACTTCCCTAAAAAAAAGGGCTTGAATATGTCTAAGTGGGAAAATAACAACCTTTAGTTGTCGAATCTACTTTATTGATTGCAATCCATTTAGAAATAGTCTGATTTTCAGACCCTTGTACTGAATGGTCGTACGTTTTGTGTTGCGCAAAGATTCAATCAGTTTAATTTTGGCCATTACAAGAAGTGGGTTATTGATGTAGACAAATGCTCATGTATCCTTTTCAGCTCATTTTCTGTAAGTTATTACCAAAGAAAAAAAAGAAGTCAGTCAGTCACTCAATAGTGTCTGACAGTGAAGTCTAGAAAGTAAACAGGTATCCTTGCATAATTTGAATATTAGGATACTGCTAACATTTAAATTTCACACATAGGACATACGTGACATATTAATCATTCCTGCAAAGTTCTACAGAAATTGATATTGGCTGCAAATGGGACATAGCACCTTTAAGAAGAATAGAATGCAATCTGAAAAGAAAAAAAAAATAATGGAAAGATCTTTACCTTGTCAGCTAGTTCCATATATATAAGCATGGTGAAATCAATATCAAAAGCCTTCTTATAAATGAGAGAAGGCTGTCTGATCTGGACTTTAACATGGTTTATCATATTCTCAATGAGATTGACTAGGATGGCTACTTTCTTGGATTCATCTGTCTCCTCTCCGTCATCGCCTTCGAAATCGTCATCATCTTGGAAGAGGATGTTCTTCTTGGATTCATGGACCTCCTCGCATAGCAGGCTTTGCTTCACAAACCAATCTTTGGTGCTATTCTAGAAAGACAGACAATAATAAAATAATTGGGAATGATGATGATAATGTGATGATCATGATCTTGATGGTCATGATAATAGTGATCATAATGGCGAGGGTCAGGATCAGGGTCAGGGTCAGGGTGAGGGTAGCCTATCCGATAGGCGTCGGGCTTTATGGCAAGTATACTTATTGCGTTATGGAGACTAACATCGGCGCGGGCGTCAGCCCGAGCGCCTATCATCACTGGTGAACTCATCATTATTCATATATGTTTATCGTATGTGTGACGAGTGTATTTGTATGCATGATTCATAAGACTAGCCTTATTTGGTGAGCGATCCCTTCTATTCAACCAATCAAATATCATGACGTCATGGTCTCATCGCTCATTGGCCTATTTTGGTCAATGTACATGAATATTAATGAAAGAGCTTTCCAGGGGGTTCGTAGATTTTCTACGAACGAAACAACGTACATAAAAGAAAATTAAACTTTTCGCATTCACCAGTGATGATAGGCGCTCGGGCTGACGCCCGCGCGGATGTCAGTCTCCATAACGCAATTAGTATACTTGCCATAAAGCCCGACGCCTATCGGATAGGCTAGGGTGAGGGTGAGGGTGATGTTGATGATAGTGTTGATAATGATGATAATGGTGATGATAATGTGATGATCATTATGAGGTTGATGGTGAGGGTGAGGGTGAGGGTGATTGTAATGATAGTGTTGATAATGATGATGGTGATGATATTCATAGTGATGATCATCATCATGATCATGATAGTAATAATGGTCATGATAATGGTGATCATAATGGTGAGGGTAAGGTTGAGGGTGTGGGTGAGGTTGTGGGTGAGGTTGAGGGTGAGGGTGAGGGTGAGGGTGATGTTAATGATAGTGTTGATAATGATGATGGTGATGGTAATGTGATGATCATGATCATGATGGTAATGATGGTGAGGGTGAGGGTGTGGTTGAGGTTGAGGGTGTGGGTGAGGGTGTGGGTGAGGTTGAGGGTGAGGGTGATGTTAATGATAGTGTTGATAATGATGATGGTGATGATGTGATGATCATGATCATGATCATGATGGTAATGATGGTGAGGGTGAGGGTGAGGGTGGGTTGAGGGTAAAGGTGATGGTGCTTGTGAGGGTGAGGGTGATGGTAATGATATTGTTGATAATGATGATGATGAGGATGATAATGTGATGATCATGATCATGACGGCAATGATGGTCATGATAATGGTGATCATAATGGTGAGGGTGAGGGTGAGGGTGTGGTGAGGTTGAGGGTGAGGGCGATGTTAATGATAGTGTTGATAATGATGATGATGGTGATGATGTGATGATCACCATCATGATCATGATCATGATGGTAATGATGGTGAGGGTGAGGGTGGGGTGAGAGTGAGGGTGATGGTGATTGTGAGGGTGAGGGTGATGGTAATGATATTGTTGATAATGATGAGGATGATAATGTGATGATCATGATCATGATCTTGATGGTGATGGTCATGATAATGGTGAAGGTGAAGGTGTGGGTGAGGTTGAGGGTGAGGGTGAGGGTGTGGGTTAGGGTGTGGGTGAAGTTGAGGGTGAGGTTGAGGGTGAGGGTGTGGGTGAAGTTGAGGGTGAGGTTGAGGGTGATGTTAATGATAGTGATGATGTGATGATCATGATCATGATGGCAATGATGGTGAGGGTGGGGTGAGGGTGAGCGTGATGGTCCTTGTTAGGGTGAGGGTGATGGTAATGATATTGTTGATAATGATGATAATGAGGATGATAATGTGATGATCATGATCATGATGATAATGATGGTCATGATAATGGTGATCATAATGGTGAGGGTGATGATAATGTGATGATCATCATGATGGTAATGAGGGTGAGGGTGAGGGTGAGGGTGAGGGTGAGGGTGAGGGTGATGGTGATGGTGATGGTGATTGTGAGGGTGAGGGTGAGGGTGATGGTGATGGTAATAGTGATGGTGGTTGTGGTGGGGTGGTAGTGGTGGTGGTATATGTGATAATGGTGGTAGTGAAGATAATTTCATTGTTATCATGATAATTGTAATATTATGATGAAAGCTGTGGTGATATTGTTGATGATAATGTGGATGAGAAGGTACTCACCCTAATAGCATCTGTAATGAGGTCTTTCACATTCTCCTGAAAGATACCCCAGGACAGCTTCTCACTCAGCTGCTTGATCACAACCATGCATCTATGTAAATGAGATGTAAAGTAAGTGTAAGAAAAGTCATAGTGAATGGACAGAGGTGAAAACGAATGTTGCTGTACAAGTGGGCAATTAGTCGCAAGAGATGATTGGTACTACAAAATCAGAGAATAGTAGTGAAAAGACTTCCTAAAGCTTTTTTGTCATGCAATCATCATGAGATACAAAGTGCACAACAAGATTCATAGTGAACTGCAAAATCTGAAAACTGAAATAGTACATCTTCTTAATGATAGCCAAAGTATTCCACTAAATATATAAATCTGTACAATATTAGATAGCCACAAATGTAATATCACTGCCTCATCAATTCAACTCCAATGGAAATGAAAAGTACACTCCGCAATCCAAAAGTGTACACAGGTTCTCAAAAGGATTTTTTTAAAGTGTAAAGCTTCAAGTGATGATGTAATAATAAACAAGGGTTCAATTGCAATTCAAATATTTATAACGCGTGGGCCTTTTAGGTATCATGATGGTACACTAAGACATCATCACCACCACCACCACCACCACCACCATCATCATCACCATCATCGCCACCATCACCATCATCATTATCATCATCATCATCATCATCATCATCATCATCATCATCATCATCATCATCATGCTGTAGCATCACGGACGATTCATAGACTGAAAGATTACCTGAGGAGAAGATGAAGTTGTAAGACGGCCTCTGTGTCTCTGAATGGGAAAGCTTCATGCTGCTTCTGTAACATCCTCATAGAATGTTCTACAAACTCACTGCAAGACTTGTGAAGATATGTCACCTGGACAGATAAAAGAAACATAACTTGCTAGAAAATGCAGTATAAATACAGCACAGATATAGAAAAGTTCTCTTTCTTCCATTTTATCTAATCTCCTAAGACTATTACTTTCCCTCTTTTTTTTTCTCAAACACTTACAATACAGAGTAAAGTATATCCAGCCCTGTTTGCCATTTAGATGTTTAATTATATTGCACAGTCACTTTCTATCACATCTACACACATATTTGTAAGAAAGCACAAAAATAGAGAAAATACATCAATCAAATGTTTAGAGGAAAAAGAGAGAAAATTTGTCAATAGTGTAGTGACACAATGGTCACTCTAATACATGCACTGTACATGTAAGAATAACTATTTTTCCTAATTTTTAACAGTTTAAAGCTCAAGTTAAGTTCTGGTCATGTGACTTTCATTAATTATGTAGTAGATAAAAATAAGTGTATACTGTAATGACAAGAAGTTAACTAAATCTTGACTGAAATCTAAATACATTGCAAACTGAATGTACAGCATATGAAACATCACAAACAGGTGGCATGGAAGTTTGGTCTACACTTTCCAGCTAAATATTTCAAATATTAGAGAATTTTAAGCGCGATCCTTCATGGGGACATTTCTACTATGATGTCATTACAAACTCACAAAGGAGGAGAAAATCATTAACAAATGATTATTCATCTTTACCAAAACCCAACCTTCTCTTTTAGTGAGATTATCCCTACTTTCACAGTACTTAGATATCAATAACCACAGCATTTGCCTGTACAATACGTACATGGGTAGAGTAACAATTTTTTTTTTTTTAAACATCAGTATAACCAGAATTGGGTAAAGTGGTTATATTGCCGCCCATATGGAGCTACATGTAGATACTAATTATATTTACCATATGTTCATCTGGAGGGCCCTTATCTCAGAGGTTAGTTATAATGATAGGTCAATCTATATATAGCGCAGCTACTATATGAATATACTCTACTGCGCTTAATACAAAGTATCATATTATTACCCCGGCTGTAGCTGAAACGCCATAAGGCGTTAAAGCATTCAAGGAATTTCTTCCTACCGGGTACCCATTTACTTCACCTGGGTGGAGAGTAGCACATGTAGATTAATGTCTTGCCAAAGGACATTAGTGGCGAAGCAGGACTCGAACCGCGAACCATGTGATCCACAGTCTGGTGACGTATCACCGACACCTCTACAGCATTGCATTGGAGTATATTGTACATACACACTGTATGTGTGACAAAAGTTAAATATTACAGTCTACTGTGTTCCATTGAGCGACGAAAGCAAATAAAGGGTTAATTCTATTTACCATCTGTTCATCTGGAGGGCCCTTATCCCAGAGGTTAGCTATGCCTGTGATGATGGATAGCATGACATTGAGATCTAAACGAGGCAACACACACTGCTGACTGTATGCTATCCACTGGCTGTATTAAAGAGAATGAGTAACATAACATTATTGATTAGGGGTATTGAAAACTCAAGTACAAGTTTATATACTTGACTACTGTGCAAGTAGGCAACACACACTGCTGACTGTATGCTAACCACTGGCTGCATTAAGAGAATGAGTGACACATGACCATCAAATAAACATGTAGGTAAGATGCACTTTAGACTGTATGCTATTCACAATCATGAACAAATGATGTGTAGATATTTCTCAGAAGTCTTGTCTTCGACTGTATAATTACATGCCATTCAACATTTTTTTGACAGAATTTTTCTTTCAACACACAAACTAATCAAAACTCTATTTAAAAAAAAAAAATTATTCCTCAGGCATCTTATTTTTAAGGCAGATTTACACAACATGCAAATCCTTTCATTTTCAATTGAGAATATTGATTAATACATTTTAACGAGAAGAACAAGTTGCAGGAAGATGATTTACCTGGCAAGTTGGTAGATTTCTGGTAGCTGTTGCTGCTGAGCAAGTTGATGCAGGACCGCCTTGGGTGCTGGAGGAAGCTGACCACTCCATCTGTACTCTGTCATGGCATTATCACACACCTCATGATGGGTGAAGTTATACCAGAGGTACTGGTGGGCAGCCCCCATGGCTTCCGTGCTGGCCTTGGGCGCATCCTTCTGTAAAGGACCAAATATGGGTAAAGGCAGATAATTAAATGTTATTTTATTCCCCCTACAGCCGGCGTAGACAATAGACCCATAAACCCATAGACAAAATATATGTCCTTTCTGCAGCTTTTCTTGTTTAACATATTCCTTACTGTTTTCGGATGAGACCAAAATTCACAAAATAAATCTCTCTTTTTTATAGATAGTAAGATAGTTAAGAAAAACAAACACAATATATTTAAAAATGCCAAATTAAAAAGAAACAGGGTTATTTATTTGAAAACAGAAAATAAATAGAACTTTTCACCCTTTTCTTTTCCCACCATCTTTAGCTAATCAGTCTCGCCAACCTCCATTCCTCTACATGTTCAGTGCATTACCAGAGGTACTTTTATCCTGTCCATCATATGACCAAGTCTTTTCTTCCTCAACACATCCCTTGTTGGATTTATTCTTTTCTCAACAACTTTGACAAGCATTTCATTAGCTATTTCCCCCTCACTAACTAAAACACATTGATCAGACTAGCCAATGAAAATAACTTAAAAGAACCGTCTTTATCTTTGACTTCCACACGTGTGAAACCATCAAAGTCACACAAACAACCCACGAAGCCTAGTAGCTACAAATAACAAAAGCAATGACACTCAAGTAAAGTGCAGAGATCCACTATGATCATGAGGGAAAATAAAGAAAGCTGATCAACTTACACACATCTACAGAACTAAAAAAAGTGACTAAATCCAACACAAGAAAACAAAAATCCAAAAAGAAATAAGACAATCAATAAAGAAGCTCGCAAAGAATATATATAATGACTTGTTTTAGTAGAATGATCAAAGATTTGAAAGTTAAAACATCGATTCAGAAAGTGATGGTAGTGAAATCCACTTTTATAAATCATACAAAAACAGCGTACATGTACAGGAATGCCAGCTCTAACATGGTCCTACAGATTTGCAACTATTTCGATGTCACTACACAAGGTCTAGTCTACAACAAATGCTTCATGTATTTCTGAAACTAACACTTTCTATACACCTGCACCTGAAAAAACTTAAAGAAAAATACATTTATTGTTGAAAAACACAAACACACATATCACATAAATTTTCTTTGCATAAGTGGAGCACAAGTGGCTATTGAAATAGAAGAGTGCCCCATCTAAAATGAGTTGTGACTGATCTGAACAACCATACATGTACATGCACATGAACTTGCATGACTTGTATGCTCAATACAATCATTGCATCAATCACAAAATCCATTGATTTGTAATAGATCAGTTCACAAATGTAGATATATGTCTTGCATGGCTCTAAAAAACAAAAATTGCTAGTGCTGTCTCGAAAGATTGTCAGAGGCTTGGCCAACATATCAACAGCTAATAATAAACTGTATTCTGAATTGTGATCAGTAAAATAAAATTCAATTTTATAACAGATGAATGCACTAAGCTTTTGAAGAAGAAACATACGTTGATATATGTGAACTGATCTAATGATTAGATGATGGTCAATCCATTTAAATCATTCAGAACTCTCATTAAAATGGCAACCAAGGAGCATAAGAAGACATTCAAACAACCACCCCAAAAAAGCTAATCAACTGAGAACCACTATGAAAACTAAAGTCAAATATATATATGGTAAACAGAAAAGGTGTTATTCAAATCTTGTGAACAAACACAGAATACTCCACCAAAAATCTTTCAAACACTCTCATAACTTACACAGACCTTGCTCTTCCTAAAGTGAGAAAATTTATCAGAACCTTTCTTCTTTACTTTTTTCAAGCTTTCTTTGTTCTTCTTAGGATCGAATGAAGTTTTGGGTTCATGCCTTTTATCAAGAACTTCTTCATTCTAAGCAGAAGCATTGCAAAAATAGAAGAAGAATAAAGGGAAGATACCATGGACATGAACTCGAAAATGCATTGATGAAAACAGAGATAAAAATGTTGGAAACAGAGGAAAGTGTATAAATGCATGCAAGAGTGAGTTTCACAATCTAAAATGCTAAATAGAACAGAAATTGGGACATGAAGTTTAACAATTTTTGCTTGATATCCAAAACTTCTTCATTCCACATCAAAATATTGCACAAATGTAAGAAAGCTGATTGATGAAGGTGGAGATACATGTACATGTACAAACAGTGGCTTATCCAAGGGGGCAGAGAATAAATTGCATAAGAAAATATTTTTGATGGTTTAAAATGCGAAAAATCCATGACAAAATGTGTTTTAGGGATTAAACAAGGGAAACGCTCTCGGCGGTCTCGCCTGCATTATGCAATTCGTTATGATGAAAAACTGAGGTTGGGACATTATTTATAGGCAGGGTGGCCCATTAGCAGGCCCCCCAAAAAATGAAATTCTTTGAATATAATCATCATTTTCAAGTGAATATTGACAAAGAATCATCAGAATAATTATTTACTATTATTTGTACCAAGATTGATAATTTTCATGAAATATGAACAAATAACAAAAATTGATTTATTAATTCTCATATTTAGTTGTGAAAACATAATCCAAGTCTACTAGCCTAAAATGACCTTTGACCTTGACTTTTTGACCTGGAATTTGTTTTATGATTTGTGATACCTGATGACCCTTGGGTACAAGTTTCATGGAATAGGAATGTATACTTTCAAAATTATGATAACAATTCAAAATCTTAGCCTGATGCCACAACATAGTCTAAGTTTGTTGACCTGAAATGACCTTTGACCTTGACATAGTGGGCTGAAATTCTACCCACATGATGGGGGATACTTGATTACCCTTTAGTCCAAGTTTCATTGAATAAGAACATATACTTTCAAAATTATATTAAAAATTCAAAAACTTAACCTCAGGTTAAGTTTTTGATGATGATGCCACAACATAGTCTAAGTTCGTTGACCTTAAATGACCTTTGACCTTGACTTTGTGACCTGAAATTCTCATCACATGATTGGGAATACTTGATAACCCTTTAGTCCAAGTTTCACTGAATATGACCTTATACTTTCAAAATTATATTAACAATTCTAAAACTTTTTTTGATGTTTTTTTTTTATGTTGACGCCGCCGCCGCCACTGGAAAAGCGGCGCCTGTGTCTCGCTTTTTGCTACGCAGGCGAGACAAAAAGGCAAACTCCTGCTGCTCAGGAACTTTTCTCTCTTGCTTGTAAAGTTTTATAGATGTTACTCATTCTCTTACTACAGTTTGGCCGGGGGAAGGGGGGGGGCACAGCTGCATTGTATGCCCTGGGCGCCCTAATCTCTAGATATGCCACTGTGTACAAGGGACATGCAAATTGTCAGTAAATATCCAAATGAAAAAAAAAGAGGCTAATGTGGTATCAAGTAACACATGTACATTACAAATAACATGCAGAAGTGACATCCACCATCGTGACTGCTAAACTCCTGGTATGGAATTTCATAAAACTGAGACATGGCAGTATAGGTTTCAATGATATACAAATTGCCTTTAATAGAACAACCATGCTCGTTTAGTCAGCAAAACTAACTAAAGGCTTGTTCAGATATGAAGAGATAAACCGCAGCTTTTGCTTTTTAATGTATAAAATAAATGGCAACTGCGCGCAATTATTTATTGAGTATTCATTGAGCTCTGTACTATAAGATACAGAAGTGTAAAGAACATTAAACTTACATCATTATAACAAAAAAATAAAAAACACCAGTTTACCACTTCATCAGAATCAGGCTTTAAAATTTCTGTTCCAGTAATTCTAATCCTAACAGAAACCATGAGACAGGCTCAGCATGTATAGCAATAGGGACTTTTAGACATTCTTTTAAGGTAATGTAACGTCCTTTTAAGGCACACTGCCGGGCACTGCCAGTGCCTTAAAAGGATGTCCACGTAGCAGTCTACGTTCTCGTCGTGCAAATCTAAAAGTCCCTAATGACATATTTTGTGATCTATGTTACTACATACATGTACATGTACACTGTACCTTGAGTGCTAGTTGTAATTTCAGTTTGAGCTCTCCTTCCACTTTACTCTTACCCCGGGTTTGCAGAGGAAAAGAACATTCTAAACCTTGACTTGATATGGTCTGTAGAGGGATGCAAACGGAAGAAGAAAAAAAGTGTCATTCTATCGGCAGAGAACGTCTTTATAACAAGAAGTAATCGTAAAGGTAACCTAGCAAAATGATAACTGCATGGATGTATGCAACAATGATGGTCATGACAGTTTATACTTATACTACATGTAGTACACACACAACCACATACATGTAGCTCAATGCTTTAAACAAATCTGTTGCATTAGGGACTAATTGTGTTTTCCCAACATTAAACATACTGTAAAGAAAAAGATATGCTAGTCTTTGACAACAGTCTCTCATTAGTATCATCTTCAAATTTGTCCAAAATTAAACATACTGTAAATAAAAATATATGCTAGTCTTTGACAACAGTCTCCCATTAGTATCAACTTCAAATTTATCCTCTTTTGTTTGTTTGGTTTTAACTGAAGTTTAAAAATCTTTCTTAACCTTAACAAGTTTCAATTAGAACTATGGCTGCTACAATCAGGTAACAAGCCTTCCATTCCATCTGGTCTTATTTTTGTTGCTTCACAATCCATTATGATTGGCCCAGATATGTCCTACTTTTGTTACACATATAATTAGAGCTTGTACTACTTCTACTACTATAGATCCTAATGGAAAGATGCTCCACACAGCATGTACTTACATTGAGTGGTATGGTAATCCATCCTAGGAAATCATCCAGGTTCTTTCCATCCTTCTTGGCTGATTGAGCTATCTCCTTGAAGAATCTATGAAGCAGAGGAAAACAAGACATAAACAAATATTGCAATGCCCATGTGGTCAATGCAATGCTTCCCAGGGAGAATGGGTAGTTTTCACTCCATATCGTACGTGTGTGTGTCTGTGTCTGTAATTTGGGATTTTACAGACAAATATCAATCAGATATGATTGTCTCGAACCGGGGTCCGCTGAGTCAGTTTGTAGGCAAAGACAGAGCTGACATTATCGCTAGACAAACCCACATAGAGATTGCCATCTGATGAGTTTTTCCATTTGTATGATTCAAATCATCTCTGAGTAAATATTGAAGATTCTCATCATGTGGGATTTGAATCACATTTGCAGTCCAATGTCCATATCTGCATATCAAATCTGTTTATCTTCAAAAGTTATAAAAAGATGCATGCAATCCAACACAGAGTGGACAGGGAGTATAGATTGCTTTCATTTCTACACACATCTCCATATGATGGGATACTTCACGCCACCTTTATAAACATGCCAAAAAGACAAATATTTTGAAATGCAATTAATATACTATTTCTTATTAAATATCATTCCTCCTGATTGGTCCAAATATACAGCATGCTCTTTTGTGGAAAACTTTGCTTTGGTCTGAAATAATTCTGTCGGTCCCTCCCAGTAACTGTAAACATTAATGTCCAGTTACAACTACTGAAATTTTCATAACCCTTGTAAATTTGATATTTATTTCGTAACTCACAAAGAATGAAAGGTGGACTGGTTGAATTAGGGCCTTTTGTTGAATTCTTTTAGATGTAAGCCTAATATGTCACATTGTTAAGAAACATAAATTGGGAAAAGTGATTTCTCACATAATCAAAATTTTCAAAAGTTGGTAAGTGTACGAATAATTCAGCTCTTTACTGTAAATTCCATTATTATTATCATCATCATCATCATCATCATCATCATCATCATCATCATCATCATCATCATCATCATCATCATCATCATTATTATTATTATTATTATTATTATTATTATTATTATTATTATTATTATTATTATTATTATTATTATTATTATTATTATTATTATTATTATTATTATTATTATTATTATATTTATTATTCCATTATTGGAAAATCCATTATAATCCCCTTCATAATCCTCCTTCCCCTGTATTCAAAGCAGACCATAGCCCGTCTTACAAAGAGTTGATATTAATAGCAAGTTATTTGCCATTGATTTTAATCGCAACTATGTATATACAAATAAGAAAGGAGACTGCAAATTTGCTATTGATTTGAGGACTCTTTATAAGATGGGGCCAATGTCTCCATGTCCGTCAAATTCTCAGCATTGTTCAACTTAAGGCCTGTTCAGACATAGCGGTAAACCACCGCTGATAAAACTGCCGCATTTGTTTAGGTGTAAAACGAATGGAAACTGTGCGTAACAAAGGACTGCGGCAATATGTGCTGCGATGTGGGCCAGCGCAGGGTGGCCGGGATTGGAGACCTGGGCCCGTATTCAATTCAATACTTAAGTACAAAATTTAAGCGTTTTACTTAGTAATTGGCTTAGATAAAATACTAAGCCTATTCTGGTATTCAATTCAAACTTTTGGCTAAGTATTTTACCCTAAATTTAAGTCAGCTCCCTACCAGACTTAAGCCAATTATTTGGAGGCCTTGATTGGCAGGCATATGGTTTTCTTACGCAGTATTATAACATGCGCACAATTTTATCAGCGCGCATTTATTGCAATGCATCAATTGCGCATTACTTTTGATTGACTGTGTGACGTCACAATGCTTATCAGTAAGTATTTTACTTAGATTTTGTCTTACGTAAGTATAAGTCTGAAATGCGATTTGACTACGAGATAAGTAAATTACTTAACTTAGCCATTTACTTAGTAAATTTCTTACTTATGCTAAGTATTGAATTGAATACCGGCCCTGGCCCATACCCCTGATATTTTTATCAATAAGAGATTTTGAACTGTAATGGTGCAAACTGCAAAGATAATGTGATAGATTGATATACCACTAATGGTTCTTGTGTATTATCAAATTTTGGGGACCTGATCAAAGTCAAAGGTCACAGATGAAAATATGTTTTGTTGGAAAAAAACTTTGAACACAATATGATGAAATCAGTCGACTAACGTTTCATGATAAATGGTAGCTATATGTACACTTGTGATGCATCAAACTCATTGTATTAATCTTCTTTTTTGGGGGGGAGGGTTCTAGCCCTTGAATCTATGTGCACATTTCCATGTCACATCCAATAAAACCTATTTATCTCTTTTTTTCATTTTCATACAATATTTTAGAAGTAGAGAGTACAAAAAAATCTGCCGCCATCATCTCTAACTAAGGGTGGTGCACAAAAAAATTCATGGTTGAACCAGTAGCAGCTGAGGTAACAGCTCCAGTACCCATAGCACCAGCGGCGGGAGGAGCTTGCATAGAACAAGATGTTGAACCAGAGGATGATCAGGAGATACAGGCCAAAACTAGAGAAGTTGAGACTGTTGACTCTACTTGTGTTTCAGTCCAAGATCCTGCACAAGGAGACCAGAGTAGGCTAGAAGTTGTCACAGAAATTGATTCTCATGCATTGTTACTGGAAGGCCCAAGACAGTGCTGCAACTGCTGAAGTAGCACTAGCAACAGAAGAAGCATTAGCCCCCATTGAAGATGCTCTAAAGGCATCTGCTTGTACGGATCAGCGTACAGAAAGTAAAGTAATCATGATGGATCCACAAGTACTCTCAGCCCTAGACCTATAGGTATTAGCTGCTACGCTTGGGCAGCTTTCAGAATCAGAGTCAGTACTGTCTGCACCACGTGTGCAGACTTTGAGTATCCAAGAGCACAGTGAGATACGAGAGGTGTCCGAGCCAATCATTCCTGAAGTGCAATCATCCCCCGTTTCACTTCCAGTCAAACCACCACTTGTACTAACAGAAACTTTGATTCAAGTACACCAGCACCCAGTAACAACCAAAGTCACTCCAACCTTAGCAGAGCCAGAACAGATTCCTGAATTAGTGCTATTCCCTGAGAAGCAGGTTTCAAAACTACCCACAGGAGTGGGGCAGGTAGCCTTGAAGCCTTTGGAAGAACAGAGTCTTCAGCATGAAGTGCTTAGTGAAGCAACAATTTCTGCACAACTGATAGATTCAACAGCCGAGCTGAAAATCCCTTCAGTAGTGTCAATGTCTGATTTTTTTCTTTGTTTTTTTGTCTTTCATAATAATGTCACTCATTTGTTTTGTGTTTTAAGTATTTAAATTTTCCCCTGGCACTTTTTTCTATTATTTTCTCTCTCTAGATTGAGAGGCTGAGGTATGTGACATTGATATTTCAAGCTCTTTTCCAGTCATATCTCTTTGTGATCTGTCCCATTTTGTATCATGAGACTTGTGTCTCTTGAAGCTTTCTAGAAGAAGCCATATCATTAAATACTGTACTCTGTGTTAAAAAAAACAGAAATGTGAAGGGTATTACACTCTATGAAAGTAAGAAGAAGAAAAAACGCTGTGGTTTTGGCTGCGTCATATCTGAACAAGCCATTATATGTACAGCATGCTCCTTAACTTCTCCTTTTAGGAGCCAAATCTATTTACGGCGCGCAGTAAAAAATGAAGCCTCCGCCATAGAGCGATTTTACCAACCAAAACAGAAGCAATCCATTAACAGGTTCTCAGAATATCATGATTAATAATACAAGCTATTTTTCATATACATGTATGACCCTTTCATCTTTGACCTCATGACCCTAAAATCTAATCAATTCATTGGCTCTGCAAGATACATACATGTCCTGAGTTTGAAAGTAATCCATCTGTCGGTTTTAATGATAATGCGTGCACAAGCTATTTTTGCATACATAATGAGCCCCATGACCTTTGACCTTTGACTTCACGACCCCAAAATCTAATCAGGTCATTGGCTCAGCAAGATACATACATGTCCTGAGTTTGATTGTATTCTGTCCATCAGTTCTAATGATAATGTGAGCAAGAGCTATGTTTGCATACATAATGAGCCCTGTGACCTTTGACCTCGTGACCCCCAAATCTAATCAGTTCATTGGCTCTGCAAGATACATACATGACCCAAGTTTGGCGGGAATCCATCAATCGGTTCTTGAGATAACGCGATCACGAGAACAGGACGTACAGACGTAAGGACGTACTGACGGACGGACAACCCGAAAACATAATGCCTCCGGCTACTTTGTTACAAAGGCATAAAAACTATTACGTTTGCATACCTTCCCATACCCTTCAAACTGGCAACATCTCCTGCATTCTTCATTATTTTCCCTACTGACGAGTCCTCATCATGATCCCTGTAACATAAATAGGAAAAAAGGAAAGATTTCAAAAATTAATAATGATATATATTTTTTAAATGGTTTGTTTTATTCAAAATCAGCTCACAGCCCGAAGGCCGAATTGTGTGACTTTTTACAATTTGATAAAAACATTAAAATACAATAAAAAAATTCAAGATATCAAGAAATGAGATTAAGCATCGTAAACGAATTTTGTGGGTCAATATTGGTAAATTGAGGAGAGCCACAGGTTTATTTATTCTTCTTTAAAGGCTTTGGAAGGAAGGAATTTTTGAAAAATCTCCTGAATTTCTATGCATTTTCATTGTAATTCAGTATATTTCTTGTCCTTTATATCATTTGAAAATATCCTCAATGAATTTTCCTTCTTTTCTCTTCATTATTCCTTTTATCTATAAATATCTATATCACAAATAAAGACGTAAATAGCTTGTTCATGTACGATGGGATGTCCAAAGTTCGAAGACATTTAAAAAATAATTAGGAATGTGGTATTCGATCCATGATTTCTCATATTCTACACAAATTCATATAAATCAATAAATACCAAATGAACAGCAAAATTATTGACTACAAATGGTACAACTAGGAAATTAACCATCAAAAAAATTCCAGCAAAATCTCAAATTCTATGTCGGATCGGCATGCACTACAACTGAAGAAAAATGTCATAAAAACAATGAGTCCTTTATCCGCGCACGATAGTTATACATATGATTTATCAAAAAAAGCAATCCATCAAAGTTAAGGTAATTGCATAAATTGCAAGTCAAAATATCATACAATCAGTTGGTATACCTTTTCACTTTCAATTTTGATTACATATTCTCTCAAAATGTAGATTTCCACACCCTTGTTGGTAAGTTCATATTTTTTCTGAGCGAACACAAAAGATCCCAAGCGTGCTGATCTTTCCAAAGTTTAACACCCATTTCCAGTGAAAATTTTGTCGCTAGGTAAATTGTATGTTCCTATTTCCATTGGTGATATCAGATTTTCTAAATCTTACTGATTTTACGAGATATGGAACTGATGCAAATTAAGGTCATGCACGAACTGTGATCACACCACCAGACATGTACATTTAGCATGTACATGTACAGAGGGAAAATGAATGGGGCATACATATTCATGCAGAAAGAGAGAGAGAGAGAGACAGGGGGAGGGAAAGAATGAGTAGAACTTACCAAACTTCAACCTGCAGCTGTTCATTGTTGACATCACCAACATCACTGCAGGTAAAAATTAATTCAGAGATAAGAACATGGTACATGTATAGATAATGTCATGTAGTATTGTCCCAAAACCCAGTTAATTATGAAGTACCCTCATATTTACACCCTGACAAGATGCCCAGTTTGAGATGCACTTAAAATCCAAGTTTCTATCTATCCTTCCCCATAGAAAGACCAAGTGCATTCATAATCCATTTCCCAGGAAAGACCACCTCTATTATGTTAAAAGCCCCATACATAAAATTACCAAGTAGTCCATTGTTCTGGCTGGCCCATTTATGCCTTTGTTTGGCGGCCCTCATTCATGTCTTTGTCCCTTTGACATAATGTAACCTACCCTCATATTACTTGTATCCTTTTGTATAAATATTACATGTTCTGGGTTTCTGGAGAGGAGAGTCGAGTTTTAATCACCATTAGATCAAGACCCTCTTTCTAGCTGGCTCTCTCTTCATCCTCTGTTTTACATATTTGGAAGTTCATAATGATGTGACTGATTTGATTCTTCAAAGTTTGGAGATAATAAATACTCTCATATATGTATGACTCCTGAATTACAAGTCTCTCCTTGCTGCTTCATTTTATGTACCTCTCCTACTGCCAATATCTCATACACCGATCCCAACACAACAATAAAATGCTACTTTAAGAATTTATAACACAAAGAAGAAAGAACAAAAAAATTGATGTTGTTATTTGTTGTTTCTGTTGTCCGCTGTTTGCTCACTTTGCAGTTGTTGGTGTTGTTGTTGTTGTTGTTCCTATTGTATACACTGTATGTATGGTTGCATTCTTTTAGTTAGGATTGGGCAGCTTTGGGGTGGATGCATTTGATTCTCCTTTCCATATACAGCATATCTACAGTTCCACTTTAATAGATACTGCCAAGTGAAATTATAAAATTTGGGGGTCCAAGGAGAAATCCCATGCCTGAACTCCGCAAACTATAACTGTGTATTCCTGGTACAAATAAGGTACATTGTATATTGTACATTGTGCCTATATCTCCTGTTACTCTAAAGACCCTATCCCATTAACATACAACTAATATCATTGGAAAGTTGTATGAAAATAGAATACAAATATACAGGAATTCAAAATATTTTTGCTTTCAGTATTGTACAAAAGCAAATTAAAACCTCATTTTCCACACCCCTCCAAAGTACGGGTAAACAGGGGTCAAATTCGCCGATTGGTTTGCCTACATGTATATATAGCTGATGCAATGAGCCGTGCTTAATTAATGCAAAGTCATTGTGAAAATGCATACTCCACATAAGATGATGTCATCAAGTCGAGAGCTAATTTTTAGCTCGACAACTTCCGATTTTTAAAGCTTTAGATTTCGAGTATTGAGAGAGCTTTTACTCCTCGGAGAGACAGCTATATGGCTTATAAGCTTCCATTGATATATAAGTAATCTATTTCATTTTCACTTCCGACTGGGTCTTTAATCAGATTCTGTGCTACACGTACTTGTTTTGTCTTCTACAGCTATACATGTACGGTTTATATGTAGATCTACAGATAGCCTCCTGGCGACATATTTGAGCTGTACTGTTTTTAAGTAATAAAAGTTTGAACAACATACAAGTTATGTACATGTAGCATAGTCCACCAACAAAAGAACCAACTATTCAACACGTCAACAAAAAGGAGACTAGTTTTTGTATTACCTAATGAGCCTGAAAAGTGACATAATTTATACAGGTTGGTGTTCTATATGATCTGTACTAGCAGCCCTGGAAGAAGGCATCCATGATGATGAAGGTCCAAAAGCTACATGTACAAGTATAGGAAGCATATCAAACATCTTGTGTGTATGCAGAGCACACCTGAAGATTGCTAATTCTATCAAAGTTCTATGCTAAATGTAATGAGTAGGATTACAGCAAAAAAAAAGGACCCCTGATAACTTACAATCTGAACTGTTCCCTCCAGGTTGGACACAGGGTCTTCTCCTGCACCTCTGTGACACAGAGGGAGTCCTTGCTTGCGTGGTCCAGCAGGAGATCATGCCTGGAGTGCGACATCTTGTGCTTTCCGCCTTCCGACGTGTTCTCCCTCCACAGAGGGACGATGCCAAGAATACAGAATGGATCACTCAGACCTGTAGACAAATGGGATCGAGTAAAACAAATAAACAGCGGGATTTAAGGGATTAAGGAAAGATAATATGATAGTGTGGGTGTGTAACATGGAACAGTAGGGGTGCCTCTTTGAAAATACTATAAACTCTTATCCAGTTTATAAAAGAGTAAATGGTATTCTCCCTGATTTAATTTCATGGAATGTATTCATTTATAAAAAGTAACATCATCATTTCATACTCTGGTTAGCTCAACAGGTGACTCAACATATTTTGCTCCCCCTCTTTCTCTCTCTCTCTCTCTCTCTCCCCCTTTTCTCTCTCTCTCTCTCTTTCTTTCTCTCCCTTGTTTCACCCCCATCTTTCTATCTCTCGCAAATATACTATCAACAAACATTTCAATATCTCTATCTAATCACTGCATTCTTCAACAGATACACCAAGAATCCTCCTCTAATACTAAACTAATCCCTGAAGTACTGAGCTGTCAAATCATAGGACTAGAATCTCTATAAATACTCACTATGGATCAATGGGTCAAAGGTAACCATAGCTTGCTATGAAATGTGTCATGCAGCTAAACCTGATTCCATTGATAACTTGCATAAAGTAAGGGTCCCAAATCTCCCCCCCAAAAAAAAGTATTTATATATATATATATATATATATATATATATATATATATATATATATATATATATATATATATATAATAATAATAATGATAATAATAATAACAAATAATTCATTAAGAAATAAAGAAATGAAAAAAGCAAAATGAATAAATTTGGAGAAAAAAAATTCAAAAAATAACTGCAAATAATAAACAACAAATCAATTAATCAATAAAATATACAAATGTATAAATGAATAAATGATAAGAGGAATGAAAGAATAAACGATTGCGCGAATGAATGAATAAATAAAAGAATGAATAAATAATTAAATAACTAACTAAATCATCAATTAATCACGTATTTAATTAATGAATAAATAAAAAATGAAAAAAGCAATCAAAAATAAAACAAAATGACATAATTAAATATAAACAAAAAACATAATCTGTATGCTAAGGGTTGCATACTGGTCCTACATGTACATGTAGCTTCAAGTATTAGTAATAAAAATTTCTGAAAAAAAAAAATATTGAAACAAATTACAGCTGGCCTAAATCATGAAGCAAAATTATGGGGAATTGTCATTAGACTAAGCGACATTCTGCCCTGGGCAGGCTTTGTAATAGCAATCATACAGGGTTTGTTGTTTACTTTTTGGGCTAGGTTACGGTTTAGGGTTAGATTTAGGATCAGATATATTATATTTTTTGTGAAGTATCTGCCACTGTCGCAGCAAGGGTTGAATTTAATAAGATGACAAAGGATATGAAATACTGTAGACCATCAAGACTTTGTCATCAGAGCATATCATCTGGTGAGAGCCAAAACGCTTTATATATTCTTTAAAGGGAAAGAGGAGTATTGGGAACCAAAAAAAAAAAATTGAAATGGAAGCTGTTATTACCAATCATGTGAAAGAATATGTTTGTACTAATACGTGATGATAAAAATTTTGCTGGGAAACCGCCTAATAATTGATATATTTGGTAAATTATTATATCTATTGGGACCAAATAGATATCGCGCACGTGGTCGTGTAGTCCCATATACATCTTTCTGTGTACAGTGCTTGTAACTTTACCAAGACTGGGCCAAATTTCTTATCATTTTGATGATTCCAGAACCTTGCAGTACACACCAATACTTATATGCTAGATGATCAACCTTTTCTGATCGATTTCACGTTTCTTTCACAATGCAATCGCATGACCAGAACTGGTCTTTATCTTTAATACAGAGCTAATTCTACCTACTGGATCTCACAAGACAACAAGTATTAGTCATACAAAACACTATATTATAATAATGCAATAATAATGTTTTCTATAAAAATGTTTTATTTGTTTATTATTGAAATCTATGTTGTATGTTGTGTACCTTTTACATTTCTAGTTTACATGTACATTTTTTTTTCTTCTTCAATTTGTGTGAATTTTACTTGCACTTTAAAACCATGTACAATTCAGTCTCTAAGACTGCCAGTCATCCTTGATCATACTGAATTGAATTAAAATGTGTGCAATCACTAAATTAAGCTGTCCCAAAGATCTGGCTACAAGTATACACACAGACATGACCGTAATCAAACAAGCATCTGACAAGACGCTTGCATGCACATGTCAAAGAAGAAATGAAATGCAAACACAAGAATACCAAAGGTCGATTCTCAGCTCGCTATATCATTACTCGCCAACATCATGGTTTAATGTGTATTCTTTGGGTTGACAGTCATCATTCCCATTTTCACATTCAGTTGTTAATACAAAGGTGAAGTATGCACACACACTCTTAGTGTTAATAAGATAAAAGCAATTATCTATTTGAAGTACAAATTTGAAAATAAAAAATAAAATCATAAAAGGGTAATACACACTTTTTGTATGAGTTTATAGAAGGTATTAAGTGGTGTCAATATGAAAAGGAAACATAAACATAATTGCATGTAAGACAAAATCAGGTCTTAAAGTAAAGTGATACCTTTAGACCAAGAAAGTATCAAAGAGGGTCCAAATGTAAGTTGTAATATTAATTACAATGCACTTTTTCCATCTCTCTCCATCTTTCTCCCTGTTACTTTCCCTTTTCACTCTTGCCCTCCCTCTGTCACTTCCTCTTTTTCTCCTCTCTCTCTCTCTCCCTCCCTCTCTCTCTCCCTCTCTCTCTTACTCTCTTTCTTTCCCTCCCCCATCTCTCTCTTTCCCTCTTCCCTCCTTCTCTCACCTTCTCTCCCTCCCCATCTCCATCTCTCTCTCTCCCTCCTCCCTCCTTATCTCACCTTCTCTCCCTCCCCATCTCTCTCTCTCTCTCTCTCTCTCCCTCTCTCTCTCTCTTACTCTCTTTCTTTCCCTCCCCCATCTCTCTCTTTCCCTCTTCCCTCCTCTCACCTTCTCTCCCTCCCCATCTCCATCTCTCTCTCTCCCTCCTCCCTCCTTATCTCACCTTCTCTCCCTCCCCATCTCTCTCTCTCTCTCTCTCTCTCCCATACCCCTCTGCCTTCTCTCTATAGCACATCATTACGACGGAGCAGCATCAGGATGCTAGAGCCCATTCTCAATTAACACATAAAATAAAAATGCCTTTCCGTACCATGCTTAGGAGTGCACTGCAAACATAATATCCATATTGCCACAGTCAGCGATAAATGTAAACAAAGCTCATCCTAAAATAGTTATTACTCCATTCCTTCTTAATATCAATTCATTTTATTCCTAAGCAAAGTAATCAACTGTATGCACTCACACATTTATCAAAGGTACATAAAATTATTTGGATAGGGCGACACATGGTGTTTACTCAACAAAGAATACTACTCATCATCTACAATGTACAAAATAGGGTTTGAAAACACTCAAGTGTTGATATGTTTGTTTTCAATTTTCTTAAAGGTAATGCAAAGTTTTGGGAAATTTTGAAATTGGATGGATAGTAATTCTTTAAATTTTTGATATATTTGGATGCCCCTGTGGATGTATTATAAGCACTAAAAAATTTAGCCCCTAAAACACTCCTGCTTTCGAGCAAATTGAATAATCAAATTTTACCGGTGCTCCCGGTAAATTTCAAATAGCGCCTAAGGCCATTCCATGGTAGCTGTGACCCTGAAAATCTCACAATATGCAGTTCCGATATATAATTTCCAAACGGGAATAGCAAATCGGTCGATTGTAGTCAATAAACATTGTTTTAAAGCTAAAGTAATATCAGTCTTGAGAGGGCGCTATACAACATAAAGAGTTTATTATTTACAATTTCATCACTTTAGACTCGATTTCAACCACGACAACGATCATTGAATATTGTAAAATAGCATATGCTTCCAATATGTTCATTTGAACCAAATTCATGACCCCATACCAAAACTTTGTAATACCTTTAACTAACTTATCAAATTTAGCAAAGTGACATCCAAATAACAATTTATAAATGCATGTCTCACCAATTATTAGAACATGTAAACATCAGGCACTATAGGGGTACACAATCAGCAATTTAACATTCTTCATATTGGAACTCATTCCTCTTATTCCAGAACAGACAATTAGGTCGTGTGGTATGCCATTATGAAATGTATCACTCTTACAACTTTAACAAGATAAGTCTAAAATGTAAGATTATTTATCTTTTCTTATTGTTCCTAAGTGAAGTTTTTCTTACCATTTGAATCTTTTGCCAGCAAACCTTTAGCTGATATTACATCCACAACCATGATTAGAGGAGGGGGCTGTCAAATGTTCAAAGAGAATGATAGACACAGAGAGAGTATTAGTAAAACATAGTTACTGTAAACACAGAAATAGACAGGAATGAGAGAGAGAGGGGGGAAGAGATAAATTGATGTACACATGTACAAGTACAAGTACAGGTGCGCCTGTAATCCAGCTAACAGTGGAAGTTACAAACTGATTCAGCCGAGGACGCAGGTTCGAAAACTGAGTCACGTATGGTGACGTTAAAGGTCGGTCCCCAGACGTAAATAATCATATCTGATTGATACATGTCTGTAAAAACCCAATACACACACACAAGTACTAATTGGAAAACAATGCTCAATTAGATATCAAATCTATAAAAAATTGCAACATAATATGAACAGCTACATGTATATTGACATTACCAATATTTTAAAAGGTTTTACTTATATTTAACAGCTATTTTAGATTCCTAGTAATATACATTAGGTCTTAATGCTCTTATTGGGCATTTTTAGAAAAGACAAATCACTGAATGTAAACAAGATAACACTGGTTAGATGACAAGACATTGTACAATGTATTTACGATATTGTCTTTAATGATACATGAAGTAAGGAAAAGTGTGATCTTGTTCAGCTTTAGAATACAAAGAACTTATAACAAGACAAAGCTGTGTACATGTATATGCATGTAGCTTTGTCGGAACATACAGGATATATCATTATTGACTGAAACTGTACATGGCCTCTCAGGGCATAATCTATTGTCATTTGAAAATATATCGATGATAGAATCTAAGCAATTCGATTGGTCAATTGACATCACGTGGGCGTGCATTATTTTTTCCCACCGTGCAAAACATCTCCCATCAAAAATTGATAACACATGCTCGATATCTGCCGATATTGCTTTCGCGTAATTCAGCCAAATTCAATTTGTGCATAATTTTAATAATAATAAAAATAACGTAAGAATATTCTAGGCCTAGATCTAGTTAGATCTAATATCTATCTATACTCTAGATCTAGACTATATTATAAGAATGTATTGCCGACCCGTCTTATAAAACAAATAATACACTGTTTTGCCCTGCTCTATTACACACGAGCGAAACAGTGCATTATTTGTATACTAACTTACCAGGCTATTTGACACTCTCTGTAGTAGTGCTTCATGTTCTTGGGGATTTACATTCAAGGTCTGTGGGAAATAAGAAAAGGGGAAAAGAGATGGTGACGGAAAAGGAATTATGATTCCTTAACATCCCAGGTACATAATTTGCAAATCACTATCATTATTATCATCATCATAATAATCATCAATTTTGTTACCACTATTATCCTTATAATCATCACCTTCATCATGAAATTCATTATGCTTGTCATCAACATCAACACCATTATCTTTTTCATCATCATCAGCATCATAATAAATCATCATAAAAAATAATCAACATCAGATCACCATCATCATCAAAATCATCAATCACCATCATCAAAATTATCATCATCATCATCATCATCATCATCATCATTACCATCATTATCATCATCATCATCATTATCATCACTGTCATCATCACTGTCATCAACATCGCCATCATCATCATCATTATCATAATTACTGACATCATCAACATCATCATAATCATCAACCTCCTCCTCATCATCAACATTGTCATCATCATTCTCCTCATCATCACCATCATCTTCCTCATCATCACCATCATCATCCTCATCATCCTCCTCACTATCACCATCATCATCACTATCATCATCACCATCATCATCTACATCATAAAGTGCAAGTAGACATGGTAGCACATAGAGAAGCAAGGATAAAGTAAAATACTCCCACATCATTGAATAAGAACAGAAATGAAAACATAAGACACAAATGAGACAAAAGTGCACATTTAAACAAGACAAAGAATTTTCCATTTTTCCTAAGAACTACAGGCATGCTCCGTGTCATGACCCCTTCTGACTCCCAACACAGGCCCCAATGTAAGTCATAGGTTATCCTCAAGGGAATTCTTTCAGGTACATGTGGGCGTACCAGTACCACACATTTCCTGCACAAAACAGAATCTAAGCCATCCGACTCATGTGAATGCTACTATGCACTAACCACTATTCATACATGTAATTGTATTGTTACAAAAAATATTATATTTTCACCCTGCTCTAAATGATTTCAAAGGCAACATGAAAACCGGACAATGACATTGCAAACTGGCTTCCTGTACGGTCTGCCTCATCCTGAATTAAAAGGTGGCAACCACATGCACCAATGATGACAACAAAAAACTCAAATGCCAGTAGACAGACCATTTCCAAACCACTCTACAAATGTAAAGAAAGAAATTAATACATGAAAATTGTCTCTCATCATTATACAGGATTGTCAAACCTTGAAACTGATGATTGGTAAATGGGGCATTCTCTTATACGCAGCAATTCCTATAATAAGACTGTTGGGCACTACCAATGAATACCTGCAAAGGCCCTCAGAACGACCGGTATCAATCAGTATCAATTAGCCTAACCTTGGTAATATAAATAAGACTCTTATGATATTCAACCTGCAAATTTTATGAATAACATTCTGTTTTTATATTTCTCACCTCTTGTGCATACTCAAAGAGCTGAGCATTGGGGAGTTCTTTCATCTCATAGTTCACCCCGAGTCTCTGGTTGATTGTGACCAGAGCAGATTTGTAGAAGAACTCGGCCTGCAAAGATCATACAGAAATTTCTCAAAGAAAATGTTTCATTCATTCATTCAACATGGTTGATACAGGTTGGCAACTTTGGTTTTAAAAATGTCAACATGATTGACATTGGCAGTTTAAATAAAAGTGATCAAAAAAATAACTTAAATCACTGTTGTTACAAAATTATCAAGATTTCTAAATCTTTTCAGCAAACTTGATTTTATGAAGAAGAAAAAAAGAAGAAAAAAAGGTATATGTATCACAGTATAAAACCTAATGCCTGTTGAAATTGGTTTGGACGTAATAAAACTTGAACTACTGTAAGAATTGTATTGCATGATACTGAGCTATAAGGACAAAGATTATCCTATTCAGCATGTTTGCTACAGGTACTTTATATCAACATCCTTCTTTTTTTCAAATTAAACAATGGAGCTTAGGAAATGGGATGGACATGAACCTTAAACCATCACTTCCTCATCCTCAAACTCCAATAAATCATCTTCTTCACATACGAGGGTTTAAACACAGAATCTTACCGCTTTTTATGGTAATACCATGGTACACTGTAGTACCATGATTTTTTTTGTAAGGGATTGCTTATGTTGTGAAAATAACTAGATGTACATGTACAGTATGTATCTTGAGAAAATAATAAGAAAGCCTCTTTTATTTATTTTTTTTTGGGGGGGGGGAGGAGGGTGGGTATAAAACATGTAAATATTCTCAGCAAAATATCAAGTTGTTCATCATTTGGTTACATGGATGCAACTACTTTTTTAAACCAAGTAGATCGAGAATTAAAGAGTAATATTTTCAAGGAAGAAAGTACTTAAAAGGATACAAAGTGACTATTTTGTATCCCTTCTGTATACAATACCTCTCTGTGAGTTGGACGGGAAATGTCTTTATAGATGCCCCTACACTGGGTGAAATCGATGGCAGAGTTGTTGTTTGCTGATGGATCCTAAACAAAATATACATAAAGAGATCAATGTAGGTAAACAAATAAATAAATAATCTTGTAAACAATGTAAACAAATGAAATGTCTTTATAGATGCCCCTACACTGGGTGAAATCAATAACAGAGTTGTTGTTTGCTGATGGATCCTAAACAAAATAAACATAAAGAGATCAATGTAGGTAAACAAATAAATAAATAATCTTGTAAACAATGTAACAAATGAAATGTCTTTATAGATGCCCCTACACTGGGTGAAATCAATAACAGAGTTGTTATTTGCTGATGGATCCTAAACAAAAACAAAATAGATCAATGTAGGTAAACAAACAAATATCTTGTAAATAATCTTGTAAACAAATGAAATGTATTTATAGATGCCCCTACACTGGGTGAAATCAATGGTCTATTTTCTCATCGATCCTAAACAAAACAAACATAAATAGAATATCAATGTAGGTAAACAAATAAATAAATAAATAATCATGTAAACAATGTAAACAAATGAAATGTCTTTATACATGTAGATGCCCTACACTGGGTGAAATCGATGGTCGAGATGTTGTTTGCTGACTGATCCTACACAAAACAAGATCAATATTATTTGAACAAAGAAGCACAATGAACCTGCCTGTGCATGTGGGTATTGATTGATTGATTCCATGTCACATAATGATGGATTGTGGACTACATGTAAGTGCAAAAAGGTATCAGGAAATTGAGGTTTGCAATTGTATACTGACATAAAATGTGTTGAGGGAAAAGACATGTACATGTAGATGTATCAACAAAGGTGGTATTTATAAGGCAAACAAGTTTAGTGTCAATAGTAAGTTTCAGTAAAAGAATATATAATGCCTTTGAGGATATGTACACCATTGTATGTAACAGAAAGGGGCCAAAAGGAAAAAGAGAATTTTGGAGAAAGAGAATTTTGCCAAAAGTTACAACTCTCTAATCTCATGGTTTGTGAATTTCGTGAATTAACACTTTCTCTGTCAGAGAAAACGTCATGCATACATGTACATGTACATCTACCAGTTGGTCTTATAGTATACATGTACTCCCAAATACTCCCTAAATTTACTTAGAAAAGAAGTTTGGGGGATTTAGACATTACAGAATAGCACATGATGCTGATATTTTGAATAATAATAATAATGATAACAATAATAATAATAATAATATTCCGTTCTTGTAAAGCGTACAGTATATAACAGTATGATATGCGTCCCTATGCGGTTCCTAAGAGCTTTGAAAATGTTTACCGTGGCTACAGCTGGCTATTGAATACAGTATACTGGTGTGGAACCCCAACATATACAGTATGTACACTGTACATGGACAGATCAAAACAAGAAGTATTTATTGGTCCCTTAAGGCTCGTTCAGATACGAAGCGTTATACCGCAACATTTGTTAATAACGTGTTACTGAATGGCAACTGTGCATAACAAAGGTCCTATGCATATACTTAACAGCTCTGTGTTTTATAATACAGCAAATGTGAAGCATATTACACTTTAATAAATGTCATCATTTTTTTTTTAATTTAAACGCAGCGGTTTCCCACCTCATATCTAAAATGAGGCTTTACACATGAAATAGGGTAAATAGAGTGAACTTATACGTAATGCATAGCTACAATGTGAAAGAGTAATGTTTGTCAAGAGTAGCAGTGTATTGACAGTGGTACAGTGTATCTCATCAAATAAAATGGTTTGTTATGAAATAGAGCAGAAGATCCTTTGTGAATGTATACAAAGACCACATGGAATACAAGAATTGATTCGAGAAGTAGCAGACTACACATACAGTACATGTACCTACATGCAGGTACAAAGGCAAATATGATCATGCACAATTTTGCAATACACCCTTTCACGGTTAAGGGCGCCATTTTAATTTACGAGTAAACAAACCATTGACCTCTAGAGGTCAGTGGTTTACGCGTAATTAAGATAGCGCCCATGCAAATATGATAGTGCACAGCGCAAGCAGTGATGTCATCAATGTTTTCAGATGCCTGCGCTGGGCGCTCACATCATATTTGCATGGGCGCTATCTTAATTACGCGTAAACCCCTGACCTCTAGAGGTCAATGGTTTGTTTACTCGTAAACTAAAATGGCGCCCATGTCTCCGTGAAAGGGTGTATTATACATGAACTGTGAAGGAAAATATTGGGGATCACGAATAACCTTTCACATTACATCATTAGGGCTCCACAGAGTCAGAAACAAATTCTTTTGTGGTTTTTTCCAAGTCTCGATGCATTGGACCATTCAGAACATTTGGAGGTGCATGGTTTAACTTTCGGGGTCTATGAGTCATATGTGTAATACATGTACACATGTATGTTAGTGTTGAGAGCTGAATACAAACATGTACATTTAACAAAGGGACGCTTTTGATTTTAGTTTCACTCAATATTACACTTTCACAAGAATAAGCAAACTAGGACAAATAAAAGATGTATCAATGAGATCCTTAGATGACAATAGATGTACTTGAAATTCCGAATCCCTAGAAAATGTTCTTAATTTTTCTTGATCCTTTTTTATTCTGAAACTAGACTACATGTAAATGCCACTAGTGAATTAATTTATAAATACATGTAATTTATAAATAAAATCATACAATTTACATGTACATGTAAGATGTGAGCATCACTTCCTATTAATTGGTCAAAATGAAATAAAACGTTTTAAAAATAACTTTGGTTTTCTTTACCTTTTCACTTTTTTTCTGGGAAAATGATTAGAAAGTGATTTCGTACTATAATCTCGTTTAGACTGTGTTAAAAAAAGATACATGTAGAACAAGTTCATATTACTATTTCCATTATTGGAACATTTCCATTTAAACAGTCGTTACCGCTTCCTCTATATTTCCCCCGAGTACAAGTGCACCCACTTAAAGTGTTTTCCTTAACGGAAGTGATCTTTGAAGAAAGAAACAGGAGAATATTATTCTTTTATTTGATGGGTATGATCAACAAAGCAGCGTTAATTGGTTTCAGTTTCTGCCACTGTCTTGGTGTATTGGAATTGTGCCAGTAGAGAAATATGTTTTGAAGTACAGGTACATGTACAGTACAAGAGTTCCAATATTTCACTTTATGCAATTATTTTCTTCTTTTTTTAAAACATTTCCTTGCTTCTCCCGATGTGGCCTCATAGAGAGTTGGATAGATTCATGCCAGTTAGCTGATTTTGCTGCCTTGCTGCTCTTTCAAGCTACAAAAACTGAGGGTTTTGTATATACACTGTAAGAGGAAATACAGATAAAATGCAGGAAAATGATCCAGGAAAAGGCTGAAAAAACCTGCCGCATATTTTTCAGTCACACAGTGAGATTGAAAGCGGATCAAATCACCATATGACTTTCATACTTGATTTCCTGTGCAAAGTTAGTGATGAATGATCGGAGATATTTTCTATTTAACAGGTACAACCTCCAGAGTCTTTTATTTTCTTTCTTCACTTTTTCATGTTTGCAAACAAATGGCTCCAGCATCCTTTAACCTAATACAATGACAGTGTTTCATAATCACAGTCAGATTAGTTGGGTTATGTTTAACTATACATTGCCCCATAGACTATTCATAAAATGTGTAATACTCAAGCATGAATCAAACCTTCTAGATATTCAAACAAACATTATGAATATATGTGGTAGCATTAACAAAATTGAGAAAATATAAGTTTTGTACCAGATTTCTGATCTGTTTTTATTTTTAAGAAATAGAAACCAATGAACTGTAGAATGGTTAGATCTGAAAAGAAGATTGATACCAATGACCTGGATAGATGTTACACATATTCTTCATGTTTTGTTCAAATCTGGAACCATGAAAAACCCAGACACAGCAAGGGTCTCATGGAAAATCCTTTCAAGGTTCATTCTATTGAAGATGGCTAGCCTAGTATGAAAGTAAAAGAAATTGTTTAAGATTGTTTTCATTCAAGTATCCAACTGGGTTTGAACATTTCTTGGCCAGACTCACAATCTGCAAACCTTAGCAAGGTTTGTTTGATTCTTATAACAACGTCTATATATATTTTGTAATCATGAACGCATATTGACAAAAGTGAAACACTAATAACTACTTTTAAAAAGTTCCACTAAGCTCCATTTGTTCCCAGCAGAAAAGGGGTTCTTGTACCAGATTTCTGATCTGTTTTTATTTTTAAGAAATAGAAACCAATGAACTGTAGAATGGTTAGATCTGAAAAGAAGATTAACACCAATGACCTGGATAGATGTTACACATATTCTTCATGTTTTGTTCAAATCTGGAACCATGAAAAACCCAGACACAGCAAGGGTCTCATGGAAAATCCTTTCAAGGTTCATTCTATTGAAGATGGCTAGCCTAGTATAAAAGTAAAAGAAATTGTAGAAGGTTGTTTTCATTCAAGTATCCAACTGGGTTTCAACATTTCTTGGCCAGACTCACAATCTGCAAACCTTAGCAAGGTTTGTTTGATTCTTATAACAACGTCTATATATATTTTGTAATCATGAACGCATATTGACAAAAGTGAAACACTAATAACTACTTTAAAAAGTTCCACTAAGCTCCATTTGTTCCCAGCAGAAAAGGGGTTCTTGCTTAGCCATTTAAATACAGTTGGCAGAAAATTTGCACAGACAACCTGACACAGGTATTCTTTGTGATTGTCAGTTTTATCCATTTACTTTGTGCACATGTGCTGGTTACATTCAAGCATATGTCTATTAAAGTGGCCAGTTCATTTTCAGATCCCCTATCAAGTATCAATAATGGGCTTCTTCATAATATCTCCTTCTAGGAGGAAATGTGTGTTGTAGAACCTGTCTATATTCTATAAAGACCAGTCGTCTTTCCGTTTCCCTTGGGTTACCTTGCTATAAAGGTCTGACTGTCAAACACTATCTGTAAATGCTATAACTTTATACCTGAATGGGTTTGAATGTATCTTGGCCAGCCTCACCATCAGCAAACCTCAAGGCAATAAACTGTTCAAAGAACTTGCCATCCATAGCAGCGACTCTGCAGGGGGGAACAATCCAATATCCATTTGAAAAGCCTAATCCCACATGAAATCATCTTAATGTATCAGTAACTTTTGAAGTTAGAAATATCAATGAGATCATTCCTTCCTACACAAGTTTGCAATTCTTTTACAAGCCTAAATAACATCATATGTGGTATAGTTTTGTTTTGTTTTTCCTTTTTTTTTTAATTTTGTATTAGCTGTAATAATCTACATGCAATAACTTCTAACCAATCCCATGGTCTGTTCACTCTGAACATCAAAGGATAAGAAACACTAAAACATGACTTAAAATTAGATCCAAAGAAAGAAAGAAAGAAATTTGCATACTGTACAGTTCTTACATACACTTACAAAATATAAATATTGAAAAAAATATAGAAAATCTGATGCACATGATCATAATGATAATCGTCTTTGCTACAGATCAAATAGTGTAAAATACCCTGAAGGGACAAGGTGAATATTGAATATTTTTAATTGAATTGATATCTTACCCAAAAGGACAAATTTCAGGACAAAGTAAACATTTCCGGGCTACATAATCCAAAATATTACCCATTGTGAGAGAACATTCAAGCAAATCAACATCTGAAGATGAATGTATGATTCAGTACTGGCATGCTCCTGTTTTTATTCAAAGTGAACACTCTGGAGATACACATACATTTTTGTAAATGATCATCGGACAAAACTTGTACTAGACCACATTTTTAGAAATGCTGAAAGATAATATTTCACTTAATCCAGGTGGATAAATAACTTTAATTAATGAAATTTAGCTCCGTACTAATTATCATGTGATGTACATTTTAAAAGGGCCATTTGAGGGATATTGGATAAGGGGGAGGGGGACTTTCCCTGACCACTATAGAGATATTATTGACATGTGGGGGTACTCTTTCCAACTCGTAAAGAGTCATTGACTTAGACCCTGCCCCTTGTCACCTCGGAGTGGAGCCTTGCCTTAATTAATTAGTTCCCATATTGGCTATTATATACAGCTAGATTACATTTGATAATCATTTAACATTGCAATAGAATGATGATTAACAGTGCTTTTACTCTATCACGGATACCTAAACCATTGGGCTATACATTTCACATTGTCTTTACCTTTTAACTTAACTTCTTAATCTAAACTGAAACAATCGGCTAAAATTAAAGACAGCACACCAATTTACCATAATTTTCACAATACTCAGTATGGCTGATACAAGCAAATTCCCCAAATTTAAATCATTCATAAGCATACACCACACATGTTCAGTCACTTACTTTTCGCTGCTCTCTTGAATATCGATATCCTCATCACCCGATTCATCCTTCTCCACTATGTGGTAAATGGACTGACTCCTCCCTCCCCGTCGAATCATCTTTGAGCCGTCTTGCCTGTATGCAGACATAGAAGAAGTTTCACAATCTGGATATCAAAAGAGAGGAAAAAGGAAGATTTAATCATGGATATACGTGTACCATCAAACTATAATTAATGGTTAAATTGTACATGTAGTAGTGCATGAAAAAACTTCTTGATCGCCCTGCATCACCTGAATCACATCCAACGGCACGTTTTTACAGGATTTAAAAACACTGTTACTTTCTGTGTCTCCTGTAAAAGCATGATAAACAAGTATGTACATGTATGTCTTGACTAGTTATGCAACGCAGATGAGATACATGTAGTAGTTTCAATCAGGTTAGAAAAATTAAAAGATGAAAAAATAATCGGTTAGAGAAGAGAAGGCATAGTGTTACCATGGATGTGTTATCCATCAACCTACAGTGTACTCTCCTACAATTGTTACCGAAATGCATCAGGGGGAAAAAATGTTAATTTCATATCGCTTTGAACATGGTACATAGGATATCGGTGATTGGCTAAGAGCTACATTTTTGAAGAACCCCATTGGTCAATGACCAAAGTGTTGCCAAAATTAAGAGTGAAGATGACCCCAAAATTATTACACTTACAATAAATGTAATCAATTTGTGAGTAGCATCCAAAAGGCATCCAAGATCCAATTAAAAAGTAAAAGCCTAAACGTAAACAAGAGCATACAATATAAATGTCAAAAATAGATGCATCATCTGTGACAAAAATCAATCTACGTTTGTTAAGCCTGAAAATAAACCACAAATGGATTACAAGATTTAATCTGTGACAAGCATCAACAATATTAAGGACAAACAAACAACAAACAAAACCAAAAAAATGATTACACTGAACAGATTGTTTTAAATAGCATGTACAGTAAGCTATTAATTTAGGTTAAGCAAATACACATTTTGATGTTCATAGATAAACAGATCATGAGAGATTTAATTTAGTGATGCCACCAATACAACCAGTCCAACTGTTCTGCTTGTCAATTAATGGATATAAAAATAATTTGTTGTTGAGCAATTTTTTACATCCGGTAATGATTGATAATGATAATCTCTGATTTCCTGCTAAATTGCATTCCAGCTCCGATTCCAAAATCATGTAAGACACACAGTCATAAACCAACCTTATGGCTGAAAGTACCATGCTTTCTGTCTCTATTGGACAGATGTACATACATGTACATCGTTATACCACCATGAACTATCTCAGATCCGTGTAATTTGAGAATTATATGCTGGTATTTAGAAATGGATAGCCTGCTATATTGCAATGGACTTAGCATTGCTCTATCATATTACTCATAACTCTAGAATCTGGTTGCCTGCATGATCAAAACAGCATTTCTGGCTGTGTCGATTTTCTTTTGTTTCACCTGAGTTGACCATCGCAGATTACGACTCAGTAAACATCAGGATGTGATGTCATCAGCAGAAACAGGACTTTGTAAACAAACCCAATGTATGACTGTCTGTAGTCTGTACATATTGGTAGAATCAATGAACCCAGATGTAAGCTAGCATATGCACCTCTCACCAAATGACCGTTGACCAGTGACAAACTTGCCTTTGGTAAATGTAGGCTAATTACAATTATGTACACAGTGCCTCATAACATTTATTACCAAGAAATCTGTTAGGTCATAATTAAAATATAGCAACTTTTTCACTGGAATTGGAAAACCGATGCTGTATAACATTTTCAAATAAAAATGAAATTACTTGTTCTCCAATTATAAAAGGTTCTTTTTTTTTAATTTTGAAAAATATTTGAGTCATAGATAGTTAATTGGCTGAACCTACATTTATTTCATTTGATTTGACCAGTAGTCAGTGCATGTAGACCAGGCTATCATTGATATCAGGATGTAATGAGAGTTGACACCATCACAAACTAGACTAAAATGCACCATGTAGTTCAGTGTGTCAATAGCCAAACCACAGATCTACATGTGTACATGTATACATCATTAGCAATGACTAAAACATTCTGATAGAAAATCACCTACATTCAGTTTTGAACACTATCAAAAGTGCTCATAAATTAAAGCCATTATAAAAAAAAAACTTCTTCTTTTTTCTCTCTCTTTCACCCCCACCCCCTTTTTTTCTTCTTTTTCCCCCCTTTTTTCTTTTCTTCCTTTACTTTTTTCTTTTTTGGTAAAAAAAAAACCTTTATACAGGCCCTGCTCATACATTTGAATATACTTATTTGAATATATTTCTCTATGGAACTTTGATCTCTGACTATCAAAAATGGAAAATGAACCTCAGGCTCAAGAAGTGTGGACAATCATGATTATGAATTGAAATATAGATGTACAGTACACGAATATACATCAATACATTTACTTTAATAATGACAAAGCAAAACTAATGAACCAAAAAACAGGGAAAATAGAAGTGATGAACTTAAAAGTCTAAACTTGAGTTGTAACTTTATTCTAAAAACTCTAGGCCTATACTCTATTAAAGTCTCTAATTCAAATTAGGCTGTCAATGCTGTTTAAAGATAAGACCAGTTCTGGTCATGCGATTGCATTGTAAAAGAAACGTTGTGGAATCGATCAGAAAAGCTTGATCATCTAGCATATACATGTAAGTATTGGTGTGTACTGCAAGGTTCTGGAATCATCAAAATGATAAGAAATTTGGCCCAGTCTTGGTAAAGTTACAAGCACTGTACACAGAAAGATGTATATGGGACTTCACGACCACGTGCGCGATATCCATTTGGTCCCAATAGATATAATAATTTACCAAATATATCAATTATTAGGCGGTTTCCCAGCAAAATTTGTATCATCACGTATTAGTACAAACATATTCTTTCACATGATTGGTAATAACAGCTTCCATTTCAATTTTTTTTTTTTTTTTGTTCCCAATACTGGTCTTTCCCTTTAATAGACTATAGGCCTAGATCTACTCTGATAAGTGAAAGTCAAATACAATACAAGTGGACCTAGATCTAGACTATAATGACAATATTTTATTCATAAATACAATATATAATGATGATTCATAATATTTACATGGTGGCTTGGTGCCATATTTCTGTTTTTTAAAAGACCTTAAACAAAACAACACATGCAACACAGGCACAAAAGTAAACAAAAAACTTTCAAATATCTAGTATTGCACACCATTGAAAGTGGCCTGTACTGTTAGGCCGTGTAAATCAGCAATTTAACTTACTAACTTCCATAATTGGGGGCATGTCATCCATCGATTCGAAAAGATCTAGACAAGCTTACAAAAAATTGTATGATTTTTAAGTAAACTCTCGAACTCCCCTCATCTGGTGTGGAGCTGGCAGAATACCTTAAAGCTGCAACCAGCAACTTCGAAAAGGTCATGGATAAAGCTGTGCAATCTTTGATAGAAAGTGTTCGAAAAGTGGAAAGGGCCCTTGAGTTTGAGGGCCAGCGTATCAATGAACTTGAGAAGAAGAATGCAGAGCTTGTGACCAGAATGGGAAAAATGGAGAAAGCATATGAAGATCTGGCACAGAGGGTTGGAAGCCATGACAGCGAAGTCAACAAGGCAGAGCGCTCATCACGAAGGAACAACTTTCGAGTGGTAGGAGTCCAAGAATCTTCAGATGGTGGTTTAGAAGACTGTGCTCTGATTGTGCAGGATATCTTGAAAACCAAATTTAATATGGAAATCAAGGTGGAACGTGCCCTACGTGAAGGAAAGAAAGGGGATAACCCCCGTCACATCATTGTGAAAACTTCTTCATATGACGAGAAAGTCGCCATTATGAAGAGTGCAAGGGAAGCGTTGAAGGATCATAAGTTTTACTTTATCAATGACCTAACCAAGCGTGATCTGGAGCAGAAAAGGAAACATAAAAAGGAAGTTCAAGATCTATATGCTACAGGAACTAAACTTCACTTCTACGCTGGACAGTGGAGAGGCAATGGAGGAGTGCCATACTTTGCTGTGTAGTGCAGCTTTAAGCCTTTTTGACTGGGTGGCATTGTCCTTGGCATGCTGTGGACGATTTATTTATCTATGATTTATTAACACCTTTTTGAGCGAGAGCAGTGTCATGCGGTTTTTCCTCAAAATTGGACCTTTGTTCTAGCTGGCCAAAGATACTTCCTCTCTCTCTCTCTCTCTCTAGCTCTCTCTGTCTTTCTCTCTCTCTCTCTCTCTCTTTCTTCAGGTCTTTTTTTCCATTCTCTCTTAGATTCTTTTGTAATATTGGTGTTAGCTTTTCTTTTGTAAACAGTGCATAATTTAAGGAGTCGGTTCTACTGTCAGTTGTTATACATGTATATATATGTGTTTTCGTTACCTTTTAATCTTTGTAATATAGTTTTTATATTTACTCATATCCATGTGTTGTGTGCGTGTGTCTTTTTGGGTGTGAATGTATGCGTGTGTCTTGTTATGTATGCGTGTGTGTATGACCTGTCTGTGTGCATGTTTGGTAGGTCCATCTTGAGTAGTCTTTTACAAGACTTTTATGTGTATAGAATTTATTGTACCATTGGTTTTCTTAATTGTAAATAATGGATACCATTCTTGAAGAAGATGTGAACATAATGCTAAGAGATTGTGCATATGTTGATTGTGGTGCATTTGAACGGAACCTACAAGGAAATTTTGATCTTTTTCATGTAAATGCCAGGAGTTTATGTAAGAATTATGATGATTTGTTACAATTGTTGTCTTGCTTAAAGCATGATTTTTCTGTAATAGGTGTCTCTGAAACTTGGTTTAAAACTACAACTGATATCAATATGTTTCAGATACCTGGCTATTCTTTTCTTCACATATGTAGGGCTGACAAGAATGGAGGTGGGGCATGTTTGTATATTAAAGATAATTTGGATTTTAAATTCCGTGTTGATTTATCCGGGTCAAATTCAGGGTATGAAATTGTTTTTGTTGAAATAACAAGCTTCAGTAAAAGATTATTGTGGGATGTGTATATAGGGCTCCTAACTATGATAGTACATCCTTTGTTGAAAATTTAGAACATCAGCTACAGATACTGAGTAGAGAAAACAAGGAGATATATTTAATGGGTGACTTCAACATCAATTTATTAAATTATGATAATGATCACAGTGTTAAAGATTTTGTAGATTTTATGTACTCATTTGGATTATTTTCTCTTGTCACTAAACCTACTCGTATAACTGAAACCAGTGCAACATTGATTGACACTATTTTCACAAACTGCATTCAAAATGAGTTTAGTTCAGGTGTAATATGTTCAGATATTTCAGATCATATGCCTATATTTTGTGTAAAAAAGGGCTCTGTGGTAGCTTCTGTTAAAAGAGATGGACAAGTTATGAAGCGGTTAATAAATGATGAAAGAATCTCAAGGTTCAAGCAACACTTAGCTGTAATTGATTGGCAGGCTCAGCCTTCACTGGAAGGCGTCAATGATTTATATGAACATTTTCTACAAATATTTCTGGAATTATATAATTTATGTTTCCCCTTAATTGAGGTATCAATAAAGAGTAAATGTAAAAAGCCATGGGTAACTCGTGGTTTATTGAAAACAATAAACCATAAACATAAGCTTTATGGTTGTTATGTCAAGAGACCAACAGCTGAGAATAAAAAGAAATATGTTGATTATAAGAATGTCTTGGTTAATACTCTTCGTATAACCAAGCAAAATTATTACAATGATTTGTTCCACAGTGTTAAAGGCAATATTAGGAAAACTTGGTCTCATATCAATGAATTGTTAGGTCGGTCAAATAGGCATTCACTTCCTCAAGAGATGGATTTTAATGGAGTACTTCTATCATCTGCCAAGGATAAGGCTGAAAGTTTTAATAAATATTTCATTGGATTACCCATAAAAATCAGTACAGATATTCCTCAAGTACCACAATCTTTTCATGATTATATGAAACAGTGTGAAGATAATGCATCTATGTTTCTAAAACCAACTTCAAAATCTGAGATCATCGATATTGTGTCATCTTTGAAGCCATCTAAATCTAGCGGTTCTGATGATATATCACCTAGAATTATAAAGGAGTGCATTCACCTTTTATTGATCCCTTATGTAAAATCATTAATATGTCTTTATCTCAGGGAGTTGTTCCTGATAAATTGAAGGTAGCTAAAGTGGTACCAGTGTATAAAAAATCTGACCGTAAAAATGTCATTAATTATAGGCCAATAGCATTGTTACCAATCTTTTCTAAAATACTTGAGAAAATAATTTATAAACGCTTAAATGAGTTTCTATCTAAAAGAATATCTTGATTCCTCAGCAGTGTGGTTTTCGTAAGCACTTCTCCACACAAATGGGTGTGTTTAATTTATTAAGTAATATCATAAAAGCTATTGATGGAGACAAGTATTGTTTGGGGATATTCTTAGATCTATCTAAGGCGTTTGATACCATTGACCATGGCATCCTCCTCAAGAAACTTGAGCATTATGGAATACGCGGTGTAGCATTGTCTTGGTTCGAAGCTATTTGTTAGACAGGACTCAATTTGTTGTGGTGGATGGTACTAGTTCCCAACTTGCTTCTATTAAATATGGTGTACCTCAGGGTTCTGTTCTAGGTCCCCTTTTGTTTTTGATCTATATAAATGATATAATACACTCATCAACATTATTCTCATACTCACTTTTTGCTGATGATACCAGCTTGCTGCTGGCTGATAAGAAGGCTGAAGATGTATTACTAATTGCAAATCAAGAGATTCAGAAACTGTATGCATGGTATTGTTGTAATAAGTTATTGTTGAATGTTCAAAAGACCAAATGTGTAATTTTTCGCTCAAAGGGTAAAAAGCTTCCAGTTGGTATTACTTTTCTTAATGTTGGAGGACATGATGTTGCGCTTAGTGAAAATGTTCAGTTCTTAGGGTTATCTATGGATGAGCATTTATCTTGGAAAAATCATTTAGAAGTTGTATGCACAAAGTTGTCCCGAAGTGTAGGTGTCATTTTTAGATTAAAATTTATTTTACCCGAAAGAGTGTTGATAACATTATATAATAGTATTATTCTTCCTTATTTGACATATTGTAATGTTGCTTGGGGAAACACTTTTAAGTCATATATTGATAAGTTGAGAGTATTGCAGAAGAAGGCGATAAGGCTTATTACTAATTCTAATTATAGACATCCAAGTTCTCCATTGTTCCTTCGACTGAGAATGTTACCACTAAATGGACTTGTGTCGTTCAATTGCGTATTGTTTATGTTTAAACTTCAGTCTATGCCTCATGAATGTACGTTAAAAGATTTATTCCGCCAGAACTCACAAATTCATAATTATAATACACGTCAAAGGGGTCTTATTCATCAGCCTTTTGCTAGAACTAATGTCACTCTGACCTCTTTCCATATCTCTTGCATTAAAGAATGGAACAGTTTGCCTGAAGATATAAAAAATAGTACAACTCTTTCTAGGTTTAGAAGGTTATCAAAAACGTACCTACTTGAAAGACTGACATAATTTTTTCTTTGTATCTTAATAATGCCTTTTGACCACTGAGGACCTACTCATCAGTGTGTTTGCTGTGTATGTGTGTTTGTGTGTGCGCGTGTGTGAGAGTATTTGTGTGTTTTATATTCTGTAGCTTAGTATTTCCATCCCTTGAATATACGTTACATTCTTTTTATTCACCTAGCCATATTGTTAAGGTATGTATTTTGTGGACTATAGGGCCCCGCTCACAAGCTTAGCTTCTAAAGGGGTCCTAAAACCATTCATTATGTGATGTTATCAAGTTAATATGTTGTTTAATGTACTATTACCAGTCTCTTTTCTGTTTAAAGGATTATATCATGTTTTGTATGGTTTTGAATAAATGAACTTGAACTTGAACTTGAACTTGAACTCACACTGCAATGCAGCTACATAGTACATGTTAGAGCTGCACCAAGTCCGAGCTTCTCAGACTCAGGATCAGGCCAGGTGAAGCAATTTTGGCCGCGCCATGGCCATGCCACCGCCCTAGCCACCCTCAACCCACGGGGCGCGACCCCAGAGAGCGAGTCATAAATCTCCGTAGACTTCGAAGGTAAAAACGGGATATTTTAACTTCAAAAAAAGTATTCATTACATCTTTAATATGGCATATTCTGTTTCGTTTATATATAAACATCAACACTGCACTATAATAAAAGTGTATAATCAGACTGATATATAAGCTAAAGTAAGATATTATAACTTACATGCGTCGGTATCGAACTGCGCCTCTTTCAATCACGTAATCACGAAATGATGCTTCTGTATATATATAAGTGGTGGCCGTGGAGCTAGGCTAGCGCTAGGCCCGGCCGTGCCCCCGCTCCCCTACGCGCCCCCGCGCCCGCCCTCGAGCCTCTCCCCGGTCCCATCCGTATTTCAAGGGGCAGATCAAAAGGCGTCTGGATCCCTCCTCTCGTTTTTGCTTGAAGATGTCATGCAGTAGGTTTTCATTTCTTTGACCCATACACCTTCTTTGGGGATGGGCAACTGTTTTATTATTTAAATTTTCTTCTTTTGAGGGAAATTGGACAGCCCTATTGCTAGCTCGATCCTTTCTTTATTTTTTTTTATTCTAGCTATATCACGTAGATCTACTCCTCTTTATTTTGGGCACAGAAAATTATTTGAAAACGTAATCATTTTCTGTTTGAGGACAACTTTCCTGTTTTTATGTTTTGTGTTGAATATAATCTTTGAAACATGCGTATCATAAAAGGGTAAGGGGGACATATATTATGCACTTATGATGTGCCTAAAAGTATATATACTCACGAACAAGAGTTGTAATTGTTAATTGTTTTTGTTGTTTTTAATTGGGGGGTACAATGCATCTCTACGTTTACTTTCATATTAAACTAAGTGATGGGGAAATCTTTAAAAGAAAAGCACGTTTAGTATTAAGTGATAAGAAAATGCTTTTGGATATGGATTTAATTGTCATATCCGGCCACTTGCCAAAAGCAACAACTGTTTTAAAAACTCATTATAAGTTTGTTTAATAGTTCCCTTTTGAACGACAAGTTTTTAAGACCCATTTGAGTATTTTTTTGTATTTTTTATCAGAGAGGCCCGGCCGTTGCATAAACCTAATTACTACATGAATATTGATCACATGCAACCATCATGGCAACATCACTCAACAGCCAATCAAATCAAAGTTTCCATGGAAATGGCAAAGTTACCATCAATGGCAAGTCAGTTCCAATTGATTGATGGAGTCTGCACTGGCCCAGGCCCCTTTCCATTCTCTTTCCTTCCCTCCCCTCCCCCATCACACACTTTTTCCTGTATCTCTTTCTCGCTCTCTCTCTCTCTACATACCATCTCATTTTGTATTGTAAATTAGACAGTAAGAGAGACAGAGAGAGAGAGAGACAGAAATCTGTAATAGCAAAAAAAGTAAAAAGTAGTCATCGACTACTTTCTGAGTTTTGAGAAGAGAATTGACGGAGAATTTGAAGAAGAGAGAAAGAGAGAGAGGGGGGTAGCAAGAGAAAAGACTGGAGCCTCTACTCTGAAAACGATATAATCTTTTTATGTAAGGAAAAACGCAGCCACTTTAGGGCAGACATTAGCCAATGGCTTGTACTAATTTGATTTGTTATGATAATTTATGATAATTAAAACATAAAAGACGACATCATTTTCAGATTACTACACCTGGGGGGTGTTTCACAAAGATCTTAAGTCAAACTTAAAGAGAAGGTTGAGTTCTGGGAAGAGGTGAAAAATAATTTGTGAGTGTTATATCATTGTATTATAATGCAAGTGTGGAAGAACATCCAAGAAAAAATGTTCCCTGAATAGCTTGGCTCTTCAAATGCCTTAATATTCTAAATATGGCATGTAACATCATAAAAATCGGGACGGATTTTTATGCCACATGTTGGTGTAGTCCTATATACATCTTTCTGTGTACAGTGCTTGTAACTTTACCAAGACTGGGCCAAATTTTTTATCATTTTGATGATTCCAGAACCTTGCAGTACACACCAATACTTATATATGCTAGATGATCAACCTTTTCTGATCGATTCCACAACGTTTCTTTCAGAATGCAATCGCATGACCAGAACTCAACTTTATCTTTAACTCTAAGTTGGACTTAAAAATTATGGAGAGCCATTTGTAGCCTTAAAATAAAATATATTCAAAAGCAAAAATTCAAGTATTTTACACTTTTCATAAATTCCACATCAAGCACATGAAATCTCCTTGATAATAGAAAATATGAATAATTTGAATCAACATTGTATGCCTTTTTAAATAACTTTAAAAAAATATTGTCATAGATGCTAACGGCTTTCCATAATTTTTAAGTCCAACTTAGAGATAAGTTCAACTTAGGATCTTTGTGAAACACCCCCTGGATGGATAAAGAGACATAGAAAGAGCAATACAGAGAGGAAGACAGACTTTCATGGAGATAGAAATAGAAGTATATACCGGTAGGTAAAGAAACAAGACTGAGAGACAGAGGGAAAGAGATATATACCAATACAACAAAGAATTAGACTTAAACATTTCTTTCTTTCTATTTTTCAACTGATTTGTACACATACAATATTTTATTTCACACATCTTTTTGAGAAGTAAATTTACAGGCATTGAATATTAGCAATGCTGAATAAAGCTTATCATATGCTCTAAAAAGATACAATGACATGCAACATAAACATTCTTTCTTCTCTCAATCATACATATAATAGTTCTGCACTTTAATGTATATACAAATATTTACACTATCATTTTTTCAACATTACAATTAAATACTCACATATCATAAGTCTATTTATGCATATCAAGGTGACATAGTGTAACCATTCATAAATATTTAAGTTACAAATACACCCATGCAAAGAATCTACAACTCAGTTTAAGGGTATCGAGAAATTCATTCACATGGGATATACATAACATTTCATTTAGTGGATACAAATCAATTGTTGTATACTGCATATTTTTTCACGGAATCCAGCATGAAAAGCAGTGAATTAAAACACAACATTCTCTTCCAGATAATTTGCTGCTCAAGTTATTGAACTGTTTTAAATTTGAAGAAGGTGGTTCTGTTCTTTAATATACCTTAAAGAGATACAAATATCATTTATCCTGAATTACACTACAAATTTCATTAGCAGAGTTCCCATTCTGAAAGTTAAAAATAAAACACTGAAATTCAGCGCAGATTTTCTGATGTAAAACTAGTTCAGGTATTTGTTATAGGTTTCTCTGTTTGGGCAACAAATTGAATTCTTTTCAATACCCTTTTACTGGATTATTCAATTTTATTAAACTTATGGTGTGATGGTGTTCTGGTGAGAAGAATACATACATGTATCACAAATGTAGAGTACATCCTCTGCTATAAACCATTAGGATGTTTACTCATAATCATAGATATGATTTCCTCAAGGCTTTCAGTAGATGATACATGTAATCTACCAATGATACACAATCCCTACACAGTGCATACAATTCCAGTGTTATCTGGGTGGTGATTGTTTATTGGAAACCCAAGGAAAAGCTTTCCCCTGGCATCAAATTCAACATGGCAGTTTTTGCTCTACATCTTCTTCTTCTTCTTGCTTTTCTTCCTTGGTAATTATGAAGATCAATCAAAAAGTCTTCATAACATATCATAACATATATTATAACCAACTCTCATAACAAGGTAATTTTGCTGATCCCATTTTTTCATTTGTTTCTCCTGCCCTGATAATTCAGCTAATCATAACATATCAATGTTTCAGAGTGGTACAACAGTGGAACCTCTATATAAAAACAATTAAACAAAGCAACTTTACTGCTCCAACTTCTTTATATTTTATTGTTTTGTAGCCCTGATATAACAAGGTTTCAATATAGAAATTTCCTTGGTCCCAAGGAGATCATTATCACAAGGTTGCACTGTACTACCCCAATGAGATGCTTTGATGTATCTACATGTCATCATCAGCTGCACCCCTTGAGCTCAGCACCATCTGGACGCGTCGCATGGCCGGCTGGATCTGGGGGAACTCGGTGATGAGACGGTCAGCGATGGTAGCAACGGTCTGCATCTTGTCCAGCTGTTTCTGGGACTCGGCCTCGAGGGCAGCCTCCGTCTTGCAGAGCAACGTATACTTGCTGTCCTTCAGGGCCTGGTAGTTCTTGACCTTGCGTTGCCTGGAGACAATGTCCCCAAGGTGCTGTTGAGAGGAGAGTGAGGAGTGGAGGGGATCATATTAATGGGATGGTATAGAGATGGTGAAGATCACAGGGGTCAAAGAATTACTCAATTAATATATATATACAGCATTACTCAAACTACAACCAAGAGTCAGGATAGAGCAGTTGCAAGGTACCATATATCTTTCGAAAACAGATGTTACAAAAGTCAGTCCAAATGGTAAGCAATATTTCATAATTATGGTGATTTCTCTAAAACTTTCATGGAAGATTATTTTTTCTTATGTTCTAAGTTGAAAATCAATAAGCAATTCAAATACTTTCACAACCACATCAGAATGGTAAAAATGTGCTTTCAATCACATCATCATGGATTTGAATCCAAACCTTGTGGTTACCCGGTATGTCTTTCAACTTATTTTATATCCAGTTTTGTCTCTCTCAAAGAGCATTAATAAATATTTGAATACCCGCCTCCATATACATTTTTTAAATAAACTAGATGGGCTATAAAAGTATTTGTAATTCATATAATTTATACTATATAAATATTGGTTTGATCTGATAGTAATTAGATTAAATCATTGGCTGCCCGCAAGAACACCTTTAGAGCTATGTATTGTCAATGGCAGTAAAGGCCTTTCTGCGGCCAGCTGATAAAATATTAAGGCAATAAGCCTAGGAAGGATTGACCCTGAGCCAGCAATCTTTACCTTCTGTTTGAGTTCAACCAGTCTCTCTATGTCACCATCCTGTGTGTCAGCCAGGCTCTGTAGTTCATGGAAGTCTCGCTGCTTGTTATCAAGCTGCTGGTTCAGCATCTGCTGATGACCGCGCAGCTCAGCGATGTCATTGTCACAGCCATTTGCATCCTGTTTCAATAATTAAGAACAAAAATGAGAGAATTAAATTAAGAAGATATATTTTGCATTTTAATTGTTTTGTTAAATATATATTGCAAAAAAGACAAATTAAGACGCGAGATCAAAAGAACACATTAAACTTGGTGTTATATTGTTTACATATATTGTTAGGAAAATTGTTGAATAATGGGGACTGCACATTAGGGCTGTGCATAACCGTGTAATGAGGTACTCGAGTACACTCCCAGCCTTGCCCGCGAATACTCGAATACTCGGACGCCATTTTTTTTTTTTTTTTAATATTTAAAAATAAAACTTAATACCTAACTAGCCTTTATTTTGGTGATTTTTCTCACACAAATAAGCCTGAGTTGGTACAGTCCCGATTGTTTTTTCGAAGCCGACGCTCCGATAAAAATAATACAAATAGATCTAGAAAGACTAGAATCTATGTCACCGAAGAAAAGAATTATGTCGGAATGCGGACTTTGGACTTGCGCGCCCCTATCACCGAAGAAAAGGATTATGTCGCAATGCGGACTTTGGACTCGCGCAGCCATTGTTACTGAAGAAAATGATTATGTCGCAATGCGGACTTTGGACTAGGGCAGACATTGTCACCGAAGAAAAGGATTATGTTGCAAAGCGGACTTTGGACTCGCGCAGCCATTGCTACCGAAGAAAAGGATTATGTCACAATGCGGCCTTTGGACTCGCGCAGCCATTGTTACCGAAGGGAATTATGTCAGCGCTTTGGAGGCCTAGCTACCTTGCTCAGAAAAGATCTCCTGCGTAATAAATAGACACTTTTTATTAAATCTCTTCCCTTCAAATTAGGAAGGTAGGTTAGCTTTAAATAGTATTCTTTATTCGCATTATGTTGAGACAAAGAGATGGTTGTAAAACCACTGAAAAAATAGCAACAAAAAACAATTGCGGCCGAGTATTCAAGTACGAGAAATCGTACTCGAGTAGCTGTCAACAGTGCCAGTATTCGGGTATTCGACTACTCGTCGCAGCCTTACTGCACATGTATCCTTTAAACTGTTATTGATAGGATTAAAGAACATGTAAATTTGATAATGTAAAGCTCAGTGTAAACAAATAAAAAATGCAGCACTGAGAGCATATTTTACAGAGTAGTTGAATCATCATGCTATATGTTCGAAACAATATATTCATAAATGATTTTGTCATATATAAATGTAGGTCTTCCAACTTGAGCTAAATAGGACTTTTTGGTACACAAATATTTGGAGACAATTTTGCTTGCTTGTAAAATGAAATGAACTAGATGGAACTTCAACTGCGCGCAGTCGATGATGCCTCCGCCATAGAGCAATTTTACAAACCAAAATGGAAGCAATTTTTAAAATTCAAGTTTGATTGTAATCCATCTGTTGGTTCTAATGATAACGCGATCACGAGCTATTTTAGGATACATAATGAGCCCTGTGACCTTTGACCTCGTGACCCCAAATCTAATCAGTTCATTGGCTCTGCAAGATACATACATGACCCAAGTTTGGCGGTAATCCATCAATCGGTTCTTGAGATAATGTGATCACAAGCTATTTTGCATACATAATGAGCCCTGTGACCTTTGACCTCGTGACCCCAAAATCTAATCAGTTCATTAGCTCTGCAAGATACATACATAACCCAAGTTTGGCGGTAATCCATCAATCGGTTCTTGAGATAACGCGATCACGAGCTATTTTTGCATACATAATGAGCCCTGTGACCTTTGACCTTTGACCTCGTGACCCCAAAATCTAATCAGTTCATTAGCTCTGCAAGATACATACATGACCCAAGTTTGGCGGTAATCCATCAATCGGTTCTTGAGATAACGCGATCACAAGCTATTTTTGCATACATAATGAGCCCTGTGACCTTTGACCTTTGACCTCGTGACCCCAAAATCTAATCAGTTCATTAGCTCTGCAAGATACATACATGACCCAAGTTTGGCGGTAATCCATCAATCGGTTCTTGAGATAACGCGATCACGAGCTATTTTTGCATACATAATGAGCCTTGTGACCTTTGACCTTGGACCTCGTGACCCCAAAATCTAATCACTTCATTAGCTCTGCAAGATACATACATGACCCGAGTTTGGCGGTAATCCATCAATTGGTTCTTGAGATAACGCGATCACGAACGGGACGTACGTACGTACGTACGTATGTACGTACGTACGTACGGACGTACGGACGGACGGACAACCAGAAAACATAATGCCTCCGGCTACGTTGTAGCGGAGGCATAAAAATGACATCTGGGCCCCGTCTTAAAAAGAGTTACGATTGATCCGAATCAATCGCAAGTCCTCCAATCAATCGCAAGTTTGCAGTCTCCTATCACTTATGTACATAGTTGTGATCGATATCAATCGCAAATAAGTAGCGATTGATATCAACTCTTTATAAGACAGGGCCCAGGAGTTTACAATTATGTACCGTATTTGCCGACGTAAAGGCCGCAGTATTTTCTCTTCCGAAAATATCAAAAAATCTGGGTGCGGCCAATCCGCAACAACAGTAAAAAATCGGCTGTTAAAACAGCACATATTTTCGTACATATGGGACTCCCAACGGTACAATGACTAGATCTATACCAGTAATGGTACAGGACATTTCTAAATTAACTCCACACATCTTACTGACAATTTTATGTTGCATTATTGACATGAAGTCTAAAATAAACTTCATAACTTATTTTCTAACATAATCTACCGGTAGATCTAGATCTAAGTTCGTGCCATTGCATCGCTAGAAAGTAAAACTTACTAAAAGAAGGGACCGTTACGGAGCTAGCTGCCGCAACGCAACTGCGCATTTAGCCAAAGTCGCAATTTCGATACACCGCACATCGTGGTAGGGGTATTATACATGTATGTAGGATACCAAATCTGCCTGCGATACAGTACTAGCTTAAAATCGATGAAGATTTGCTAAATTATACGATCATTTTTTAGGTAAACTTCCTGTAAATTTATAAGAATATTGATGAATTTGGTATCAGTTTCTAAAAAAAAATAGTGTTCTACGAGAAAATTACGATTATTTTGTTTGGTTCGTTTGGTTTTTTTTCCTTTGGTTTTTTTTTTTTTTTCCTCTACAAAATGTCAAAGTTGGGGGTGCGGCCTATGCGGCGCTGCGGCCTTATCGCCGGCAAATACGGTAATAGATGAAGATATGTAGGCACTGACATCTATGCTACACAGGCCAATGGACACATACCTGTTGAGTCTCCTTGATCTTCTTCTTGAGTTCCAGGAGTTTCTTCTGGAATGCTCCTTTGGTCTCTACCTTCTTGTTCATCTTAGACTGGGCGTCGCCCCGGGTCACGATGGTGTCACGACGGGATACAGCCTTCTCCATGTCTTGGATCAGCTTCTCTTGGAGCTTCATCAGCTGGGTGTGACGCACCTAGGTTATAATACGAAAGAACAAAGCAGAATGGAAAATATACAAAATGGATTAGGTATACCGGTACTTTGAAGGTTTTAGAGGAAATGGACATGGAGTTGATGATGCCTGGTTTAATTATCTTCATCAGCTGGTTATTGGTTAACTATCCTAGGTTAGTAATAAGGGGTTCGATGATCATAGTTATTATTAAAATTTGGGAAAAATTATGATAAACATAGCTTGTTGTAAAGTGTAAATATACAAAAATCACTGACATCCTGCTCCCACCTGCCTACAGGCTCCTCTATCAGCCAGCCAAGTACACCAAACTGCCTCTACAGGATGTGCAGTTTCTTCCAGTAAATGGAAGCCATTACATCACTTCTATCATGAAGTTTACATCTATGGATATTCTATACCCAATTTATGAGTGAAACAAAGTGTTCTAAGTCAAACTTTTAACACTTGAAAGTTCATTTACGTAAATTGTTCAAAACTTGGTGGTATAGAACTTAAAAGGAGTATGATATGACTTACCTCCATACGATGTATCTCAGCTGACATAGCCCTGATCTCACCCTGACCAACCTCTGAGTCTACCGTAGCCTTAGCTTCCCTGGCGAGCTGAGTCTTCTTCTCCCATAGCATGATCTGGCGTCTACACAAGAACAACATAGCAATAGGTGTCGGTTAATTCTCTCTTTGATTTTATACTGTGCAAATTCCACAGCAAATGAGTGTCATCTCCTAGTTCTCAGGTAAATACAGGTAGATTGTCATAGATTTAATTGTTTAGTAGAATACCGGTAATGAATATTAGTGAAGTTGGTCATACTTACTCTGCCTCTACCAAGCTATTAAGAAGTCTCTCCTTCTCTTCACCAAGTCCATCTAGTTTGGCTTGCATCTCAAGAGATTCTCTCTCAGCCTCCTGCCAAAATCAAATATCAAAACATAAAAATTTAAGTGGAGAATAAATGAATTGCAAAGGTAGTTTGATGCACCTACTGTACTTGCAAGATGATGAGTTTAGATAAATAGACTAATTGCCTTTCAAAACTCTTCAAATTTAGCAATTTCACTCATTGAGTGAAAGTTTATGCAGAGGATAAATATATTTCTGAAGTTTCATAAATTCTTACATTTTTTTCTAATGCTGAACTGAAATTTTAATGGGAAAAGTGCAACAACAAATAACATAATTCCAACATCAGGGCCCGTTGCATAAAACTTACCATTGATGGTAACTTTGCCATCAATGGCAACTACTATGGTAACAGTCATGGTAACCATGGTAACAGCCAATCAAAATCAAGGTTTCCATGGTAGTTACCATTGATGGCAAAGTTACCATCAATGGTAAGTTTTGTGCAACGGGGCCCTGCAATTTTCGTATAGTGTAGATGAGAGCATGTAAAGCTGGTTTCTTAACCCGAAAGCTTCAACGATCACTAGGGCCCATTAGGACATACATGGGTCATAAATGGCACTGCCCAGGAATTGTCTTTTTGGAGGTAACACCTCTCAAAAAGGTTAAGAACTAATGAGGTAAAGCATACCCTGAGAGAGAGCACAAAGTCATTCTCGATGAGAGCATTATCTTGATGTAGATCCTGTCTAATCTTGCCTTCCCGGGTCAGAAGCTGGTTGAGTTTCAGCATGTCATTCTGCATGTTCTGAATGCTCTTGTCCACCATCTTGCGATCGTAAAGCTGCCCTTCAATCTCACCTGAAGAGGGAGAAAACAGACATTTTTCCATGTTTAAAAAAAGTGAATTGTTATTGGTAAGAACTAGATGGAACTTCAACTGCGCGCAGTCGATGATGCCTCCGCCATAGAGCAATTTTACAAACCAAAATGGAAGCAATTTTTAAAATTCAAGTTTGATTGTAATCCATCTGTTGGTTCTAATGATAACGCGATCACGAGCTATTTTAGGATACATAATGAGCCCTGTGACCTTTGACCTCGTGACCCCAAATCTAATCAGTTCATTGGCTCTGCAAGATACATACATGACCCAAGTTTGGCGGTAATCCATCAATCGGTTCTTGAGATAATGTGATCACAAGCTATTTTGCATACATAACGAGCCCTGTGACCTTTGACCTCGTGACCCCAAAATCTAATCAGTTCATTAGCTCTGCAAGATACATACATAACCCAAGTTTGGCGGTAATCCATCAATCGGTTCTTGAGATAACACGATCACGAGCTATTTTTGCATACATAAAGAGCCCTGTGACCTTTGACCTTTGACCTCGTGACCCCAAAATCTAATCAGTTCATTAGCTCTGCAAGATACATACATGACCCAAGTTTGGCGGTAATCCATCAATCGGTTCTTGAGATAACGCGATCACAAGCTATTTTTGCATACACAATGAGCCCTGTGACCTTTGACCTTTGACCTCGTGACCCCAAAATCTAATCAGTTCATTAGCTCTGCAAGATACATCCATGACCCAAGTTTGGCGGTAATCCATCAATCGGTTCTTGAGATAACGCGATCACGAGCTATTTTTGCATACATAATGAGCCTTGTGACCTTGGACCTTGGACCTCGTGACCCCAAAATCTAATCACTTCATTAGCTCTGCAAGATACATACATGACCCGAGTTTGGCGGTAATCCATCAATTGGTTCTTGAGATAACGCGATCACGAGAACGGGACGTACGTACGTACGTACGTACGGACGGACGGACAACCAGAAAACATAATGCCTCCGGCTACGTTGTAGCGGAGGCATAAAAAATCGCAATTTCAAATAGTGAATAGAATATTATTGTTCCCACGCTATATGCACCTACAATCATTAGATTGTGCATTGACTTGTGAATGAATTGGATTGAATTTATTGGGATCACTACAACTCACAGCAATACTGTGCCAAGATGATCAGTACTAGTACCATATTAACACACTTTCTGTTGTCATCTTCTTCCAAACATTATCATCTACATCACTGCTACTCCAATTATCTCATCCACCAAGGTCACTTAATCTCTATCCTTAATCATTCATAAAACTCTGCTGTCACTCCCATAATTATTTTCACTTGGAGGATGGTCACAAGTTTTATCACTTGAGTATTTCTTTGTTTCATCTGTTAAAAGAGAACATTGTCTTGGATCACCAAATTGACAACAACCACAACCTACTTGCACATTGCCCTGCAAAAAAATCCCTGTCCTGAATCACCACCACCACCACCACCACTATCGCTTACCTTCAATCCTCATCTTTTTCTGATGGAGGATAGTGAGAGCTTTCTTCATGGTGTCCACCTCCATCTGTTGGTTATCCTTGTCTTGGGTCATCTTGACCAGTTCACCCTGCTGCCTCAGCCAGAACTGCTGCAGGTCAGCAATCTCCTGTGTCCTGGTGTCAATGTTCTTGGTCAGGGCATTGACCTCTTGCTCTAGAGGGCCCAGCTCTTCACCCTACATGAGACACAGCCACAAAAACGTATTTATAGGATTTAATATAACTGAATGATGTACATGGAAGCATAGTATTGACATTCTTACACCATACAGTAATATTCTTTATATTGTATTTAAATTGTTATTTATTGATCAAACTCATACACTGCTTTCATTTCACCTTGAGTGGATCTCAACCATGATTTGCAAGATCATTGCATTTCAATATCAAGTATTGAAACCATAATTCATTGCACAAGAAAATCATACAGGACCACTGTTACTTACACCCTGACCACTTATCGCAGCCTCTATCTTCTTATTGTACTGGTCAATCTGTCCCTGCTTGCGCTCGATGACAGCGTTCCTCTTAACCATCTCGCCTTCGCTACGAGTGATGATCTGGTTCTTCTCATGGATCTCGCCATCAAGTTCCTTGAGGGACTTACGTAGCTGTTCCACCCTGGTGTTGGTGTTGGACAGGTCAAGGGTGTCCTGAGAGATCTCATTCTCAACCTTAGCTTTAGCAGCTTCCTGTATTAAAAAGGAGACAAATATTATCAGCATGAACATGAAACAATAAAAAAGAGAAGTTTCATGCTTAAAATCCAACAATTTGAATCAAGTCACAAATTGTTGACGTACCTATCGTCTTTATCGAGTGATCATCAGACATAAGTCTTAAGTCTTAAGATCTGCTGTCTACTATCGTAGCTTAGCTTCAGACATAGCTAATCAAAATTAACTACAACTAGCCACTAATCAAGTGCTTCCCAAGTGAATCATGCACTGCTTTCTGTGTTTTTCAGTTTCGCCAGCACCTTTGATTGAGGAACAAAATAATGGTGCACTAGTAATTCTTGGATTGGATTGGATTGGATTATCATCACAACTTTCTAGGTATAACCCACATCCACCTGGCATCAACTACTCTTGACTCCCAGGACTGCCAAAGACTGACCTGATCAGCAATGCCTTTTCTGATGTTACCAGCCATCTTCTTGGCATAGTGGGCAGCCTTGTCCATGGTGAGTTTGTTACGTAGAGTGTCCATGATAGATTCCTCAAGCCTTAGCTTCTCCTGGTACTCTCTCTCAATCTGCTTCCTCAGGGCCGTCAGCTCGTTGACCCTCAATGTACGGTCCTATAGAGGATGAAGAAAAGGAATATAAGATTTGATATTGTTGGAATTGTTGGATTTTTAAAACTGTTGGATTTTTAAAACAATTCATTTAAATTTAGAGACTTTAGTAATTCAAATTTAGTGAAAATATATGGGCACAATTTTTCTGTAAGCATAATGTACATGTAGATGATAAGTTAGTTGATTGGTTGGCTTGTTGGTTGATTTATTTGAAGGCATACTGTAAGTCCCACAGCTTTGGCCATAAGAGAAAAATGCGAGTGAAAATGTAACAATATACGGAAACTGCAAAGTTGGAGTTCATTATTGGTGATAACTCAGAAATATGAATAGCTGTAGCTGCCATAAAATAATAAAATAATGATAAAATTATCAATATTATAAAAATTAATAATAAAATGAAGACATTCAAAGAAAACTCTGCAAAATTAAGATAATTATGTTTACAAATATGTACATTTGATGATCGAGCGATATGTTATTGATTCTTGAGAAACAGGATCAAGAATAAACTTACTGTAGTTGCCCTGTTGAGGGCCTGCTCCGTCTCATGAAGCATACGTGAGTAGGTGCTATATTCCTGCTTGATCTTCTCCTGCCGATCCTGGCTGGTAGAGATCTGCTTCCTCAGTGAGTTGATATCAATCTCGTTCTTCTGGAGGAGCAGGGTGAGGGTCTCATTGTTCTCCTGTTCTTTCATGATAGATTTCTTGTAGCCCTCGATCTCTGTGGCCAGCGACATGATGTGCTGCTTCTGTTGACTGTCAATATCAGGAAGAAAATATGGTTTGATGATAGTGATATTTTGTTTAATACATTTTATTCTTCTGGAGGAGCAGGGTCAATGTTTTTGTTGTTCAGTTTTTTTCTTGTGGATTTCTTGTAACCACTTTTTTCCGGTCTTCACTTCATTGTCCAGTTCCTGTTTTCACCAATACCCTAAGGGGTGACTTTTGAGGGTAAAAAGGGTTCATTTCTATCATCATCATTGTCATTGAGTCTTTCACTGTAACAGACACATTATCAAGATGATGATGAGCCTACCTGAGAGCTTCCTGCATAGCAGCATGCGCTTCATCCCTGCGTCTCATTCCTATCAGACTGCTGTTCCACTGTTGAAACAACTGCTTCTTCTCAAGGTTGATGGACTGCAAAGGGCAAAACAAGATCAAGATTACAATGATTTGTATTCCCTTTAGCATTCAAACTGAAAGTGTAGTTTCTTTCATTTACATTGTTAATGTGACTTTCAACAGGCATATACACATGCACTACTATATTTTGTGAATCTGCAATTAAATTTTTGAACTTTTCTGGTTCAATTGCTTGCCTTTTACATATCCTTTTTCCCCACTGAATAAATCAAGTTAAATTCATTCACATAAACTTTGGAACATCACTAAGGATTGAGGAGCACTTCATTATTTATGTCTACAATGATTATGTAGGACAGTACTTTGCAAAGTCTTATCTACGTGTCTAAAAAAGAAAATGGTCAATTCAAGCTTTACCAAAAGAAAAAAGAAAACACTATATCAGGGTGTAAGCCAACTTGCAAGAATTACCTCTTTATAAATCATTTTATCAATATATATTTCAGCTAGAGTTATGTAAATCTTATTTGACTCAAAGCTTAGATGGACAGACGGTATAAGACAGTAAACAGGTCTATCACTCATCTCAGCCCATCGTATGGCCCAAGACAAAACACTCTGGTGAACCATCAACAACAGGGTCACAAAGGGTCAGTCATGACTCATAAGACCATAAGGGCGATTTAACTCACTTCAATTTCCATTCTTGCGTCAGATAGAGCTTCCTTGGCTGCTTTAGTCTCCTCTCCCTGAGCCGAGCTCTGAGCCTCAGAGGGCAATCTGTTCCCTCAGTTTATCTACCGTCTCCGTCAGACGATCAACATAGAGGTCCTGAAAATAACAGATTGTGGCATGATTTATTAGAATATGAAACTAAATTTGGTTAAAGAAGCAAATCATTGAAAGCAGGCAATAAACTAAAAAAACATGATAAGCTGAGAACCAAAGTTGATTGCACATAATACAATAATCCAACTTTTGCAAGGCCTAATCTGACAATATAATTGGTGTTAGTATGCTGAAATTGTTCACATGTTCAAGCAATAATCAAATGGATGTATTTCCAAATCTCCTCTGAGCTTGATGTATCTATTTCCTTGTTGTTAACTGGCTATCAGAGATAGCTCCTGGATCAAATATACCACAGCATCATTTCACAAAACTGTCATAGGGATCAGTTCACAGACACCCTATTGAAACTCCTGTTAATTTTAATACAAGCATTTCAATGAGATGTCGGCGAACTTGTACTTACAACGGTTATGTGAAACACTGGCCTGATTATGTCCCAATTTGAATCAATTTACCTGTTTTTGCTTGTCTTCCTCCGCTGTGGAGACCTCTGTGTCAGCCTTCTCCGCTGCTCTACGCATCACAGCAATGTCTCCTCTGATATCCTCCTTAGCATTGGTCATGTAGTAGAGATGAAGGGCCAGGTTTTCAACTTCAGTCTGGAGTGCAGAGGCTATAAAAGAAGAAAAAGTACATAGTGTGAACGGCTGAAACACAGTTTCTCACAATTGGTCTCAAATCATAATGTTGAAAGTTAATACTGAAAAACTTTGAATTATGAAGAGAAGTATCCCTGCTACATAGGTATTCTTTTTTCCATCTCAGAGGAGGAAGTCACAAGCCTGTTGTATCTCTTTTGCTTCCTAACATTTTATTACAACGTTCCTTCTTTCTCTCTAAATCTCCATACTTCCTTCCAATATAATTTAAAACCTTTTATTTCATCATATTTCAGTAAGATCAAAAGCATCAAGACTGGATACTTCTCTTTACTTTCTTCTTTTCTTTTTCTTTTTCTTTTTTTTCTTGGGGGAGCAGGGCAGTCTCCTTTTTTTCATAGTTCTGTCTTCTTCTTTTTTTCCTCCTTAGTCAATCACTTTCTATATCTTTTCATTTGTTCTTGTAAAGAAAACAGTGTCTCATTTTATCCAGGGATTACATCCATACACAAACAAGACCCTGAGCCTACTCACATTCTTTTCTCTGGCCGTTAACATTCTGCTGTGTCTTCTTATACATGTCCCGGACCTCCCTCAGCTGTTCCTCGCATTGCGCCCTCATCTGAGAGAGCTGCCCCAGTTGATCATGTCTCTTCTCCAGGAGGGTCTGCTGTCTGGCCAGCTCCTGCTGCATTCCGTAGAGATTGACACCCAGCTCCTCCCTGTCATGGAGCTTGCCCTTGAGGGCCTCCTTCAGCTCCCGCACCTCCAGATCCACCTTCTCCATCTGCTTGGTCAGGTGGCCCTTCAGGCATCTTGGAAGCGTTTCATCAGAGGCTAGGTATGGTAGAAGTTAAGACAATGATTTAAAGATCAGACCCCAAAGTCATAGAGAAAATGGGTTCTGTAAAAAAAGGAATTTTTTTCATTCCAACATCAATGTTTTACACTGCTTGATGTGGTCCAAAATATCAATTTCCGAAATAGATCCTGTTATCCAGGGTAATTTTTTTTTAAGGAAAATCATATTTGCTCAAGAGTATACTAAGCATCTCTATAAGATTGCATGTATGTTTTTTGTTTGTTTTTCTTCTTTTTTTATCATTTTAGATAAATCAAGAGAATACTTTGTTTTTCTAATCTTGCAAAATTGATTGCTACAGTAAATGTATACAAAATTTGCGAAGTCTTTTTGGAAGAGAGCTTCTTAATGTCAAATTAGCATGATCTCTAAACTTGACACTTGAAGAGCTTCTTAAATGTGCCTAGCTTATTGGGGTTTTGCCCATGTCTTTTTTTTCTGCTGGGATGTATTCATTCATTTACCGGACACTTTTTAAGCAATGCTTTCTGTGGTTGCTACATCCAAATAGCATTTATTCAAATAGAGCGTATCATCCTCCATATTCAGAGAACATGTTGCCATGGAGATGGATTCAGAGAACACTTTGCCATGGATATGTAAAACTTACATGTTCTGGATCCAGGACCACCATCTCACTCTCATCGTCTGATGCTTCAGAGTCATCATAGTCATCTTCTCCTCCTCTTCCAAACCTTGGTTGGTATTCCTCCTCCTCCGCCTCCTCTTCTTCCACCTCTCCTCCCATCATCTGGGCAGTATCTATGGGAGGGATACCGGTATAACCCTGGGGAAGGTCATCTGCAAGTGACCACAAACATGAGATATTGTGATTGAACCAAAGGTAGTGTTACTGATTTTACTTCAAATAAAAATAGCTTGATTTTAGGATATATAATCATCATGAATAGGTTTCAAATTTATGTTTAATCTGATAACAAAAAAGACCAAAACAGTTCAAAAAATTTAATTCATATCAAGCAAGATCTTTCTGAAAAGGCATTTCATATAAACCCCCGGCAATATACTGTGAACATTCTTTTTGTCTACAAATTTATAAGGGGGCTGGTGAAGTTATCTATTACATGTACTGTGACTCCAATGAGTTAAGTGAACAAAAATTTAGATCTACCATGGTGACATAACCAAAATTTTAGAAACAAAAGTTTTTAATTTATTTTTTGTCCACGGGGGCTCTTCCAAAAAAAAAAGAACCCGTGAGCCTTCTCATGGAGGCTCTTTAAGAACTGACGGGGGCTCTTTTTTTTAATACAAATTTCCATTGAATTGGTACCCATGATACTCCTAAATTCTTTGGTATTTTATCATTATCATTTACTTATATAAGTCAGCATTATTTCCCTCTTGCAACTTTACAAGTTACATGCAGCTAATGGTCAGATGTCCTCCCTCTGTCTGAAATGTCTGGTCCAAGCCCGTACAGTCGCCTCCTTGCCTACAGGTTTCCCTTTACTAATTTTAGCTTTCGGTTGATTTACTGGTCGAAGTTCATTATTTGCTGGTCTTTTGGAATCACCAGATTTTAGAGGATTCACGCTTTTCACAACGAAAACCACATTTCGGTCCTTGCCCGATCGCCTCTAGCTCCAGCAGATATGGGGCGGCAGCGTGCACACCGGTATACTACCGGTGCTGCTGACGGCCGCACTGCACTGCGAGCTTCCGTTATTTATATCAGTAATACTCATAGAGATGTGCATATGGGAGATATAGTGCAATCTTGCGGCGAATACACGTTCATTTATTTACAATATGGCGGCCTCTAGACACCGAAAAATTCGAGCGAGATATCCTGCACGCTAATCTAACTTCCATAGTTCCATTTCAGTGGTTTAAGGTTTGAAAGTTGAAACTCAATATTGTGTGAAATTAAGTTATAACAGAAAAGATAATCTTTATTTTATAATTCTATGGGGGCGATTTTTAATTTTGCAATCGCCCCGGTGAGCAATCTGACGGAGGCGATTACATAGCTCACGGGGGCGAATCGCCCATCGCCCCCGTGTATTTTGAGCCTTGCCTGTGACAAACAATTGAAATTAAAAGACAAGAATTATTTTACATCAATCCTACAAACCTTGTTCAGGTATTCCTGCAGGTTCTGGTTCAGGTAGACCAGGGGGCGAGGCTGGGGGTGAGGCAGGAGGTGAGGCTTGGGGTGGAGCAGGTGATCTTCTCTCACCAGATGGGGCCTCTCGGTACGGACCCGATCTTCTAGATCCAGACGCCGGTCTCGCGCCTGCCGATGGGGTCTGGCGGCAGATGAGGGCCGACCAGCAGAAGGTGGCCTCCCACTTCCAGCTGAAGGGGGTCTCCCTGCAGAGAGTGGGCGGGTAGCTGAAGGGGGTCTTTGGCTGGCTGAGGGGGGCCTTTCAGTGCCAGAAGGGGGTCTCTGTGATGCAGAAGGGGGACGCTGTGATGCAGAAGGGGGTCTCTGTGTTCCCGATGCAGGCCTTTCTTCGGCAGGAGGGGAAGGTGCAACCTCCTATAAAGAGATTCAGGATTGTATGGACAATGATTCAAAATATAAATTTAACCCGTTGACTCCTGAATTCTCTCATTCCCATAGGCTTAATACAGGGGCCATCTGGTTCCTGTAGGTAATGGTTTAACATGTACATCTCATCTCATAGATTTTACAATAAGACAAAAATCAAACCACAGCTATGACTTTTTGCATTAATGAAATTGCAAACACATTTGCTGTATTGTCAGGTACTTTCCCATGAACTTTGTTATAGGTAAAAAAAGAGAGCAAGAAAGAAAAGAAGAAAAAAAATTGGCATCTCTTTTGGTTTAAATGCCAAAGAGTGACAACAAACAAACCAGCATTTACTAAAGAATGGTATCTTCCCTTTCTCCCTTTTTCAATGCACCACATGAGGTGGAATTTCCTTCTAAGGTAAATAAGAAATAAATAGGACAATCTTACCTCTACTGCTGGATCCTCTTCACCAGGGGCTGGTGTTGGGAAGGGAAGGGAAAGGAAAGTAAATCAATCAGTTAGACACATCACAGAAGACTATAAACAATACATGCTAAAATTTTCTATCGAATCAAAGAATAAAAGATTTTGAATAAAAAAGAATGTGTTGATTGTTTACTTTGGTTTCATATTTCATAAGAACTAATGATATTTTCATAAACATATTTTCACAATTTATATACACATAGATTACCTACATTGTTTTTGTTTTTTTTAATGTACAGAAGATAGAGGTTTATCTTTTCTCCATTTTGGGTACCTGGTAGAAATGTATTCCTTGAATGCTTTCAGCGCCTAGGGGAAGCTGGGCTTTTATCATACAAAGAGAAAAAAGATTACAGGGGTCTGATATTTCATTATGGAAATAAGGAGAATTATTGATGGCTACAAAGATCAATTCAGTACATGTTGTTCAACAACAAATTGAGATTTAAATTTGCAACATACCTTTATCATTTAGACCCTATCCTGTTTACAATTTTAACATTGAGAGCAGATGGTATACATGTATTTATTCATGGATCTTATTTCTCATGTTAACTTCAACATGTACACACTGCCCCATCAACTCACCAGGTTCCCCTTGTGCTTCATCAGCTGGTAGTTCGTCCATGTTGTCAGCTTCCATTTGCTCTTTACTTGAAGGTCTGCAAAATGTAATGGCAAATTGGCAATACAATTAATCAAAAACTATAATCTTAAAATGCATGGATCTGCATAATACTGTACATGAATGACATGAAACAAACCCATCAAAGTCGACTTCTCATCAATATGTGGGCCTGTGTCAATTTTGGCCACAGTCACCTCAGAGAAGTGGGAGAGGTTAGCTAGCCTAGAATTATTCAGCAAAGTCAGGGAAAGAACTTGCCTTTTATGATGTACAAGTACTATAATTCCTGTCATTAGATCTCAAGTATCACCTTGAGCATGATCAAATGGAATGGATATACTGATACCTAAATGGCAATCTTTCTTCAGACTTGTTTTTCTGTTGAAGCTCTAAAACAATAGTCACAAGTATATGCCTGAACATGAGTTTGGCTAAGATAATGTACATGTAAGTCTATACTATAGTATACTAGCCATTCGTGTAAACATACAAAATTATTTTACATAACTTTGTACATGTGTGAATGCAACTCAAATGACACAATTAATGGGCTTCTCAGCCTTAAGTTCTGACCATTCTCACATCTCAGACTGAGCTAACATCAGGCAGAAAATTTGGCTGGGAAAACTGGCTTGTTCATGTTGGAGTTGTTTTGCATCAGCTAAATCTCCAAAATGGGAGAAACTAAAGTCTAGCAATAAAAAGTCTCCAGTCTTAAATAATTTTGCCGAGCACAATGTCACGTGGCATTATGTGCTTCATGTCTACTTCAGTCTTCTTCCTTTTTTAATTGTTTCATGAGACACAAGACACGAGTCATGTCTCATGACATGATTTGTCAATCGAGATGAGACCAATTCCTAAATTATAAATAGAATGCTGAATTGGTCATGAATATTCTAGAACTGTTGGTATCAATTAAAATTTTGAAGAAAAATTTGCTAAAGATAGATTTAGTGTCTACTCTAAACTTAGTTGACGCTGAGTCAGCCTTCTCATCAACTGCAGAGGAGGCGAAGGCCAGTCAAACTCAAAGCACAGGCCAGGCGCAGGTAGTTGCTAGGAATCGGGGCTAACTCGGCCTTCGGGCGAACTTGGCCTCGCTGTAAAAACGGTCCACTAACCCTAACCTTAACCCTAAACCTAACCCTAAACCTGCACAAAGTTCGCCCGAAGGCCGAGTTAGCCTGACTCCGTCGCCAGCGCCCCTACAGCTAATCATTCACCCTAACTCCGGGGAGCTCCGCCGCCGCGGCTGCGGAGCTCCCCGGAGTAACATTCACCCCAACCTCGCATTTCGTGCCGCATCAACAACAAAGTTCAGGCTTACATCACACATCTTGACTATAAATATTGGGGGGAAATTGGGGCAAACAAATCTTTACGATCATTCATTATCATTCAAATACAAAATATCACATTTTCAATCGGAAGAAACGTAAATATTAAGGCCCAATGCTCACCTTTCTTCTGCCATTTCGATTGAATTTTGTTGCTATGCGAAAGATAAACTTCGATTGTAGTCTCTTGCACCAGCAGTTTCCAGGATTAAAATATACGATGATCCCACTATGGAAACCTCCTGCCGCGGCGGCTGGCAACAATATGTTGTCTTGTAATTTCGTCCTCCTTTGGAAAGCTTATCCATGTATCTTCCAACTCCAAGGGCATCGCTATGGGAATGAGGGGTACGGGAGGTGAAGGGTAAGGGTTTGGTGTATGACCAGGGGCGGCGATTTCTTTTCATGACCGGGGTGGGGCGAAATGCGTGGGACGAGGGAGCACTGGTGAACGAGAGGGGCGAAGGTGACAAAAGTGACTACCCCCTCACAGGTTCTTGAAGTTTTTGTTGTATTAAAAAATCACATTCCTTAGCAAAACTATAGTATAACAAATTACATTCCTTAGCAAAACTTTATATAGTATAAAAACAAGCAATATACTTTTGTCACACTTCACCTTTATTTTGCCGGTAATTAGTGTGCACTCCAAAGCCTTGTAATACTTTCATAGGTAAATTTTAGTAAGTAGCTAGGGAGCTTGTGGGCATGGATGGGATTTCAGAATGTGAGTACACTGAAGTGCTGAAATAAATCATGTAATGAAGGACCTTGGCTTAATGTTTTTAGGAAGATGTACACCATTTCCCCTTAGGCGACAATATTTGTAGAACCAGGCAGGAAGGGACTCCTTAAAGAGCAAGCGGAATATTCATTTTGTAGCACTGATCTATTTCTATAACTCTTAATCTTGTAAACACATACAGTGTAAACTGTGCAGATACAGATTTTCTACAATAATTACTTGTACATTTTGAAAGATGTTGATGCGAGGGAGCGTATAGTGACCGAGCGAGAAGATTTTTGCATTTTTATTAGTCAGTAAACGCTGTCTTGGGCCCTCCAGAGCCTAAAAGTGTGTTGCAGTCTTTGGTCAGTATTTGCTATACATTTTATTTTTTGCACTTTTTCGAATTTTCCGGGGGGACGATCCCCCTAAAACAATTGAGGGGGACGTGTCCCCCAACCCCGGATCGCCGCCCCTGTGTATGACTTACCCCCATCTGATTAAAATTATAACTGCCAACCCAAAGCAATTATTCTCCGAGGGCATGTTAAAAGATATAAATATTATATAATACAGAAAGTTTAAATTAAAGCCATGCTCAGAAGTAAAGAATAAATTGCAAAACTTTATTGAGTGTTAATTTTTGCATTTTCATTTTCACTAGTTGCCCCCTCTCTCTCTCTCTCTCTCTCTCTCTCTCTCTATTGGGATCCTTTATCAGAAATCTGACTGGAACAAAACTGATTGACATCCAGTTTGGACACACTTCAGGTGCACTATACTTACGAATTTACTACAACCGTACCCCTCCCCTCCGCCCCCTTTTAACTTAACCTGTTCTTCCCGGCAATAAAGTACAAATCAAAATAGGCCTAGAGAAAATGTTGTTTATGATGCGTGTCGCGTCAGGATTTGTTTTGCCAGGGTGGGGGCATGGGGGCACGGGCCCCCACCCCTGGCCAAAAAAAGAAGGTAACCACAATTTTACCTTTTTTATAAAAAAGAAGAACACATGCCTCCACCCCTGGCAACCCCCCCCCCCCTGCTTATTCGCCGGCTAATTCGGCACTCCGGCTGGATCCGCCCCTGCAATGTATATCCTCACATTTGACTTTCTTCCTTTTCGATGGTCACGCATCTTCCTGTTAATAGTTAATCAGTCGCTTGATAATATTGCCCACAAAGTTTCTTTCTTTTTTAAAACTTTATTTTTGTTTACTTTTCCTGAATTGATTGTTAGAATATGGTTTATTCTTGATACATAAAGTTGATATCTTTACAAAATGTTGTGGATCAGTCTAAAAAAGTCATAAGTATTGATCAATACATTTCTGACAAGATACTGAAACTCTATCAAGATTAAAGAATGTTAGGACTATCAGTATCACGTGTCAAAATCATTTCATGAAAAGAGGTAAGAAAAGAAGAAAAAAAAACTAGTGTATTTATAATAGGAATGAAATTATAACTCTTTGAAAACGAGCGACGTTGAGTTGTAGGAAACTGATATAGTTATTTCTTTTTCCTTAAATTGAACATTTATAGATCATTTATTTTAATTATCGGTGGAGTCCCCCAAAACCCGTACTCTTCTGATTACACCCACCCCCATCCCTCCGTGTAAGGGTGACGCACTGACGCTATAACTATTGCAAAGTTGGGCGTCCTACCGTATAGCGTTTAACGTTAAATAATAAATATGCCGGGGGCGGACGTTACGTCATTTCCCAAATTTAACGGTTTTCTGCTATCTGCAAAAGCGGAGGTAATTTTGACATTCTTACTGAGTAGGCCCCCAAAAGAGCCCGAAGATAAAGTTAATTTAAAATGTTTGATTTCATTATCTATGTTCAGGCGCTGTACGGGATCCAAGGGAGCCCCACGGACCTCCCGAGTTATAACTCATGCTGTTGGGCAGGGGCGGATCAAGCCGGCGGCAAGAGGGGGCAATTCGTGAGAAAATATTTAGCGCCGAATCAGTGAATCAGCCAGCCGGCTTCGTGAGAAAATATTTTGCGCGAATAAGCGGGGAGGAGCACTAATTTTTTATTGGGGGCTCAACGGGGATTGAGCACTACCTTTTAAAAAACTCAATATCACTCCCCTCCCTTGAGCCACGGGGGGTGGGAGGCCCATTTCCTTTAAAATATTAATATTAACGTTTTTTTACCTGTTTTTTGGCCAAAGGGGGGGGCGGGACCGACGCCCCGTGGATGTGCGTCTGCTCTTTGGTACCCATTGAGATTTTAGAAGGAAAAAAGGGGTGTTTAGATACCGTTCATTTATTAAATGGTAGGTATTTGTTTGTATTTGTTCCTTTTTTCTAATCTTGTTTGTTGTTGTCGTTTGCTGACGGTGTGGATCCCTACAAGCTACGTAGCTACGCCAACTATGCACTATAGCTCTGGCCGCGGCGCAACAGCATCAAAACGACTGGGTGTACTACGTCTGTTGTGAACATTTCCGGAAATTGGTAAGAATTTCGTATTGTTATAATAGAGTCATTATTTAGAACTTAAGTTCGGTTTACCTAAAACTCTGTCGAATTTTTAAAAGCATTCAATACCTTGTTATATATTTTTTTTTTTTCCGTCAACAAACTCTCGATATGTTCACAAATGATACCAAATATGTTGAGGGTTTTTCTTGTAACAGTCCCATTAATTGCAATCTATGTAAGACACCGCAGCTTTTTTAGTTTTGTAGTTGTGTGTGTTTATTTTATATTTAGATCTACTAGCATATAATGATACATGTATATGCATTGGCTTTGACGTGTGTGCGCGTGTGTGTTGCGTGTGAACTTGAAAATGGACTTAAATTACAAATCAAAATCTACATGTACATGTACATGCCACAGTATTCATTAAAAGACTACAGTTTTTCAATCATTTATGCCTGGCCTTGATGCTTAATACTTTCATAAATTACTTTTACATCATTCTGCTTCTACTTCTACTTCTACGTCGGTACTTGACAGGATCCATCAGTCAGGATATAACGTCAAGGTTGAAATGTCTGGCAAGGCGCTCTTGTGCAGTGCAGTCAATTGGTGTATTATGTACAGAGTGCGAGTAAAAAAAAAATGGCACAAGTCATAACTCATATCTATAAATATTCTAGACTCTATATATTATAGTCAGGATAGTGGATTTTTCGGCTACATTTTTGTTTTTCAATATGAATTTTGATGAGAAAGTTGTGAAAAAATAGTGTTTTTCAATTATTAATTATTGTATGCACCATGTGACATGTCTTTCTAAATTGACTTTCCTGGCACCATTGTGACTGTGAGCCTGGTAATAAATTATTGGTATAGTCAATTCAAGAAATAAAGGAACAAACAAATGTGTAAAGTTAAATTTTAACTACTTTGAATTAGGTTTTTAGGCCCCTAGGGAATGAATATTTGTTTGCATACTAGATACTGTTTACTGAGCATAATTTTCAACATATTCATGATAATTTCAAGGTTACTTTAGCTTACAGGAATATAAACAAATAGCAGGTGTTCATTTCAGTAGATAATACAAAGTTAAAGTTGAGTAAGTGAAATAATCAAACAAGCTGATACAGTGATAAGTTGGGAACAGAAACGTTTTTAACTGAGATTGGAATTGTGAATAGACGATCTCATTTCAGAGGTGAGTGTGTTCCACAGTTTTATTTTTTAAATTTATTTTTGGTAATCATTGCATTGTCATTGAGTTTGACAATATCTGACGAGTTGAGAACAGCATTGCCAGTCATTTATTGTCTGATAAATCTGTTTTTTGCTAGCTTGTCTTTACATTATTTTACAAATCTGTCATTTTGTTCTATAGTCTGTTATTCCATAAAACTGAAGCTTTGCCAACTTTTCTTTGAATAGTTTGGGAAATTTATAGTTCAAAGATTATGTTTTGCCTAGATGAGCTACATGTAGTAAAAATTGATTCTCTAGCATGTCACTTGGTTATAAACGTTGGGCTTTATTGAAAATCATAATAATCATAATTTACATGCCATGATGAATCTCACTTCTACTGACTTTTGTTTTGTTCAAAGGATGCTTGCTTTCCCACAGTCCCCCTCCCTCCCCCATTATTTGGGATAATATTATTTGTTTTTGTTTGTTTGTTTTATTTTGCTTGTTGATTGAGCTGAGCTCAGTTGAGTTTAAACAAGACTGACTGTCGCTCATTCTCTAATTAGCCATTTTCATTTTGCTAGATCATTTTCTGATAATTGATAACGATGACAAATTATTATTTTGTGTAAAATTGGGTGAATGGGAACTTTGAATTGAACCGATTAAACTGATATTATCAAAGTTTTATCACAGGCATTGGCCAAATTGCTAAATCTTTTGCAAAGTGAAAAGAAAAAGAAGAAAAAAAAACATAAAACACTAGGGAATAATAGAACTTTGGGGTAAATAAGAACTCAAATAATCGAAAAAATCTGTGCATAACCGTGTAATGAGGTACTCGAGTACACTCCTAGGCTTACAGGCAATACTCGAATACTTGGACGCCATGTTTTTTTGTTGATTTTTTTTTGTATTTATTTTTTTTTTTGCCAACACCATACTACGAACAGTACGAACGTTCGTCTCTGAAAACCCACGCGATTTTACTTCAAGTTGCTGTTGAAAGCCCCTATTTGTGCTTTTGAATTTTTGACAAATAATTGAAACAATATTTTTAAAACTAAAGCTGACAGACAAATATTCCTCTGAGTCCAAACAGAAATCCGGAGATTTGGTCCCAGTTTCTGAGTGGTGAGTTGACAGTGACACCCTGTGTATGATTGAGCTGGGAAACATTTTTACCCAAGGTACCATGCCCGTGCTCTTCTGGCACGGGTGACCGTCGGCCTGGACAGTGCCAGGTGAACTGGGGGAAGAAGAAAAAATGGCGGCCGAGTATTCGAGTACGAGAAATCGTACTCGAGTAGTTGTCAACAGTGCGAGTACTCGATTCGAGTACTCGTCGCAGCCTTAATTTCCAGGGGCGGTATTCTGAACATTGTTGTAAGTTTTGTGTTATCTTTTGTTGTATCTTCCAGAGATAACACAGCGCTAATATTGTTGTAAGTTGGTATTCTGAAAATCATTTTATCCCTGTGTTATCTCTTGAAGGACCGCCTCTATCTTATCTTTGACCACTGTTGACACGCCCATTTTTATGGACCCTACCAATCAAAATCTATTTTATATAAGCATGATAAGTAGGTCAACCAATAGGAATACTTTGAGCCATATCTAATGATGCGCCTAGCGCATACTAATCTTGGGCATAATTAGTAAATTGAGTGCTTATTACGCGCGTCATCATATGCGCTGTGGCATGTGGATCATGAAGACAAGTCACGCTTTCAATTAGTGGTTATAGATCGAGAGCATTAAAATTGTCATATCCTAGCATGTAATTTCTTAGAAAGTTCTCATCTGTGATGTCTCCGGTCAACACACAATCTTCTTCTAACTCGTCTATTGGCACGAAGTTGGTTCTGGGCAAGGAATATTGCCGCCATTATATCATCCCGAAAGATACAACATCCCCCTACCTATTGTAAATATTGTTGTAAATACCACGCAGGATAAGATAAGATAAAAGATACAACAATTTTCAGAATACCAATTATCTTGTCATAATATCTCCCGTGCGCATATGCAAATGAGCATTAAGCGCCATTTTTGTAATACCACGCACTATTACAAAGCGCACAAAAGTTTGAGCGCAGGCGCGACCAAAGAAATGAGAGAAAAGATACAACAAAAGATACAACAAAAGTTACAACAATGTTCAGAATACCAACTTTATCTTTATATCTTCAAAGATACAACAATATTAGAGATAACACAGGGTTCAGAATACGGCCCCAGGAACGAAGACCCCTTTCATTTTTAATCCTCAGGGAAAAAATATATAACAAATTTCGGGGCTACTTTTCAAGCTTGGTTGCATAAAAACACTCTTTTATTTGTTTTGCATTGAACTCTATGCAAATTTTTTTGGGCTCTTATATGACTTTCAAGGGCTTTTTTTGGCATTACAGGGGTGAATTCGCCCCTGTGTATTTTTCCCCCTGTTTTATCATGTTGAACGAGATGGGTCTGCATCATTCCTGGATAGAAAAATCACTTTTTTTCATTAAAAAAAACTCAACACCTACTGACTGCTAGATGATTTTGTCGAATGTTAAGGATGTTTTGCAGTATTAAATGTTCGGGAACACCTTAGCTACTCAGGGCCAGATGGTTATGTATTCAGTTACTCACCATACAAAATGCCTGGGGTTCCTGGTATTGTGCATTGTAAATTGATCAGCTTGCCCTGATGCGCACAAACATTACTGCAGAACGAATGTAGTATGTACAATGTACAGTACATTATTATACTTACCCTGTATTGGTTGTATTGTGACAAACATATCTTCCTGTCTATTGAAAGAATGTTATTCACATTAACCCATTTCTTACCAGAAATGGGTGGTCCTGTATTAAGCCTATTGGAATGAGAGAATGGAGTAATCAAGGGGTTAACCTGTCCAGGGCATGGTGTGACTCATGTTTTTAAAAAAAGGAAGAAGAAGAAGATGCCATTGCTTTTCACTTTGTTTGGGATGATTGAAAACCCATTACTTTCATTTGCACAAAACAATGAGATGATGCATTCTGCATAGCTGCCTCTAGGCTTTAGAATCTAGGCTTCCTATCGAGTTGTGAGATGCTCCTTCATCTGATGAACATAAGTCTTCCCTAAGACATTCCTTTTTTTCATTTAGTTTCCTCCTGGTACATGTATGTAACTTTATTGTTTACCGGTAATGTTAACTTTGTATGCTTCATAAGATTTTCTGTTTGTACACCAGTGCACACTTACCTGTATGTTGTAAATGATTATGCACATTTATTGATGATGGATAAATCAACATTTATTTTAAAATGTCATTTTTTGAATAAATTCATTTTAGAACAAATATGGTCTTTTGTACTCCACTCATGGGTGCATGTTATAGTGGAAAATCAAATTTGTATTCTTTTCCACCATAAACTTTACCAATACGTTACAGTGTACAGATCTAAGGGGAATTCCAAATCTCAAAAATGTAGTTTAAGGGATTACAGTGTACATACATTGTATATATAGTTTAGAACACTGAGGGCAGCAATGCTGAAAACACCAGACATCTCCATGATTTAAATCAAATGTGAAATCAATCCATTGAAAAATAACCAATTTATTTACAATTTGACAAGCAGCAAGCAACTAATGTCCTGTGGTAATTCGTTCATGTATATTTGCCACTCGGGTACTGTACTCGGGTAAACTAAATGGATGTTATTCTTTATATTCACATGGATAATCCAATTGTGCGTATGTGTTAGTTCGAAAATCGACGGGCAGCAACACCAAAATCTTCTGCTTTTTTTTTTACGGTATACATGAACATAAAAGCAATTTAATCACTTTTGTATACATCCAATAATTTGGTTTTAATCAGTGAGTGTGATAGATCTATGATATAAATTGACATCAGCCAGACTGGCAGAAATCCTGACACTCTTATTTAAATGATTGTGCAATTATATACAAATACTGGGTATATTGTACATGTACTGGAACATGAAGATTACAAACTATGATTCAAGTCATTAATATACCAATTTCAATTCATTTTCTTTTCAATTTCAACTTTATGTTGCTTTCCAATAAAAATACAGATGACCCAAAACATCACTTTAAACTGACAACACATTAACCATACCAATAGGGTGAAGAGATTTTAAATTAAAAAAAAAAAATGCCTGAATGAAATTATTTACCGGTACATAATATTACAAAAGTGGGTAGCATCCTACATGGAATGTGCAATGCAGTGCACTTGCAGGGAGTCTTATCTGAACACTGATAATGTTTAAATGATACTTGTAGGCTGCATGAAATTCAGTTTATTAAAGTCCAAGTCCACTCCAAAAATAACTTTCAATAGAAGAAGAAAAATCAGACAAACCAATCAAAAAAAGATTGAGCAAAATCGGATAACTACCGGTAATAAGAAAGTTATGAATTATTGAAAAACTATGTCTTTATATAGTTTAATCAAATTATTTTCCCTTTTTATCCCCTAAAACTTAATTTCCCCATGCCTTTGCCCAGGTTATATGATTTGTATCATATTGCGTGCATGACATTTCACAAAATTTTCATGAACTTTGAAGAATTGATACTATTTTCTGAATATTGTATATTCATAATTATTGATTTTTATATAAATAGTTTATCAAAAATCATATTTTTCATAATTTAACTGGAAAAAAATTACTCTATATTAGTGCATCCACACAAAAACATATTACAATTTCAATCTAACTTGGATGCTGGTGTAAAGAATTAAATAAGATTCTTAGGGAGAAAATAGGAAATTTATATTATCAATATAAAGAAAATAATTAGTGGATAGTAAGGACATGACGTCACAGACTCATGAGTGAGTTGCCAATTTGTCTAGTGATTTTCAAAGTTTTTCATGTCATTAAAAATTCATAACTTTCTTATTAGTTATCCGATTTTGCTCAAACTTTTTTTGATTGGTTTGTCTGATTTTTCTGCTTCGATTGAAAGTAAGTTATTTTTGGAGTGGACTTGGACTTTAAAAATGTTATGACACTTCTCCTCGACAATGTACTCTTCTGAATGATGATAACTGATTCTAGATGATTATTCCATGCAAAGCAAACTCAATCAGTCATACATGTGTAATCCTAGCTTTATTACAAAGAGTATAAAGACAGAGTGTGCAGAGAGGGAAAAAGATGAGGCAAAAGAGAGAGAAAAAAAATCCTGTTTTATAAAATTAAAGAGATATAAATCAGTGGTAAGAATGGATTTATTCATTAAAGAATTATTAGAAAATGCAAAGAAAAAGAAAATATTATCGAACTTATACTACAATGACTAGAATGTAGATTCAGTATTCATTACAAAATATTACAAAATGCAAAGAAAAATGTTTTATTCAAACAAATACAACAATGGTTTAGAGAATAATAATAGAAAACCCTAGGAGAAAACATTCACAAATTCACAGTGCTATGATTTTGCTCTTGTTCGGTATAAAAATCCTCTGCCGTAATTAATATTTCATCAAAATTGGCCTCTACTCTGTCACTCTTTGTCCCCATCCTTGTGCATGGAGCCCGTGAAAAGGCAGGCAACCAGCTGCATTGATTAGTGCAGGCCATCACACGTTAGAAGGCGCCTCACACAAAAGCTTGCACACTCCCACACACATGCCCCCCTAAAAGATGGAGATTGTCAATACTGCATTAGGGGGAATTCACACTGACACTGCACGTCAAACGTGGAGTGTGGGGAGCATAGGTGTACACACTCGACCACTTGTAGTCTGTATCTTCCAGACCATCCCTATCTACATGTACATGTATGCTTCTTTTCTTTCTTTTTTTCTTTAAAAAAATAAAATAAAAAATAAAAAAATCTTATGTTTTTATTGAGTAATATTTAAAGGTAATGCAAAGTTTTGGGAAATTTTGAAATGGGACGGAGAATAATTTTTTTAATTTTTGATATATTTGGATGCCCCTGTGGATGTATTATAAGCACTAAAAAAATTAGACCCTAAAACACTTCTGCTTTCGAGCAAATTGAATAATCAAAATTTACCGGTGCTCCCGGTAAATTCCAAATATTTCAAATAGCGCCTAAGGCCATTCCATGGTAGCTGCGACCCTGAAAATTTCAGAATATGCAGTTCTGATATATAATTTCCAAACGGGAATAGCAAATCGGTTGATTGTAGTAAAGAAACATTGTTTTAAAGCTAAAGTAATATCAGTCTTGAGAGGGTGCTATACAACATAAAGAGTTTATTATTTACAATTTCATCACTTTAGACTTGATTTCAATCGCGACAACGATCACTGAATATGCTTCCAATATGTTCATTTGAACCAAATTCATGACCCATTACCAAAACTTTGTAATACCTTTAATGATTTGAGCGTGACCTTATCACTGTTTAATTGATAATTTCAGCAAAAAAAATATGAATGAGGAGAATGTTGAATCAATATGCACTGGTACCAGTACCGGTATATTTCAGGCTTTATTTTTATTCGAGGAGGTAGGAGGAGCAACACTAGTTATTTGATGTATTTATTTAAGATCAATTAAAGTTTTAATATCATGTATTCAATAGGACACACTGAGATAAACACTGTAGGAAGTAAATCATATACAAGTATATGATATAAAAAGTTGTTGATATTTTTTAGGAAAGCAATTAAAAAGGCATACTTTTTTTCATTCTCATGAATTATTCTGTATTCTTATTCTTCACAAATGACCAGTTAACTGATCATTTTGGAAAGAAATATGTCCGATAATGGCCAGAAACTTGCTCAAGGTTTCCCTTACACGTATTTCCTTAGCAACTGGAGTCATTAGTGATCAATAAACTAATAAACTATATTTATAGTGTATACTATTGAGAAAGGGTCTGTAATGCTAGACTTCGTCCCTACGGCCTGGCGTCGTGCGTATGCATTCATTCAGTATTCATCATTTGAAAGCAAAATGCATTTGAGCTGGGAGCATCAAGTGTCATCTCACCCATACATCTGAAGATATATTTGTAAATCATCTATTATGATGTAAAAGCGGGATTGATTTGCGTTGCGGTGATACGATACAACCAAAGCTCAAAAATTCCTTTTTAGAAATTTGTCTCCATTTGGGCTTTCATCTCTCGGGCATGCTTTAAACATCTGTTAAATTGAAGTCAGCTTAGCATCTGGTTTGTCATCGTACAGAATTGTGTGATTTACCTTGGAAGAGAGAAAAGGCGATTTCTATATAGCCCTGGTAATTGGATCTGTTCATTAGCAATATTGTATGCACAAGGATTTTTGTGAATAGATAGTGTTGGTCATTGGTGGTAATTCAGTACTATTGACATAGATCCATTTTCCTGGAAAGAGCTGAGGATGTTTGAAAAGGGGTTTTCACAACAATATTCAGATTGAGTGGATTTCCATTGATTGATTTATTTCTTATCAGCTTTTAATAGGTAAGTGAAGTGCAGTATCTACCTGTACATAGTTTATGAGCTTATTTTGTTGAATGTGCTTTTATCTTATAATATTTATTTAGCACCTGATATAATCTACTGAAAGCAGGAAATTACATTGAGGACAAGGGGAAAGAAAGAGAGAAATAGCACGCATGAAAATACATGTACTGTAGTCCTAAATAAATTTCCTAAGACCGGCTGAAGAGAGAAATACACAATCAAGTACGGTATGTACAATTTACACAAACAATTAGGCCTATGTGTAACATGTAAATGATTAAATTTATATACATTCAATCCATGGGATTATTCTCTAAAATGTGGATTCACATCTAATTGTTAGAAATGGAATATTCCCCCAAGCCCAAATACAGAAGACATGACTTACAAGTTGGGTTGATGTAAAATGTACACTTTAACTTTAGATATCACAAAGTAGACCATATCTGTCAGATCAGTTGTAGCATGGGTCCATGGTTGTAGTAAGTCGAAACCTGAAAGTTTAGGAGAAAATTGTATTTGTTCTCTTTTTTTAATTTAACTGTTAAATTGTCTTTCAAGCAGAGAATAACAACTCGACATGTTTACTTTTGTTGGAGATTTAAAACATTTTTGAATTGATATCAGTTGCCAAGATTGATCAGCTACATTTTGTAAAGTGATATTTTCAACTTCAACTTGTCAATTTTGTGTGAAATTTCCATGATCATACAAAATACTACAAATTTTACATCTGCACTGATAATTGGTAGGCCTAATATTGCAGTGGAGACATGGATTATTTACTTTGAAGATAATTTACAGTGTATACAGTCACTACAGTGTATGTTCATGTTTTGTGCTCTGGTAAACACAAAAGGGAAGAATATACAGTGTACTTGATGAAAATATGTTTCACTTAACAATATGAATGTAGTTCATTTTGATGTGTCTCTGAATGTTGTGTTCGTCTTGTTGATGAGGTTTGCATTGGTCATTCTATCTAGATCTATCATTTTGCTGTTATACTGTATATAGGCCTATGATGTATGTATGTATCATAATTGAGACTAATTGAGAGGGGAAAATCACAATCTGAAATTTTAAATGCCTTTATTTTGAAATAACACCTTGTTAATTGGTACTTGTAATTCAGTAATAGCCTGAGATAATCCAAATGAAATTATATATGTACAGTGTGTATGTAAAACTGTAGGCCTTGTACATGTATTGTCGTCATTTTATTAGAGTTGTAAACATATTGAATACCCTATTTGGCCTGCTACTCAGCTTTGTGTAAGGTTAATGACAGTCATAAAAGAGGAAAATGGTTATCACCTGACTAATAAGATGACACTGAAATATACATTGTTAAAAGTCACATTTCGGTGACCTACATGTACATGTAATTCATTTTGTGGAACTTGAGAATTTAAGTTTGTTTATTTTCTATACATTGTATCCTGGAAACTTGATCTGAACTGGTTAGAGAGTATTCTAGAAAGTTTAGAAGGATGTGATTACTACAGTAACTCTATAAATTAAGCGGTACCCGCACATGTACATGTATATACATGTACAGTATGTATGTATGTATGTATTTCTAGTTCAATATTTAATGGTAAGTTCTTGAACTTAGGGTAAATGAATGGCTTTCTTTTCCAAGTATTTACTTCAACTGCTGAAATTTGATACATTTTATAGCTTTACTAAATGATCCATTACATACCTCTACCGAGCACTCTTGATGTCATGTGTTCAATTGTTTAATTTCTGCGTTTTTGTGTTTTTTCTCTCTCTTCAGGTTGTGAAGTTTGAAAATCATCCCTTGTACCATTTGAGTATTTCATGCATACACCTTGATGATTTGTTGAGTTTGGGGGACTGACTGCCGCCATGGCCTACCTCGTGAAGAGGTTCAGTGACTTTCTGGGGATATCTGACCCTGAATATGTCAGAGCGCCGCCACTTGATGGAGAGATCATCTTCTGCAAGAACAATGTGTGCGTGCATCCGCCCTCCATGCTCTCAACCACCGTGGAGCACCATCCAGGATACTTGACAATCCGCGCCCAGAGGGTTTCCGAAAGACAGACGTCCCTTGTGCTCACATGGATCCCAAACAAATCCTTGAACCAGAGGAAACGCTCCAGCTGCAGTACCAGCAGTCCCGTCAGAGTGACCTATGTGGATATCCGCAAGCAAATTGCAATGATAAATGAAGCTCACTTGGACAATGTCAGTGGTGATAGCCTGAGTATTTTGTCCAAGGAGGAAGAGGCAGGGATGGAGAATACCTGTTCAGAGAAGTTAAAGGAGTCCGGCCGGAATGGAAGTCCTCAAGGGTCGATTCAGAGCTTTCAGGACTCTGGTATTGGGGAAGGGGAACGCCCAAAAGTGGGCAGAGACGGTGGTGTTAATGGTGCAACAGGGAATGAATCGTGCAGTAGAAATGACATGGATAACAAAACAGTTGAAGGAGGCCACAAGGGGGAAGTGTCTTCAGAAAGTGATGAGATTTCAACAGAACAGAGACTCGCTGCTCTGCTAAACAGTCCAGGGGGTAACCGCAGCCCAGTGGGACGTCCCATTAACTTGGAGCTACAGACAAAGATGAAGGTTTACCCACCTAAGGATGATGAAGACAAGGACAGTGTCAGCAGTTCCGATTCAGATGACTCTGAGACCTTTAACAACATCCTGGAACGCCTCTCAAATGATGTCCTTCCAAGGCAGATGTCCCGCCGGTCTAGCTCTACAACTCCAACCACCTCCAACCAGGACCCATCCTCCTTGCCTTCCACCCCTAGCCCTGATGAGAGCTTTGATCCCTTTGTCCCTCTCTACAGCCTCCACAGCAGTTCGACCTGCAGCCCTGAGATCCACCCGTCTCCAATTGCAACCCATAACATGACCTTCCCTGAGAACTCTGTATGCTACCGCGGCAAGGTCATCTGTCCTGGTTCCCCTGCCAGCGCTCCTGCAAGGGACCAAGTCTGCGGGGTCTTCTCAGTGGACCTGTGCCAGATGAGGTCCTTGAGGATCTTCTTTGCAGATGAAGAATGCACGAGCGGTCAGATGGTCATTGCTAGTCGGGAGAGTCAGTACAAGATACTGCACTTCCACCACGGTGGTCTGGATAAGATGACAGAAGTTTTTGATCACTGGAAGAACTGCATCAAACTTCACAATCAGGTGAGTGAGAAAATTCTGCATTAAATTCTGTGTTTTAAAAGGCATTCAACTGTTTAGTCATTGTGAAGAACACGTACTAAACCCTAATACTGTAAGTGCTATAGAATATTTGTCATGACTTACATTCATGCAGTCTGCTTTAATATTTTGTACCGCACCTTTGCATTTCCTTTGATTTTAGTTGAGTAAGTTACATACATGTATATTGTACATGCTTAAAATGTTATGCTGAGCACTGCCAAACTAATATTTGTCCTTTAAAGTGCAGTAATAAGATCGATTGGTGTTATTTGTGTACAACTACATGTACATGTACATTCACCAAATTTTTGTAATATCTTGGGATATTCCCCATCAAATGTTGTCAAGGACATACAGTACATGTACATATAAATGAAATGAAATTTGCAATTGTTTACCCGTAGGTCAACGAAATGCATATATGATCATGTTCTTGCACCAATGCTATATCAGCTCCCATGGAGGAAAATGGAGATCTCTAAAACCATTTTCAATATTTGCCCGCTAAATGCCAGAGCCGAGGCACCTTGTATTGGCATGTTATTAATTCATTATGACCAACCGCATGAAGAGAGAGAGTGCGTGTGAAGAGAGTCCCAACCTACCCTCGTGGCTCATTACCACACTGGTCACTGCAAAGGCCACATTTTCTTCCTCTACTGAATTTCCAATTTCCTGAGAGTATCATTCTCTTTCTCTGTCTCTCTCTCTCTCTCTCTCTCTCTATCTCTCACTTTCTCTCTTTCTCTTTCTCTTTCTCTAAGTCTTTCTCTCCCCCTCCTCTCTCTCCTCTCAATTGCTCATTCTTTTCCTCTCTCACTCTTTCTCTTACTCTACCCATCTTCATGTACATGTACCTCTCCTCTCTCTAATCTGTATTTCAGTCTCCCACGCTCTCTTGTGCTCTCCCCCTCCCCTATCTCTCTCTCCCTTTCTCTCTCCCCTCTATCTGTCTCTCTCTCTCTCTCTCTCTGCTGGGTCTGCCCCTCCCCTCTCTCTTTCCCCTTTCTCTCTCCCCTCTCTCTCTCCCCCTTTCTCTCTCCCCCTTTCTCTCTCCCCTTTCTCTCTCCTCTCTCTCTCTCTCTCTATCTCTCTCTTTCTCTTTCTCTTTCTCTAAGTCTTTCTCCCCCTCCTCTCTCTCCTCTCAATTGCTCATTCTTTTCCTCTCTCACTCTTTCTCTTACTCTACCCATCTTCATGTACCTCTCCTCTCTCTAATCTGTCTTTCAGTCTCACACGCTCTCTTGTGCTCTCCCCCTCCCCTATCTCTCTCTCCCTTTCTCTCTCCCTCTATCTGTCTCTCTCTCCCTCTGCCCCCTCCCCTCTCTCTCTCCCCTTTCTCTCTCTCCCCTCTCTCCCCTCTATCTGTCTGTCTCTCTCTCTCTCTCTCTGCCCCCTCCCCTCCCCTTCTCTCTCTCCCCCCTCTCTCTCTCTGTCTCTCTGTCTCTCTCTCTCTCTCTCTCTCTCTCTCTCTCTCTCTCTCTCTCTCTCTCTCTCTCTCTCTCTGTCTCCTTCTCTTTTGCTCTCCAGACAAGGACGTGTGATAACATCGCGGTGGTTGATTTGAGAGGTGTTTGACTGAATGGAATTAGTTAGCTAACATTGGCCCACTATGCATGCTAATAACATTATTAAACCTTAATTCAGATCTCCAGATCTCCCGGTCATTCATCATTATACATTTTCAGAATACAGTGTGCACTCTGCACAGCATATGTCGTGATATTTGTACATGATGTACAGGTACATGTACGTTAAGGTTACAAAAACGCAAGCCTTTTTATGAAATACATTGTCATTGTTTTATAAAGTACATGTACATGAAAATACATGTAACTTTAATATTTAAAGGCATGAGGAAATTGCTTCCTTGGGCAAAAAAGTAATCAATAAATTACTTACATATACATGTACATACAAAACAGAACAGTCAGGGAAATGCATGTATTTTAATACACGAACTCAAGACTGAGTTGTCAATTTATTTCTGTTTTCATATATATATTTTTATTTTAATAACATGTACAGTATGCTAGAAATATAAGAATGATTTTTTCTAGTATCAATGTTTCCTAAACATTTCTCTTCTCTCTAGCATATTATTTCTCTTTCCAATAATCAACTTGATTAATTTTTCTATTTTCCATCCATTCGTCCTTTAAAAGTATATTGATGTCCACTACATGCGTGTGCATATAAGGATTGTCAATGATGTTTATTCAGGCATGCATAAATACAATGAAGGACATCTACATTTTAATTAATGTTTCGATCCCTGTACATGTACATGTAATTTTAGCTTGATCTCTAATCAATCTTACTTTGTACCAGTTTTTTTATACTGTATGTCTTGGTCATTCAATTTTTTTTTCTTTCTATCTCCTGTATCATAAATTCCTTTCAATCCTCCAAATATTTCTTTCTCTCATCTTCCTTCCTCTCCATTTTGGTATCCCTTCTTTTCATTTTCTTATTTATTTTCAAGCTTCATTTTCTTATTTTCTCTCTTTTTTACTTTATCCTTTTGCTACTAAGTGTACTCAGTACTCACTGTTTCCCCTTTATTCTACTCCGTATCTGTACACAATTTATGTCCAATTTTCCATTCTCTCTTTGATTGTTTAATGCTCTCTCTCTCTCTTATTTTGCTTTGTTTTTTCTATCTTTCGTCTGTCTCTTCTCTCCACCATTCTTATCTCTCCTCCTTTCTTCTCTCCTCTTCTGTCTCTCTCCTCTCCCACCCTCTCCCTCTCTTTATTCTCATTCTCTGACGTTTCTCTCTTTTATTTTTGTTTTGCTCTCTCTCTCTCTCTCTCTCTCTTCCTTCTCTCCCCCTCTCTTCTCTCATCCTCTGTTCTTTTACTTGATACATGTATGTCTGTCTATTTTCTCTGTCTCTTTCCCTCTTTTGTCTCCCTCTCTCTCTCATTGTTCTTTATTTTATATACTTATCCTGGGCTCTCTCCATCTCCCTCTGTCTCTGTTTTCCGTATTATCTTATCTACGTAATTTGTATCTCTCTCTCTCACTCTCTTTCTCTTTCTCTTTCTCTCTAGTCCCTAGACAACGATGATGGTACCAGCCATTACCTGCGGAAGTTCAACATCATTCAATCCAGTATGAAGCCAGAGGATTGTCATCCCGAGGAAGGCCTCTTTAGTGAGCTCAGTGAGGAACTCTGGTGGAACTACATCAACGATAAGGGCCAGATTGAGGACATCTTCAGATTACGAAAGGTACTACAAGGAAATTACCATCTTTTCTGGGTTTAGGAACGATTTATTTCAGTACATTTGGGAAATGAGAGCTGTAGGCAGCTGAGGATGCTTTTCAGTCTCGCTTTAAATTTTAATAATGATGGTTTGATGACCTATCATGTAGATGTGGCAGAGAGGATTCCTTGCTCTTGCCAGTGGGCACAGCAAACAAGAAAATTGGTCATCAGTTATTCAGGGGAAGAAAAGGTTTTTAGTCGCAAAATGTCTCACAAAAACAACAAGAAGTGAAAGGAATGTTTTCAGACGCATTTTTATTCCAATTTTGTTTGCTGGGGATGGGAAAACAAGAAGAAAAATATGTGCTCCTTTCTTCTTTAATATAAATGCCTGCTTGGGTTCTTCCAGGAAAGGAGACTGAGGTCCCCCCTCTCTGTATATGCCAGTGCGTAAGTGCTCAAGATTCATGCAAATGCCCCCAAGCTTGACCAATAACACAGTTTGAAATATAGAGAATATTGTAGTGCACAGGTCTGTAAATGAATTTTGTATTTAAAAAATAAAAAATAAAAGCAGGTAAAGGGGAAAAGAGAGCAGGCGAAGGCTAAGTGTGTGTGTATGGGGGTGTGATGAGTGGGAAATGAATAAGGAAAGACACAATGCACAGATATATAAACAGACACTTGGGCAGAGGTTTTGATGAAGTACATTCTATGTACAGTATTTCTTTTATAAGAACATGATCCAAACTATCAACAGCATGACCTTTCTTTCATTGAACCATATGTTGCAACACGGGCACCCTGGTGTAGAGCTGTACATGCATGGCATTTAGGCACCCTTTCTGTATAAAGGAGCCGTTCCACTTGTGACTGTTGATCAAGGCAATGCACCCACTTGCATCACTGCAAGTTCCATGTCATAGCACATGCATTATATACAGTATGACATGTAGCACAAATTTAGGCCCATAAGCAGATTCACCCAAGTATAAAAAAAAAGAAATGGTGCACATTTTTTGTTTAAAACTCTAGTGTATACTAAAGGTATAGAAGATTTATTTTCTAGGGAGTGGAGGGGCACATGCCCCATGTGACCCCACCCCCCTCCCTCCATGGATCCTGTTGGGAGATGTATTATCACCAGGGGTGAGGTCTATCACTATCTCTATTAACCTCACTTGACTGACCACTTGTGACCGTATCTGGATCAAAACATCAGATGATTGCCAGCGAGGGTCCTTAATTTTATCCCTTGACCGGTCATGGGGAGCTAATGGTTATTACAAGGTAATATGGTAGACATCAAAGAGAATACAGAATGTCTTACACCCTGTACCTGTATGTGACATGTTGATGGGTTTTTTAACATGTATTAAGTAAGGTAGAATTATTTTTTCTTTTATTAATCATTCCTGCCCTGTCTACATGGATCTGTCTCTCTCTCTCTCTCTCTCTCTCTCTCTCTTCACTGTCATTGGCCAGTGCATAGTTTAGTGTCTAACCATGTCTATTATTTTTTTATTTTCTTTACCGGTATGTAATTTCTAGGAACATGACATGAGATGATAACAATAAATAGACAATATTGGTACATACATTGTTAAGAAACAAAAACAACAATCAATACCTTGGGATTGCCCAACATTAATTCTGTTTAAGGCTCTCCCAATATAAATAGATCTTTGATATTCAAATAGAAATTTATACCTATTAAATCTCTGATATTTTCTTGCCTCCTTTTCTTCATTTTTCTCCCTCTTTCACTCTCTCTGAATTATTCGTTCATTCGTTCGTTCACAGATTATCCCTTTTCATTGCATACGGTACATGCTCATGTAATGTAAGGTACCGGTACTTTATTTGATATTATTTCTGCCTCTTTCTGTCCTTCTAATCTTTATTATCCCTCTCTCTCTCTCTCTCAACCCCCACTCTCTCTCTCTCTCTCCCTCCCTCTCTCTGTCTCTCTCACTCGATCTCTCTCTCTCTCTCATCTCTCTCTCTTCCTTCTTTCTTTCTCTCTCTCTTCCTTCTTTCTTTCTCTCCCTCTTTTTTCCCTCTCCCCTTTTGTGCCCCCATTCACAATTTTATGTATCTACATTATTTGTCTATGGTATTCCTGCTCACACTTTCTTGTTCTCTTTATAAGAACATTGTAATATACTCCTATACACTGTACGTACGTCATCGATTCATCATTCTTCAAAATACAAAGCAGCCATGCACTAGAAATATGCCCTCATCATATCCATTACAATTTTAATTCACACAAGAAAGCATTACGCCTTTCATTTCCATATATGTTCTATACAGTGGGGATTAATGAATTGCTGCTCCGACAAAATACACAACCAATACTGCTGAATAGTAATGGTATTTACCAGAGAGCTTTCTCATTTGTTCTAATGGAGGCATGCATTTAATAACTGAACAAATAAACCACCGAGGGGATGAAAGCGCAGAGGAGAAGGGAGTGTAAATGTTAAAAGGTCTATTTATAGGTCTCCAGCTCTCCGGTTTCTGATTCATGGACAGCCCAAGGAGTACCGGTACCGGTACTGTACATGTACTTGAGACTGGCATCAAGAGCATTAGAGCTTTTATTCACGAATGTAATGTGTTATAATCGGTCTGCCTTGGGGGTATTGAAAGAGGAGAGAGTTTAGAACCCAATCTACATCTCTATTTTTAGCAGAGGGCCATGCATATATCACATTGACAGTGTACTGTCAATTTGAAAATCTTTTATTCTATAATGTACATGATATGTATGTTTGATGTTTAGAAGTGCAATTATAATACCATATCTTTCCTACAACCACGCTCATTAAAATCGCTAATGCTACTTGAATGCATGTATATTATACAATGTACATGTCGTAGGTGTCATACTCGTCGTTTAAGCAATTGGCTTGAGATCCAAAGGTCATGGGTTCGAACCTAGACACGGTACTAATGTCCTTTGGTATTAAGGTATTAATCTACATTAGCCACTCCATACCCAGGAGAGAAATGGGGACATGGTTAGGATGACGAAAAAATTTGTGTTAGTAATTGCCCTAGAGCTGTGTTGTGTGTGGTGAGTGGAGATGGTGCACATTGTAAGTGAATGAATTCAATGACGGGTAATATCTGTATTAAAAGCGCTTACAGACGGTATTTCGTATTAAGCACTATAAACCCAGATTATTATTAGTATCCATGAACAAGATTTAATCAGTAAATAAATGAGTACATGTACATGTAGAACATACACTGTAGATGTGAGGAAGGTTCTTGGAAGAGATATCCTAAGAAAGAAAGAATACTGGGAGTTCCATGCAGCACAATTCCTTCTTACTTTTATACATACAGTATATGTACATGCCCCTTTCCATGCTCTGGTGTTGAATAAGAAAGATAACAAAATTTCTTATGTTTTTTTTTAAATAGTACTGTACATGTTTTACATATTACCCTGTAAATACCTCACATGCCTTCATTACTTCTTGGAGAGTGGACATAACTTTTCCAAATATACTCATTTCATTATGTTCTAATGCTTGGAGAGAAAAAACAATTTCTATAAACCTATAACAAAATATTTGTTTAAGTGCAGAATATCACCATTATTCGTATCTTCTTCTTCTCGCGTCACTACGCTACAACATTCACTCTTGATTTAAATTGTGACTTGTCCCAATCCTTTGTTGGATGCATTGCATCGCACAGGGGTCAGTATTGTAATATGATATATGCCTGCTTTATAAGGAATTTATTTTGCAAAATACATAATAAACTTTGTTATTTTCATAATGAAATGTTTGTACGGTATATATTTTAAAATTCTAGTTAGTACATACATTTTATTTTATTCTCACCCCTCCATGACAGTTTTGGATCTACTATGAAAACTGAATTAAAAACTCCTTTAACAACACTCCATTATTTCTTCATTACTTGAAAATTGTAGTTTGCTTTATAAAGTACTTTAGGGGGGGAGAGAGTAATGTTAGTATAAAATGAATCGATTGGAGCTCATCTAGAATGATGAAGTGGATATACTATGCTATTCATGATAGGATCTACATGTACATGTACATGTATATTTGATGACGAGAGATGAGGGGTGAATCTTTCTGGGTTAGCCTATTGGCAATCGAATTGCAGATATTCTAGATGAATGCATGTTTACTGAAGGGACTGTTCCACTCTGTCTAACTCTAGTTCATTTGTTTACGACCTCCCAAGTAATACACAACCATTTTTCATTTATTGCATCCCAAATCCAAATTTTCCAAATAATTGTGATTAAATTATCTGTAATTCTATGTACATGTATTAATGTGCAAGCAAAATGATAATTTAGTATGCTTTTATTAGCCCCTTTTTTATTTCATTTTTATAATATTTTGTTGTTTTGTAGCCATTTTCTACAAATGGGTTAAGAGAGACAACTCTGGATGAAGTGCTCTTTAATACATACTTTTTTTTTTTTAAATTTTATTTTTAAAGCCAAATTTAGCTTGTTTTATCATGTGCCGCGATTTGAGAGTTCACGTATTGCATGCGTTGGATGGCTGCACGATCGAGCAGCGAATTTGTATTCGCTTTTTTGTACAGATTTACCGTGTATTGCCAGTTATATACTGCCGCTGCAGGCAGACCCCTGCTAGAAATTCCTAATTCTTATTTTCAAATGTTGGCAGGTATGCTCTTCAGGTCTGTAAGCCCTGGGATAATGTGCGAATCCATGTGATTGAAAGCAAAGAAAATTACCACCTTTATTTCTTTCTTGTGGAACATGTACATGTATTTTGCCACAAGGCAATTACATTTATGTATGCCTTTCTAAATGATTAATCTATCATAATGTCCTTCTTCTCTTTTCGTATTAAACCAGGTGGTGTTTTTCGGTGGGGTCGACGAGTATCTACGGAGAGATGTCTGGCCATTCCTCCTGGGATTCTTTGCGTTTGATTCGACGACGGAGGAGAGAAACGCCCTCAGGGGTCAGAAGAGACTAGAATACGAGGATATTCAAAAGGAGAGGTGAGAAGATACTAACTGTACATGGGATATGTACCGTGATGCATGTACAGTGTATATAAATGTTAATATGGATACCTGATCCTATAAAAGTTGTATTAGTTCGAGTTACTCCAATTGTTTTTATGCTGAGTTTTGAGATGGCAACTAATCATCTGGGGCCTGTTTCATAAAACTTGTTATCTATAACAAATGCTAAATTTCTATGACAAATTTGCTCTCAGCCAATCAGATGCCATGATTTCAGTAGCTTATAACAGTAGCTTGTAACTTGTTATTGATATCAAGTTTTATGAAACAGGGCCCAGCTCTTTGGTTTGACTTTATGAATGGCAGATCTTATGTATGATACAGAAAACTTGAATTGATTGGGATAATCATAATCTCTAGTTTAAACTTTAAAAGTTGGTAGTCACTTCTTCTTCTATGTGCCATATCCTGAGACGTTGGCGACCATGGAGTGCCACAACTCTCTATCCCATATTCTATGAAGTAATTCATTCTCCCCGAGATCAATTCCACATTCAGAAATCCCACTCCTTAAGCTACTCATCCACAGAATCCTCCTTCTACCCCTACTCCTCCTCCCTCGATTCTTCCAGTCAGTGCAAGATTTTCCAAACCATTCTTCCGTATAACATGGCCCAAGAAGCTCAGCTGTCGACCTCTTATATTATTCAGAAGCTTTGTCTTGTTCCTGCCATGGCAAATACCTCATCATTACAAACTCTTTCTGTCCATGAAATTCTTAGCATCCTTCTCAGGAACCAAACTTCACAACTTTCCAGTCGCTTTCTTAGGTCTGATGTCAGGGTCCAAGCTTCACATCCATACATTAGAACTGGATACACGTAGCAATTGAGTACGCGGAGTCTCGTTTTCATCTTCAGCTTCTTATTCTTTAGGATATTTTCTAACTTGGAGAAACTTGATTTTGCAAGTGCAATCCTTCTCTTGATTTCTTGCTCGCCTCTTGCATCTTCTGTAATTGTAGTCTCGAGGTAATTAACAGAGGTGGCTTGCTTTATTTGATTGTTGTTGATCTTAAGAGAGCATGGTATTCCTCCCTTCTTTGAAATTACCATGCATTCCGTTTTCTTGTCACTAGTCAAGCTATATGTTACATTAGGTCTCATGTAAAGTGCATGCATCCAGTGAATTCAAAACATGAACCCCTGGGCCCCATCTTATACCCTGGGCCCCATCTTAAAGAGTTGATATTAATGGCAACTTAACTGTGTATATCAGAGATAGGGAACTCCAAACTTGAGATTGATTAGACGGCTTGCGATTGATTTGAATCAATCGCAACTCTTGAAAAGATGAGACCCAGAAGGGAAGTTTCTAAAATAATTTTTTCTTCCTGATCTCTCTATTATCACAGATTTTTTGTACTTGTTATGCAAAATCATGATTGTCTTAAGGCTTACCAAAATGTACACATGCTTAAATGTGAATTTCTTTCATATGAAACCACAATAAGAAAGAATGCTCACCATTGATTTTGTTCCCATTACCAGAACTCCACCTTCTCTTTCATAGATGATGATAAAACATTTCTCGGGGTTGTCAGTGACACATCTGTTTATTAAAATGTACTGAAATAGAAATCTGAAAGATATCTGATGAAATCAATGTGGTATATTTATCAAGTTAGTTCAATTAGCCACTTCAGAGATAGCAATTGTACAAATGACCCCCAAATGTCCACAGATCCTTTAAACACGGAGAAGTCCCACTTTGTACATTTTAGAATTATCACTGTCAAAGTGATGGGGTGCTTCATGAATATCTTTTGTTTGCCCTCTTGAAAAGGATACTTCCACTTGTGTGCCATAGAATGTACCACCGGTGCATGAATGAATGATGATTAGTACATAACTTTCATGAACACATGTTCAGCAGTCTTCTCGATGGGTATTACAGTTTTGTACAAATGACCTTTAAATGCCCATGCGCAGATAGTATGTCCAAAGTGGCCTATTTTATTGAGCACAGTATGGAAAATATTTTCTTTTTTCTTTCAGGCTTGAGATGACAGAAGAGCAAAACAAGTTGTTTTATCGCCATGTTCAGAGCATAGTGGACAAAGATGTAGTGAGAACTGACCGTACTCACCCGTACTTCAAAGGAGAGAATAACCCTAATGTGGACATCATGAGGTCAGTTCACATTTAAACTCTCTCTACCTCCCACTCTCTGTCTCTCTCTCTCTCTCTCTCTGTTTCTCTCTGTCTCTCTCTATCTCTCTCTCTACCTGTCTGTCTCTGTATTTGTCTTTCTGTCTCTGTCTCTTTCTCTACCTGTCTGTCTGTCTGTTTCTCTCTCTATCTCTCTGTCTCTGACCGTACTCACCCGTACTTCAGAGGAGAGAAATTACCCTAATGTAGATATCATGAGGTCAGTTCACATTTAACAAACTAAGGTTACATTAGAAAACAATCTAGTGAGAAAAATAATTTCGGGTGGCAGTCTTTGGTTCTGTCCCTCCTTTTTTTTTTCTCTCTCTCTCTCTTTCTCTCTTTCTAAGGTCTCTTCACCCTCCCTCCTCTTCTCTTCCCCTGTCTGTCATCTTCTCCCAATATGCCACTAATGAATTACTAACATTTAGCACAACAGCAATCTTTTTTTTTTGCCAGGAATATCTTCTTGTGGTGTCCCAACTCTCTTTCAGTTTGCATATGTACATGTTAATATGTAGCTCCAATTGTGGCTGAACTGTAAGAGAAACAGATTTATCAAGTAGCAACCATCTTTCTTTAAAAATAATTTCTTCTTCTTCTCTTTATTATAATTATTTTACAAATGAAATCTCTCTACACTGACTGTATTTATCTCCCTAAGAGTATCTTGTTAATTTTGCGGGAGGCAAACTGTCAATGATTGTAGCAATGACATGTCAAATTTACTCTCTGTGTTATTTAACCTTTCTCTGTTTTAAAATATTTGTAGGAACATCTTGGTGAACTTTGCCACATACCAGCCCTCAACGGGCTACAGCCAGGGTATGTCTGATCTACTAGCCCCAATCTTGGCTGAGTTACAGGATGAATCGGATGCTTTCTGGTGCTTCGACAGTCTCATGAAGAACGTCATCTTTGTCAGCTCCCCCAAGGATGAAGACATGGAGATGCAACTGGTGAGTTATAATGTTTTAGTATCATGATATACAGTCATTTTGATTATCTATGATATTATAGAGATATCGACTGCTTTGAGAGGCCTGGCTGTTTTATAGGCTCAAGGGGACTGCACATCCTCCCATGACCCCGAGGCACGCCTGGGTGGGCGCAACGTCCTCAAGAACCAACAGCCAGGCCTCGAAGATTAAAGCAGTCGATATGTCTTTTATATGCCGAATTAAAAAAAAAATCTACCAAGAATTCTTACCTTATCCTTTTATTGAGTAAAGATTGGTTAAAACATCACAGAAAATCTGAGACACTGTCTGTTAATCTTGCTGGAAAAATGACTGAAATTTTCAATCATTTGGGAATCGCAGACAAAAAGCACTGTATGGTGTCCGCACGCACAAAGACAATTTTAACACGTAAACCAATGTGGATCGCAGCATGAGGGCATTTTTTAAAAGACTATTGACCAAAAGCATGATTTTGCCATGCACCCGGTAAATCTGTCAAATAACAGATTTTTGTATTTTTTCACGATTTTTTTTTTTTACCCCATTTTATAAAACAGATGATGCGCAGGTTTAATTCGTGGGTCGGTGGAATTGTGCATGCTGTACCTTCAAATTCATTTTGTATTACTGCCATTTAGAACTGCAGTTGAAAACTTTGATTTTCTTGTCTTTCTCTCTCTTCTGCAGTTTTCCTTAAGTTTAACATCAGTTGGTATCCGATTTGAAAGGTATTTTCTTATTACTGTCTAATTCTATCTCTTCCTTATTCTCCAAAGCGCAGGGGGACTGAGAAGTGATATGTGCTGTACAAGCATCGTTTATTATAATAATAATTATATTTGCTTATATAGCGCCTAACACTTACTTTATCAGAAGTCTCTAAGTGCTCTACAATAATGCAGCATAATTACCCTGGCTTTAGCAGTGCAGCTGTCACGCGCTCTGCGTTTCAAGGAATAAATTCCTACCAGGTCCCCATTTACTTCACCTGGGTGGAGTGTGGCAAATGTAGATCAATGTCTTGCCAAAGGACATTAGTGCCGCGGCGGGACTCGAACCGCGGACCTTGTGATCGATAGTCCGGCGACGTATCCACTCGACCACGACACCTCTATTATTATTGTTATTATTATTATTATTATTATTATTATTATTATTATTATTATAGTTATAGTTATTGTTATCATTACTATAATCATTATTATTGTTATTGTTATTATTATTATTATCATCATTATGATTTATTCAGACCTATCTTTTGGAGCTGATTAAGTTGATGCTGCCTGAGTTCTGGGACCATCTCATTCAGATTGACGATGCCATGGAACTTCTATTCTGCCACAGGTGAGTGATAAGGGCCTTGTCATATAAACAGTTTTGAATAATAGCAACTTATTTGCAATTGATATCAATCGTAACCATGTACATGAAAATAAAGGGGACTGCAAACTTGTGATTGATTCGGATCAATCTCAACTCTTTATAAGATGGGGTGCAGGAATGACAATCAAAGTAGCCGGAGGCATTATGTTTTCTGGTTGTCCGTCCGTCCGTACGTCCGTCCGTCCCGTTCTCGTGATCGCGTTATCTCAAGAACCGATTGATGGATTACCGCCAAACTTGGGTCATGTATGTATCTTGCAGAGCTAATGAACTGATTAGATTTTGGGGTCGCGAGGTCAAAGTTCAAAGGTCATGGGGCTCATATAAATAGCTTGTGAACGCATTATAATTAGAGCTGACAGATGGATCACTATCAAACTCAGGACAGGAATTTATCTTTCAGAGCCATGTATATGAAAAATAGCTTGTAATCACGATATTCTGAGAACCCGTTGATGGATTACTATCAAACTTGAATATTAAAAATTGCTTCCGTTTTGGTTTGGAAAATTGCTCTATGGCGGAGGCATCATTTTCGAATGCGCGCAGTTGAAGTTCCATCTAGTTTTTGAATGGATGGAGAAGGGGGTTATACAAATGTAGGAGGGGTAGGAAGATAAGGAAGGTACATGTACATGTAAAAGGAGTATGTTACAAAAAGGCCCTCACTCTTCATCTGCTATAGATCGAAACCTGAGACTGCCACTTTGTTTGGAGTATATACATGTATGATAAATACATGTAGTATATGTCTGACAAAAGTCGACTGTGGCAGTCGACTGTTTTAGATAATATTTTTAATGCTACATGTACTATATACATAATCAGAAATAACAATGGGGTATAATCTGTAGAGCTCCAGAAACCAGGAAGAGGAATGCTTTGACATATTGATAAATTCATAGTTGCCTGATTTGCATCACAAAACTATTATGGTAATTTTTCACTTTTTCCTCTTAATTGCAGATGGATTTTGCTCTGCTTCAAGCGTGAGTTCTCCGAGCCTGAGGCACTGAGGATGTGGGAGTCCTGTTGGGCCCATTACCAGACCGACTACTTCCATCTCTTCATCTGTCTTGCTATCATCGCTATCTACGGAGACGACGTCGTCCAGCAGACGTTGCCGGCAGACGACATGCTCCTCCATTTCAGTAACCTCGCCATGCAGATGAATGGTGATATTGTACTCAAGAAGGTAGGAAGGAGAGGAGAAGAGAAGAGAGGAAATGGCATTGAAGAGCACTCTTTACATTTTACATTTTTCATTGTAAACTCTCCAGAGTAAAACATACTTTAAAGAATGCATGCCGAGAAAAGACATCAAAAACTTGAAAAGAAGAATTTACAAAATAAAAGTAGCTTCAATCTTTCTGTGTAGTACTCATCATTGTCTTTTTAGAGTGAAGATTCAATTCAATTTTTTTAAACTGTTGTATTAACAAAATTTGCATTACAACCCATGGAAAGAATTTCAGTCAACGGTTGCTTTTTGTTGTCAATTATAGTAGTTTTTCTTATGAGTTTAGAGACCAAATCTTTTGTTGCTCTTTCTGTTTTATGAGAAGTCAACAAAGTGTAATAGTGTATATGTAGGACACTTGAATAATCAAATTAAAAGGAATATTTCAAACCTCTTGCATCCCCTTACAGGCAAGGAGTCTCCTCCACAAGTTCCGTACCCTAGTGCGTCTCCCCTGCACCCTGGACAAGCTTTGCAGGACATGTGAGCCTGGCATGTGGGACAGCGGACACTCTCCAGTGGTCGAGTGCGTCGGGATCCACGAGGCTGGATACAGCTGCCCTCACATCAGGTGAAAAAATTAGCAATTGTCAAATCATTCAAAGATTAAAACTCTCTATTCACCATAGATCACAACCCAGAACTGCCGTATTGCTTGGAGTATGTTATACGTTTACACTGTATGTGTGACAATAGTTGACTGTGGCAATCTACTGTTTGTTCCATGGGTCAAGCAAAGCAAGTAAAAAGTGAAATAATTATTTCAGATTTGATCCATTCCTCCAGACTAAATTCCCTGTTTATCTTTGAAGCAGGCAATCATACCCTTTTTCATCCTCTTCTCTCATGGAGTTCTAGAAGATGTTTAGCAATTCTGCCTTTTATTCAAAACCTGCTAGTGATTATATTTTTAATAAATCTAATTTGTAACAAGAAATATTAAATAAGAAAGGAAAAGAAATCTTTGAGCATGTTTATGCCATAAACAATTATCATCTTTTCTTTCATTTGCCATGTACACTGTACATCAGTTATTCAATAATAATACTAAATCTTTAGTCAGAATGTTACAAAATATATAGCTTTTAAAAATGAATTATATAAAGGTGTATATACAAAAAAATTATCAGGAGTATGCTACAACAAAGAGTGGTGTATACTTTGACTATCTGGTTGTCATTTTAAAGGAGCTAATTACACATTGTATATATATATATATATATATATATATATATATATATATATATATATCATATGCTGAAGGAAAACAAGTTACCGGTGAACTTTGTGATTTTTTTTCTCTGGCCTTACATGTATGTAATAACTACCACAAGTAAAGCAATCTGCCAGTTTTCTTGATCTTACCTTGCTTCTTTTATCTGATCACTCCGTGCAATATCATTTTGGCTGAAATGGACAATAATTAAATGGTAATGGTGTTAGACCCTCAGCATAAAAGTTTATTTCATGTATGTTCTGTCCGTTGAGAGTGGGGTAACTGTAGTATAGTGGTTCATTCACTTGACCATCAGGTTTAGGGTTCAAATCTCTGCCTGTGTTTTAATACATAAAGCATTTCATTTACATTATTTTCTTTTGGCCGAGGTGAAAAAATAGTTACATCATAGGAATACATTTTCCCCTGATAATGCTGAAACCAGGGATATGGAGACATACATACACACAAGTGGAATATTACTGTTATTAAGAGTATTTTATTCTGATCTTAATTAGTCTAAAAGTGGCATTCGCACTGTAAGAAGTTAGGGATGTGGATTGAGAAACATATTTTTGTGTTCTTTGATTTTTAGCTTATTTCTATCTATTCCTTTTCCTTTTTTTTCTCTTTCTTTCATTTCACCAGAATTCCTGGTACGTTCATATACTTAGGCTTTATAATAATCATTCTTATAAAATCATCATGTAGAGTAAAAGAGCAATATTTATTGTTCGATTTCACTTTTTCATTGCTTTCATTAATAACTTCTGGATGAATGCAATTTTCCCTTTTTACAGCATCGCACGGATCTCTGTTTAAGAGTGGTAAAGAAATGTAAGAAAAGAAGGTTAGAATTATGAATATTTGCCTATTCATCGCATTATGATATCTTTCACTGTGATTGCATTTCAATGTGTATTATTTATCGTCAAATAATGCATCTTTTGTTTTATTTGTTTATTTTCACCAACCTTTTCTATCTAAAGCTTACACAGGAAGAAAAGTTTTCAAATGTTTAAAAGGTAAAATAGATTACAATTATGTTGGTTGTTGCAAAAAGTGCTGCACAAGTAACCCCACAAGTGATTTATCTGATATGAATTGTGATTTAAGAAAAGGGCTATTCTATGCAATGTGTCCTTCTGTCCCATACAACATACAACATACATGTCATCTGTTGAGAGCCAGAAGGGCATTGAATCTGTGTTAAAGTACTGTATAAGGGTGGTATTCTCGAAAGCGGACTAACTTTAGTCCATGGTTTAATCCCCCAACTAAGTATGGAATGCCAAGTGTCCATATGAATATATTTCTGAATAATTTGATTATGTCTCTAAATTACCATGATCACATAATTATTTCATAGTTATATTGTTGTAATAAACTATGTTATTACAAAATATTTCTTTAATGAAAACATTTTATTTTAATTTAGTGACAGATTAAATTATTCAAAAAACGAATTCATAGGGACACTTGGCATTCCATACTTAGTCGGAGGTTTAAACCATGGACTAAAGTTAGTCTGCTTTCGAGAATACCACCCTATGAGTTAACACCCTTCTGGCTGCCAACAGACAGTGTATGACATTTATCCATGTATGAATGAAAAATCTCTTGATATTACTATGATTGTACCGTGAAACATGTATATATAAAGACTACTCGATCGAGACAAGAATAGTGCGCTTTATAGGCAAGTGGTCTTTATGTACAGGTTCCTTAATAGTACATGCTGAAATAATAAAACATTTTCAAGGAGGGAGGGGAATGTGGTCTTTATAGCCAGGTGGTTGCTATTAAAGCAGGTGTGACTTTCCCAGAAAGCCTCATTATTCAATAGTCATATCCACAGATTCTTCATTTTTGGATGAAACAACATGTATGCAGAAAAGAGAGATATTGTATGGGACACATTGCACTGAATCGCCTGAAAGCACATTGTCCCTATGAAGGATGTGATATAACAATAATTTGATGTTTGTTGCTACACCATAGTACTATTTTATTTCTAACAATATATGTTCCATCTTGAAGCAGTTGAATCATCAAGTACTTTCTTTCCTTCCACTAGATTGACTAAATTATACCTCTATCCATTTTCAAAGATTTACTCAATGTTGATATACCTCGATTTGCAAAGTCAAGATATGAAGTGGTTCTAACCTAACATGTGAATTAACATAATTAAAGAATGACAGATTCAGGGAACTTTTGTGCTCAGTTATTAAATGTTTGTATATACAGCAATACAAATATCTTTAAAAAAAACAAACAAGCGTACATACATACATACATACTGTACTGTAACTCTCCTCCATGATATCACTTGTCAACATTTGTTGTTATTTTATGAATCGTTCGACTTTAATTTTCCTTGAGTGGTACTGCATGTACATGTACTAATTCAATACCTTGCATCACATCATACATAGATGTTAATATATCGACATCAAATTATCTTATATTGCAATAAGTTTCATTGATTCATTTATAATTAAGTTTTTCTAAAATTTCGGAAAATGCATGTAATCTGAGGAGGCTATGCGTAGACATTGAATCGTTAATTCATTAATTGTAGGAATAGTATGTGTAGCAGTAATAGTTTCATGGATATATTGGTGAATGAGGCGTACAAGTAGTGCTGAAAAGAAAAGAGAATAGAATACAGATTTTGCTAAATGGGATTGAAAGAACAGACTGCTTACATCAAAGAGTTTAAAGTATAGAAGTTTATTCACAAAATAATGTGCATTTATGTTTTGTGCAATTGTTTTTACTGAACAGTAAGTGCAGAGTGAGAATAACTTCTGACATAGGCATCAAGTATGATAAATGAAAGCCAGACATTGTCCTTGATATAAATTGTGTTTTATTAACAAGACTTTAGTGTGCTTGGTTTGTAACCTTGATTTAAATTTGATTTCTTTCAGTACTTGTGTTTTTAAATCAATTTCTAGTTACTTTTTGTTCTTGTTTATTCTTTGCTACTTTGTATTTTGAGTATGGAATATATGTACATCCAATGTAAATATATATATATATAAAACAATAATTATCTTTGGACAGAAATACAGAAAGATTTCATAAACTTACTAACAAGCTCATTTAAGCTCAATTGAGCAGAAGAAAAGCAAGTCATCTTATTTTTTGTTGTGAATTTAACTTAATTACTCAACATTCCTAACAAAAATTTTGGCTAAGTATCACAAAACCAAGATTGTATTGTCAGCTGCTCAAATCATGGTGTTGTTTTGTTAATAATCAGCACATTAATGTGTTATCAGTGACATTATGTTATGAGTTTTCAGGTATCACTCTGATCATTTCAGTATCATTTGATGCATGTAGAGTAAATGAACATGGTCATGATGGGATCTTTGGTATGAATACTTGTACACGTGTCTCATATCTCATACTGTAGTCTTCATGTTGTTAATGATACCATTATATACAGTGTACATGAATCATTATCACATACACATACTTGAACTGTCAACATTTCTATATGTCACTCTTGGATGGACATTGTTTTCTTCATGGTGATATTTATTAGGAGTGCCCTCTATGGTGAAGATTAGGCCAGTGTCACACAAGGCAGATCTTTAGAGAAGAGTTGCATGAATTAGACCAACATCAACAGTACTACACTACCAATTGATAAAACATAGGTACCCGACCCCCTCCACTATATATATAGTCAAGTAGCATTAATAGCGGGAAGGAATTTTCCAAGCATCTACATGAATGGTTAATTGTAAGATATCATACATGAAAGTAATACAGTTGTGATCACTTATGTGATTATTCACCCGAAAGCTTTACATTACTTTCATGTAAATGGAGAAAACTCAGTGGTGGTTATTCTATTAATTAAACCCAGTGCTGGGGCTACATGCAGACCATGCTTACCACAAGGGAAATACTTATATTTCAGTCAAACCTCTTTTGTTAAACTCGAATTTAGACCACGCATTAACCTAGCATTGTGTTTACTTTTAGTAGAATATGGGCAACCATGTTTTTTTAATTTGTTTTGTTTTCATATAAGATTCATTTTTAGTAGATCTAATGTTACCTCAGGCTTACGGTAGTAAGTTAAATAGAATAGATCAAAGCCCGGCGCTTGTGCCGTTAGATGTTAAAGCATTTCTTGTACAGTTGCCACTCTTGATCCGGGTGTAGCAGGGAAAGGAATTTCTTCACTGATTGAGGGCCTTCTATAGATAGTAGATGTAGCTTACTACTACATGTAGTTTGGAAAGCTAGGGAATATAGGTTGCAGGCAAAAGCTAGAGCTTGCATTTCAGTGAGGTAAAGATGGAAAATATGAAATACATGTACAGCTATCATTCTAGACTTAGGGGTAGCCCAATACCATTCTTTTGCAGATCTATCTTGAAGTTCATTTCCCAATGTCCCTAATTTCCTCTTGCAATTAATTTCAAGTCTGTAATGTACCTTTTTTGTTTTGAAATCGAAAGTTAAACTGCTTAATGATTGTAATTGCAATTGATTGCACTGTCATATGAAGGGAGGCTTGCAGTGAGGGAAAATAATGATACAAATTGCTTTGGGATATTGCATCGATTAAAGAATGTTACCTCTTTCCGTGACTGCCTGTGAGTCTCTCCCTTTCTCTGTCTATCCCTCTCCTTGTCTCGCTTTCTCTCTATTAACAGCAGAAAATGTAGACAACTAGTAAAGCACTTGCAAAAAGACTGCATTTCTAAAGCATGAAACAAACAAAAAAACACTTTTTTTGCCACTCATATCTTGAAAGAAAATTACATGTATATAGGAGGGGGCAAGAAGGGCATATAGGTAGCTTTGTAAAAGGAGGGGAAATGCATTTTAATTTGCATACAAATGTTTTTTTATGCATCTATGGTTTGTTACAGTTATTTCCTACTTCATATTTATGCTTTGGGTAAATGTTGGAGCTGAAATATAATTTGTCGTCTAAATCAGGAGAGACGATTCACAGTGTTGGGTCTATTTTTCTGCTCATTTTTTTAAAATAAATTGTCATCAGATATTATCTTTTATTAACTCTCATACATGTACATGACGTAGTCATTTGTGAACTGATGTGTGTGTTATGTCAATACTGTTGCTCTGTACATCTGAAACAAAATTTTACATTTTATTTACATTTATGATATCGATATTTATGTATATCCAATGTAACTACCGGTATATAACTCCTTATTAGTTGATTTAAGGTTGATCTTTTATTTTTAATGCATTAAGATTGTATAAGAAGATTAATTTATGATATCAATATTTATGTGTATCCAATGTAACTATGTAAATCTTTATTAGTCGATTCAAGGTTGATCTTTTATTTTTAATGCATTAAGATTGCATAAGAAGATTCCTCAGATTACATATACATGTATTTAGACTTGAGGGTCATGGATCGTAGGACTCATGTATTTCAAACACTAGCTGCCTATATACTGTTAAATATTCTAGTACACTGACATCTTTCGTCTGTGTTGGTGTCATCGTAAACACCTCTTAGTACAGAAGGCTCGAAAACAATATACGCAATACTGGTAGTACCTATTAACATGCAATTCAAATGCCAGAACTTTAATCACCTAATGCTGAACTCTCTTCTGAGTTTAACTTATCCTTACAATGGGAGATCTCAGCACAAGCATTTGCTTTTTGGGTTTTCCCCTCCTTTTTTTAAAATTTATTTACTGTACTGTTCTCTTGTTTATGGTTTACCATATTGTCGATGAGAAGGAAATAAATGTGAATTTCAAACAAAGAAATCAATAAGAAAAAGTAGTCCAAAATCAAGTTTAGTTGATGAAATACCTCCGGGTCAATAACTTGAAATATGAGTTGTTCACTTTGTTATGTCCTTCTTCAAATGATGGACTTTGACATAAATGTGTATGTATTTTGTAGCTACAAAAATATTGACCTTAATCCCAGACCTCCTTTATAAAATCAAATGAATTGCAAAGAAATGAGATCATTGACATCTTCATAGTTTTGTTTTTGATAATAGATGCTAGTCTCATCCTCAGAGAATTGTCTCTTTATACAGCGAAACCTGTACAGAAAGACCACTCAAGGGAGAAACAATAAAAGTGCTCTTTATAGACATAGGTATGTGGTCTTTGCATAGGTTTACCGGTACTTTTATTTTTGCACAGGTCTTTATACTTGGGTTCCAATAAGAAGCATTGGTTCATGCGAAACAAAGGAAATTTATATTGCCAAAAACGCAGTCTTTCTATACAGGTGGTCACTAAAAACATGTTTGACTGTCCTTTAATGAAAGAAGTCCTTCAAATTCTTGTAACTACTTTTGAAACTTTTAACTATTCTTTAAACTTTTTCTAGGGCTTTACAGTAAGTCCTATTGTCATGTACAGTTGACCGTGTCTTTGTGGCCACCTGTCTATAGTGGCCATGCATTTTGAAAAAGAAAATATGTATTGCAGAACCTGTTTTGAAGGGTCACCTGTCTATAGCAGCCACTTTTTCTGTTTCCCTTGGGTGACCTTTATAGACAGGTTTGACTGTAGATGTATGGTAATGGATTTTAGTTAGCATTAATGCATTTAAAACAACAACAAAAATTACATATTTGGTCATGGGAGTTTTAAAGAAAACAATTTGGTAGGGCATGAAACAAGACTATCACTGTAGTCTCATAAAGTGATTTTAACCATTATGTTATCATTGTTGAGATAAACATATAAAAATAAACATGATGTGATGCAAAGAAGAACTATAAACAATATAAGTGTAAACGTGTAGTTGTTTATTTGCCAAAGATATTGATCGATGGGTAAGTACCAATTTGCTTGAGGTGGTTGCACTTTTAGAAGCAATAAACTTTGCTTTAGAATATCATTAATATTACACAAGTACAACTCATCAAATTTGAAGACATTGAATTCTTAAACACAAGGAACCGCATTCTACTAAAATTTGAACCCGATGCTGCGTTTAGACTCTTTTTTTTTTTAATGCTCATGGTAGCTATATGTACATGTACCTTTCAATTTTATTAGAGTGAAAACTTGTTTGTTATATTTTAATTGCAGTCATTGTGAACATGTTTTTTTTTATTGCATGTTAAATTTTTTTTTTTTACAAACTCTGTCACTAAAAATATAGGGTGACTGTATGCAAAGGTATCATTAATATATTACACGATGAGAAAGGTCAGGTCATATTTTTTTTATCAGGAGTGGAGAAAGATAGGGTGGAGAAAAAAATAGTTTATCCTTCCTGTTACCCTCTACAAGTACACTACTCTACTACTCGATGGAGGGTACATATGTCAGCCCTTGTACAGTGTATATGTATGACATTTAAAAAAAGAAAGTTTGTTTAAGATAGCCATTAAAACACAATTATTGTTCTTTTAAACAGATATTGAAGGGGAAATGTGACTTTATTCCCTATTTACCCTATATGGTAACAATTAAGAAAACCTTAAAACATTGAGTCAGTGCTGGGCCGAGCTGCTATCAGTTATTTTGATGAAGATTTTTGACCTGATAAAACAGCTGTTGGTTTTCCCACATCCAATAGGTCATGCACGTAGTCATTCAATTTAGGAGGTCATTTCGTACGTGGTATACCCTTTGTAATCTAAAGCAGATTGTGAACAATTCGAGGGAAGGAATTCAGTTATTGAAGTGATTAAAACTGTTTATATTACAGAAAGACACATCATACTGTCCCGGCCTTGCAGAAGGATGAAAACATGACTTTGTGGGGCATGAACACTAAATGTGGATCAAATTTCTGCACCAATTTTTAGTTTCGATGTAATCACAAAACAGACATTAGTTTAATAAAACCTATCATTTTCAATAATTTGAACAATGTACACAGGTCAAAACTTACATGTAAGTCAATGTTTCTTGAACTGTACATCTGGTGGCCCTGTAATTCATGTACTGTATGTACTAGTTACATAAATGATTGAGATATTGAGAATGACATAATATGCTTTTGAATAATTTTGAAGGCAGCAAGACTCCAAAGACCTGTTTCTTTTCATTTTTGTCAAATTTGACCATAACTTAACACATCATATTAGATTTAGCTGTGCATGGATCAGTGTACATAAAACATAGTAGCAGTACTTTCATTTTGTCAATTTTTCAGCAGTATTAATTTTCATTATCTTTGCTGTAATGTTGCTAATATTATGTTTTTTATTTAACCTTGATTAGATTGAAGAAAATATAGCCTCCTGTGATCCAGGAGGGTGGTGAACTCTCTGTATGGATCCTCTTCTGACTTTCAGCAGGAGATATAATATAATCACCATCATGATTATTTGTAATATATTTTTTGAAATTATCATCTCTTTCATTACAATATATCTTGTATCGTGTCAACTCTTTAACAATGATATACATCTAATAAAAGCATATATATGTACCTGTATTTCATTGTATTTAGACATCAATTATTCAATAAACTTGTGAAATATCAAATATATGTTCTGATAATTAGATTTAGATATACATGTACATGTAAATAAAGATACATATCATTCTTTGTATATTAGAACCATTTATTTTGATTTGGTACATGTAATAACCTTGTAAAGAAATTGTTATATATGACTATGGGAATAATGTGCAAACTATAAAATACAGTATTGAGTATGATCATGATATGAACAGTTGCCATGGTGATGTATGATGTATATATGGGAGTATATACCTTATACATGTATCTTATGTATGATGACATCTGGATGTATAACAAGTAAAATCAAAGCATGTAATATAATCAGTTCCTCTAATCTACCATGTACATTTACAGTGAAAGAAATTAGTTGCTTGTAGATTTCTGAAGTCACATTATGACATCATCTGTCTATAAAAACTATTCAATGTACTACGTCAATTAAAAACTGAAATGTGTCAAAGCGGAATCTGCTCTGTAACATCCTGTGGTCTATCTGTCGTTATTTTGGTGATGTTACGACGGTGAGGAAATCGTTTTGGTTGTCAGCTTCGCGGTGATTCTGTAAAAAAAAGAGAGGAAGGAAATGAAAGGGAATGTCCCCTTTTGTTGGTGTGGAATCTGAGTTAGATCAGAATGTTATTATTCATTGATAAAAGACACGTGGGACAGCTTTACTTTCTATACAGGATTGTCTTCTATTTATAAATTTTGATGTGTAATGTAAACATCCTGAATATCCTAGTGAAATTTATTTTTATACACAATTGATGCGATAAGAAAGGTGCACTTTGTTTGACTGTGTGGGAGTCACGTGGGCACAGACATAACATACATGTATGCATTTATAACAGATTTGTGGTTAATACTTGGCAATTCATAGTGTGATTGTTGTTGGTGGTGATAATGAGGAGGAGGACTGGAGGAAGAGGGTGGGGGGGGGGGAGGGGGAGGAGTAGTAGGGTGATGATGATTATGATGAAAGGGCTAATGATCATGATATGATATGGATTATTGTGATAGTGATGACAATGCTGATGATGCTGGTGGTGGTGGCCTTTACGGTAGTGATGATGAGGATGATGATGATAGTGGTGATGACGATGATGATGATAGTGGTGATGATGATAATGATGGTGATGATGGTGTAGTGACAGTGATGATTACGAAAATAATACTGATGAAGTGATAATTTCTGAATGATAATTGTGATGTACAATATGGATTATTATTATGATAGTGATGACAATGATATTGATGATTTTTTTTTTGTCATAACTTTATTTATCTTCTTGACCCATTTATTTAATCATAAACTCATCCCCCTCTCTGACTGAATCTTTCTTTCCCTTCTCTTCCTTATTTCTGTTCTTCCTCTTCTCCTCTTGCCTACCCTTCTTTATGTCCTCTACGTTCTCTCTCTTTCTCTTTTGTTCCCATCCTCGTAGCTCCTCCGCTTTCTCTTCCCCCTCAGAAATTCTATTTTCCCCTTTCATTCTTTCCCCTTCTTTTTCCTTTACTTTCTCTTTCCTTCTCCCTCAGATTTTATCTTCTTTATATTCCCCCTCCCTTCCTCCCTCTCTCTCTCTCTCTCTCTCGCTCTCTCTCTCTCTCTCTCTCCCTCCCCCATGTAGCTCATCAGCACTTCTATGAATGTTAACCCCCCAAAGCCACCTACAAGTACATGTACATGTAAATTACATAACAGAATCAATTACACGAACCTGTCTAAATCCAAAAATATATAGCAAAATATCTCTTTATTAAAGCATGGTATGGTATCACTCCAAATCTCTGCAAAATCTATAAAATTTAACTTCACAATTTTAACCTTAATAGCTACTAACAATATCTAATCTTAATGCAGTATTTTTGGTACAGTTGTTACTGAAATATATTTAGAATTATGATATTGGATCCAATTATTTGCTAAGTTTATTACTACTGTTTCTTCCAAAGAAACTGGTCACTAATAGCTGCGATTCTAAGAAGGGAAAAGCTGAGGTAACATGTTTTTACGACTACCGGAGACCTTTTCCTGAAGATAGACTTTACTATACTACTAAAAAAACTAAAGCAGTTGAAGACATAAGAATATTCATTTGAATTCATATACTAATTCTCCTAACAATGTACAAGTATGATACATGTCGATTGAAATGTGCTAATAGTTGTAAATGAAAGCAAAGAGAACCAACATCACCTCTTACAAAATGAATTTCAAAAGGTAAAATGTGGAAAAATTGTTTCTCAAATCTTGCTTGAGAAAAGCAATTGTGTATCAGAATCATGTTTCATTGACCATTCTCATAACTCTGAAAGCACAAAGAGATGACAATTCCAGCAGTACATACATTAAGCACAATCACTGCCATCATAATTCACCATTTCTGTAACTTTCATAACCATGCTGCTAGAAAGGGGATCAATATAATTAGGTTAAAAGCAAGTATTGAGTTGTGGTAAAAACGGAAATGAATGTTCAACAGAAGCCACGACATTTACATTGAATGTTAAGGACTGGCAACAAACCCATCAGCTCAAAAATTCAAGTAAAAGAAACGGTTCTGATGATGAAGAAATATTATTTTTTGTCAAACACACAGATTAAAAAGAATTTGAATTAATTGTCTAGGACCACAATAAATGATACAGATCTGCCAAATGATTTTAAAGAAAATGCAAAATAAGTAACTTAAGGAAAATGTAACTGAAAGATCAGAAGATAAAATTGAAACCAAGCTACTAACTAAGCTAGATGTCGAACCAATGCACACACAAAAATCATGTGTCGGTCTTATACACATACAGTATACAATACAGTTTTTTCAGTGATTTTTTTTTTAGTGCAAAATTGCTGGTCTAAAAACAACTCATTTAAATACCTCACTAACATTCCAGAGCGACTTCTAGACACTTCCAGTAGAAGAAAAAAAAAAAAACCTGGGAATACCTTTAATAAAAAGTGCTGACTAACGTCTATCCCCCTGACCTTAAAGTACATGAGTGTTGATCCTCTTAAAACTTCATGGATTTCATTTATTAGGGCAAAGTCTGCCAATCCCACATTCCAAATGTAGCTTGTTTGAATTTGATAAGGTATCTCTAATGATAAACAAAAACAAATAGGATTGAATTAATAACCGTAACAGGTAGTGCCTAACTGGCACCTTTTACCTACATATTGGGTTTCAAAACTTTATCACAAGTAGATACAGTCAAACCTGTCTATAGCGACCGCCCAACGGAAACACAAAAAGTGGTCTTTGTAGACAGGTTCCTTTAGTACATCTTTCAATGAGAAACCATTTTCAAGGGAAACAAAAATGTGGTCTTTGTAGACAGGTGGTCACTAAAGCAGATTTGACTGTAACAGGGAAATTGTGCTTTTACACTAAGTTAGTTAGTTTTTACCCTTATTTCAATAACTGACAAAAATAACATCTTATCATTCTGTTCTGCCATACTGTAATACACATCACATTGTAGCTCAGTTTCACTGTACATGTACATTGATGATCACGGTACAACTTTAGTTAGAAACTGAACCAAACTCTAAAAACATTTGTTTGAAGATTCAAGTATTTAATCAAACCACATTTACATGTCAATGAACCAGCATACATGCTTTTAAATGTTTTATATCTCCTTTCTGTAATTGGATTGTAATCTTTTCTTTACCCCCAAAAAAAAAAAATTGTTAAAGACCTGATGGAGAAAATCTGTTTTTCTACATACAGAAAGATTTTATGCATAACATACATGTTCTGATCAACACAACTAAACTGCAATAAACTCACAATCACGTACTCCTACACACAACACATACACACCACCAAGGGAAGTTAAAGCGAATATCAATATCTATAAAGGGTCCAAAAATAAAAATGAGGAATAATACAAACGGCAGATAACCATTTTCAAAGTATGAAGTATACAAATACTGAGTACAGTTCTTCAAAGAACTATCTATAGGATTTCTGATAAATGTAGTTTTTAATAGTTGAATGTGAATACATTATTATCTTAATGAGAAATTCCAATTTACCGGTAGTCATTTTATCCTAACAAACCTTAAACTTACAAACAAAAACAAACATACACCACACATACCATATAATGAAACATCCCAATTTCCAAACACTGGAAAACCAGTTCAAACATAGATACATTCAGCAATTCAGCTTTCATACAAACACTACAAACCATGCCCACATCCACACCGCCCCCCCTCACCACCACCACTACAGTACTCTTCACTACACACACAATATTGCAATAAACTGTTGTGCATTGCACCATACACTATCATATCAGTCACACAGTAACATACTTTAAAGTCATAAACTTATATTTGAAAACAAATTATCAACCAAAAAAATTGTAGTAGTAATAACTTACCAAGTATTGATGATTTTTCTATTTTGTTTTACCAGACCCCTCCCCCCACCCAATAAATATATCAACAGATATAAATTCTAAAACTAATAATAGAAATAAACAAAATAAATAAAAATGTGAATCAGTCTCTCATTTTGTTCACATAGTAACAAACCCATCCTCAGTCACACAGTAACCGCAACCACACTTGTCAAAATCCAAGCATACAATATCAGGAAATAAATTAATCTGCATAAATAAATATATATGAAAGTGAAACTGTATAAATTCATTATAAATTGTATAATTCTTATCACTGCATACATCAAGTAAACATAACATATAGTATTCAGTATGATGCTTGTATGAAATACTTGTAGATGCTCGCTTCAGAATAGTTTACAAAAGACAAAAAGAGGGACTCACATACTCATATTTCATTCACCTGTCAATCATTCCACAGCCAAAACTCACATTCATCCATCTTTAAATTGAGAATTTAAAATTCTATCCAAAATAGTATCCAAGAGTTTCCAATACTTCTGAATGGTTTATAAGGCAGAAAATATACCGTATATGTTGACAAAAATCTACAAAAACAAACAAAGAAATAGGCACTTTCCCAAAAGTTTGAAACACACTTGTAAGTCAATGAGAGAACTTAAATACAAGAAAATATCTTTGCTTTTGTGGAGTTACTGTACATAACAAATACACCTCATATTTGATCATGTTATGAAATTGACATGAAACAAGAAATAAGAAAATGATGCTAAATACTGAAATATCAATGAATTTATTTCATTTTACAAAACTATTTGACATTCAATGCCTGATGAACCAGAAATATACACATAATACATACTCAAAAATAATTGCAAACATTTAACCTCACGGTTCAACTTAATCAACACTCACTCCTTATCGCTCTATCACTAAAGGTCTGTCTTCATCAGCTAGAGTTTGCCAAATAACCTGCTATTTTAACTATTCCGATCGCAAATTATCCAGCTAATTTGCGTCTTCATCAGCCCGCAGTTGCAATTAGCGGGATATTTGGTCGAGAAAATATCCAGAGAAATATTGGTCTTGTTTCCAAAATATCCTGCTATTTGGGAAATAGCGGGCTAATTTGCTCCCGTCCGAGCTAGTTAGTGATGAGCGTATCGGTCTGGTGAAGATGCAATTTCAAGCTTCGGGATAATATCCCGAGTCTGAAAATAGCGGGTTATTTGGCAAACTCGAGCTGATGAAAACAGGCCTATTGTGTAACATTTGTAATATCATGATCTCCTTCTTCTCTCTACATGCGCTGTCATCGACTCGCAAAATTTACATGTATCAACAACATTGATCAAATTGATTCGTTATTTTAATCATATCATGCAAAATCATCCCACTCTATACACCGACAGTATGATCAGAGTTGTATTTGTGTTATACCTCAGACTGACTGACACCAGATGGTTGACAGACCGATCAAGCAATTACATTACCCCCAATGGCAAAAAGTCAGTCGGTCTTGAGTCGGCTTGGCGGTGTGGCTGAGGCATTAATGGCTTATGATTCTGTACCTGGTAGTAGAAATCAGTCTACAAATATGTTAATCTCATTATTGCCCGTCATCAAATTGTGTCTTTTTTAAATACTAGGCTCATTCACGTATACCATGCTAAACAAGAGCAATGAAGGCCGATGACTACTCTTAAAGTTTGATACCAAAATTACAGTGCCACGACACTGATAATGAATATCATGTTGGTGATAGTGAAAAATCAGTTCTGATTTGAGGTGTACCCAAAGTTCCAAACTTTTGGAGGGCAGTGTATGTCTCTTCTTCCACATACAGCCATATTGGATTCAAGAGGAATATATAAAGTGAGTAAAACAGAGACTCCAAATCTCTGCTTTGAGCAACAATATAGTTGGATAAGGATTAGAGGGCTAACCTGATCTCACAATATTTGTTTTGATGTCTGCTAGAACCCAATTCTACTCACTTCATATGCTATCCACTTTGATCTTGGAACACATATTAGGTAACACAAAATCGTATAAGGTCCACATTTGCCTTCATGCTGTGCCAAAACATGACTGGATCAGGATTAGAGTTAATCTTAATCTCCAATCTTGGATCTACTGCTTCCAAGACCCTGCATCTACTCATCTACTCATCTACCACGTCTACTTGTACATGGATGAAAAATCCCAAACAAGGATCGCAGTTTTATAGAGTCCATATCTCTGATCTTAGCTCTTTACAAAGTCATAAATGGATTGAGATGATCTCATTTTAATCCCCCAATCTCTGATCCACGACCTCCTGCTTGACCATAACGCCTGCAACAGGCCCATCTTGTCGGTGGCTTGGACCAGGGATGGTGTTGTCCTTGTTAAGGTCAGCACGGGTCAACGGTCCAGACAAAACCTTGATCTTCTCGGGACCACTCTTGGCAGTGACGTGGAGAAGGGATTTGTACTTCCTGTGGAGATCGTCAAGGGCTTCTCGCTGCCTGGCATTCTCGACGGCCAGCTTTTCAACCTGAAGAAGAAGAAGAAAAGATGAACACGATATTAATATCTACATTTATTTTGTGCTTGAATATGGCAAATGCTGCTTAAGAGTCTTAGATCACAAGAAGATCTTCGGGCCACGATTAGTATAAATGTTTTATTATGAGTAAGCTAAACATTAAATGGGAATGTGCAAAAGCTCTCTGTTACAGGATCATTGTATACAATTAAAATTGCTGTAAAGCATTCTTTTTTACTGTGATAAGAATGTTCATGCCCATTCCACTGAATATCTTTCTGCCTGGTACTAAATCTTGATATGTGACAGTTTCATTAAAAGTAGTGCTGCAAGCCCATTTGCCTCTAGTAGACGGACAGAGAACCAACATGTGCTCTAACAACTATTACTCCAAGATTTATTTGTTAAAATAAAGGGTTTGGGTTATGAATGGGTTTAAGGTTTTAGGTTTAGTTATAGGTACAATGTTTGTTTCCTGTTGAAGTCAGGAATTTGATTTAAGCAAAGGATATGGACTATAAAGGAGCAATATTGTCAATAGTTGTGGGACCAGACAGACTTGGTCTAAGAACTTCTTGTAGTTTTATTTTAACAATTAAATTACACAATGTACATCCAATGGAAGCATGTTGGATTTTGAGATTACATACCTCCATCTTGAGTCTATCTTGTTCCACTTCCAGAGATTCTTTCTGAGTGACTCTCTTCTCACGACAGTTTGCTGCATAGCCCCTGTTCTTCAGGGTGCGACGACGCTGCTTCAGCTGGACCACTTGGTCCTTAGGCAAGCCGCGAAGCCGCCGGTTCAGCTCGCGAACTGAGAAGCTCATCAATTCGTCATCATTGATGACTTGTTCGGGCGGCTGCACAGGAATCTCCTGCCGCATCTAAATAGAAAAAACGAAAAAGAATTGCGTCATTTAAAAGAGATGTGAGCACAAGTTTTTTTGTGTGTGTATGGATCCTGACAAGATGAAATGAGTTGATGACGATCAATCCTTTGCGACAACATTAAAAGGACCATGGAGAAAAAGTATGAAAGATTTAGGCAAAGTAAATGGAATGGACAGAAGATGAGCTAGAGAAGAGAAGCAAGAGAAGAGAAGAGAAGAGAAGAGAAAGGGGTGAAGTAAGATAAGAAATGTAAAAGGAAAGAAAAAAATCTAAAGAGAAGAGGAGATAACAGGTATACATTGGTAATACATGTTACCAAAATAATGAAGCACATATTATTACAAATCAATAACCTGTATGAAAGGAATATACAAGTGTGAATAGTTGTTTGGGCCAGGTTTCTCTGGTTTAGAGAATAGTTAACACAAACCTGGAAATGGCAACAAAGTTCATATCAATTTACTTTGTTTACCTTCTTAGGTAAGCAAACAATATATAGTTTCATAACAGAAAAATGATTTTATGTCGGGTTAGCTCATGCCTAATTCACACAGGCAAACTACCTGGAGTTGACCAGAACATGCCTCTTTTCACAAGACCTATTTCTGAAGAAGAACTACAGAAAGGTATCTCCACCCTACAGGTCAACAAGGCAGCAGGCATCGATGACATCAGATTGGAGCAGATCAAACACATGGGCTCTGTAGCACAGAAATGGCTGCTAGACATGTTTAACAACTGCATCGAGAACACCTGTGTCCCAAAACAGTGGCTCTGAACCAAAGTCGTCGCTATCCTCAAGCCAGGAAAGGACTTGAACGAAGCCAAGAACTTTCAACCAATCTCGCTCCTGTGCCAAACATACAAGCTGCTTAAACGCCTTATTCTCAACAGAATTGCGCCTCACGTTGACAGCCAACTTAACTGTGAGGAGGCAGGCTTCCGACCAGGAAAATTTACAACGGGACAACTTCTCAACCTGACCCAACACAAAACTTCATGACATCACAAATGACCTCAAACTCACCAGATTCATCCAGAAGATGATGCAGAACAGACGCTTCTTTGTCGAACTTGATGGGCAGAAGAGCAGATGGCGGAAAGAGAAAAACGGTCTCCCCCAGGGTGGCGTCCTGGCGCCAACACTCTACAACATCTACACTGCTGACATCCCTTCAACTGAGAACACTCGAAACTTCATCTGTGCAGATGATACCTGCATCACAGCCCAGCATAGTACCTTCGAAGCTGTTGAACTCCATCTCAACACAGCGCTCGCAAGCCTTCGAATACTACAGAGCAAACTACCTACATGTTGATGTACGGGCAAACCCATCCAAGACTCAGGTGTGTGTCTCCCACCTGAAGAACAGGGAGGCAAAGAGAGAACTGAAGCTAGAGTGGAACAATGTGCAGCTCAACCACTGCGAGCATCCAGTGTACATGTGCCTAGGTGTAAAACTCGATCGCACCTTATCCTATAAGAAGCACATCGAGAAGACAATATATGCAAAGTAGAATCTCGAAATGTCATCATCGGGAGGCTAGGAACTTCACACTATGGCGCTGACCCCAAAACTGTACAAACTGGAGCTGTTGCCCTCTGCATGTCATCCGCAGAATATGCTTGCCCAGTTTGGAGCAGACCAGCCCATGTGAAGAAGCTTGACACCACACCCAATAACACATATCGAAAGATAACAGACTGCCTGAAACCAACAAAAGTTGAGGAGATACATCACCTCGCTGGCATCGGATCTCCTAACCAAAGACGCACTAACACCTGCCTAAAGGAACGGATGAAGCAGGCGACAGATGACAGACACATGTTATACGGCTACCTACAACCGCACAGACGCCTTGTTTCCCGACACAGCTTTATCGATTCTGTTCCACCACCTGAACAGAATCCTCTAAACCTGAAGTGGCTGGAGTGGAAATGCCTAAATCAAATGCGGACGAGAATGGGGCGGTGTAAGGCCAACATGGCAAGATGGGGCTATGCCCATGAAGAAGATATTCTCTGCGACTGCGGAGAGATTCATGCCATGGACCACATCTTGCAGTGCGGCGGAACGGGTAGCACAGATGAAGACCTGGCCCTTGTAAATGAGACGGCCATCGCAGCCATCGGGCGATGGAAGAACTTAATTTATTTTAATTTAATTTAGGAACTTACATTAATCTTGATCTAAGGAGACACGAATGAACGAACGATGCCTTTGTATCATGCAACATTTATGATTTCATTTACCAGTACACATTTGGATAAACATCATATGAGGAAGGGTGATTGGGTGGAACAACAATTTTTTATGAAAGCCATAAGACCAATTTTGATTGAATCTTCTGCAAAAAGTCAGAAGAAAAACAATCTGCACTATGTGTACTACAATTAACTCGGCATATCGGTTGAAACCACAATAGTTCGACCTATGCAAACAATTGGACGAGTGAAGTGTACATGTAAATAACACATTTTGCGTAGTTTGGTCCAAAAATTCATTTGACTAAGGGAAAATTTGACTTGTGCGAATTCGAGTTACTATGCAGAGTTAACTGTATTTACAGTTTAATCCTTGTCAGTAGTGCACATATTGTTAAAATACTCAACACAAATTGGTAAGAAATACACTCTCCTTCATTTTTGATCATTCTGTATACCGTATAATCCCACCAAGAAATATATGTTTCATTACAAGGTTTCAATACACTCATAATTTTAGTAAAACCAACAACACCAACAATAACAACACCACCAACAAAAACAACAAAGGAATAAAATCATTTGTACACATTACAAATCATCAAACCAGTAACGAGAGATTGTTAGACATTGGATTTACTTGTACTGCTGGTTTGCGTTCGCCATGCGAGTGGTTTGGTAAAGGCAGCCATTCCCGAGACCGGGGGTGGACAAACGCCACCGGACGACTGTCTGCTGGAAATTGTATGATCTGGTATAACCCAAAGATTTTCAAGTTACTATTACGTTCAAGAGTACCTGTATAACCTCATATTGTAATACCTTTTTAACAATTAACATATTTTCGTCATTGCTCTTGTAGCACTGTTTTAATATAGGCAGTTAAGAACTGTTTACAATCAAACAGAGTTCTACACAAACATCAACATGTAACAAATACTTGTCACAAATTCTCAATCTCTTCTTCACATCGAGGTGAACAGAAATGATACATGTACTGTAGGTATTTTCAACAGGGTAAAGGCTTGTTCAGATATGGCGCTAAACAAAATAGCCTCCTCACGTTTGTTTTACATGTAAATCAATGGCAAATTGGCAACTGCACGTAACAAAGAACTAATAGAAAATATTCACTTAGCTTTGTGTCATAATATACAGAAATGTATTAAAAGTGTATTAAGCTACGGTCACAAAGGTTCGTACGTGCTCCCTGTTCGTACAAATTCCAGAGTTCATAGAGATTCGTAGATGGGGCATAGCTTTTTACGCCCTTCTTACGGAGCTCGTACGAACGCCGTTTAATTTTTCGTTTTTTTTCTCGTAAGAATGCCTTGAGTTATTCTTACGTCAGATCTTACGAGTTTTTGTTCTCGCAAGATGTTCGTACGTGTAACTGACGGCATTCTCAAGTCATTCGTAGGAAGATCTTACGATTTGTTTTTATATTTTGTCGGGTTGCAAAAAAAGCGCTGCTTAAATTGCATTAATTGTGTACGTACACCTTACGAGCACCTTATGAACGCCTTACAAACGTCAGGAGTCGTTAGTACGAACGCCATATGAACGCCGTAAGAGCCCTCTGTGAACAACTTAAGGCGTTCTTAAGATCATCGTAAGAATTTGAGGCTTCTAGAATTGTCTCTCGACCCCACGAAATGTACGCAAATCTTGCGTGGTTCTTACGACGTTCGTACGGCCACCTTACGAAGAGAGGGTTACGTACGAAGTTAAAACAAATCTTGGACAAGACCATCGACCAGTTTGCGAACTTACGGTCTACGAACGCTGATTTCGTACGGCCTCCTTAAGAAATGGTCTGAAAATCGTTCGTACGGTGTTCGTAGCAGTTCGTAATGGTATTTGTGACCAAGGCTTTACACTTTACGTCATCATAAGACCTGCTGCGGTTTTGTCGCATCATATCTGAATGAGCCTTAATTGTGAATACACCTGTACATGTATATCAAATAATTTGAATACAAAAATATAAATAATTTTTGTTTTTAAAGAATGTGATTCATAATTCTACATTTTCAATGTATACAACCCCCCTCCAATCAGTTACAGCTGGAAAGTGAAATTTTATGCAAAAAAAACACAAACATTTGATAACATTTTGGGAATGAAATGTCAGAATAATTTGGGGTATAATTGGCTTGAAGTAGCACACTGGTTGGTACAACAAGAATGTAAGTTTAAAATTCACAAATGTGCGATGCTAATGTACATATGCGGATATGCAAAAAATGATCAATGTTTAATAATGAGAACTAAAAATGTAAGATTCAATGATTTGATGTCATAAAACTTCAGGTACACTTACATGTACATGTATATGAAGTTCACATATCATATCACTTGAGCTAGAAAGGCATTTGTTTTTGCATTCTTGTGGTGGTACACTGACTATTTGACATTTAGCAAGTGAGTTGAAATAAATGTACAAGCAGTTACAAAATGATTGATGATTTTGATAACTTTTTTTTTTAAATTCTCAATGGAGTCAAGAATCAACATAAGTTTTTATACAATAAAATATTAATGATATGATAGGAGGATAAAAAAGGAGACCTTAGAAAAAACACCGTATATTTTAACGCCCCAAGTATGTTAATTTTGAGCATGACCAGTCCACTTTAAATATGAATATAAATATAAATATGAATATACATGTAAATATAAATATGAATATATAAATAATGAATAGGATTTCTGTATACAGGTACAAGCAGGGGGCACTTCTGTCAACTTTCCCTTTACATGTGTACTCAGGGTTTGTGGTGAGGCTCAGGGGAAAGGGGGAAATACCCTCTTCCCTAGCCACTGATCCTAAACAGGGGGAAGGGGAAATGACTGATGGGGGGCCCTCTCAGGGGACCAATCGACCATTAATCCCTTGAAACAACTCAGGACCTGGCATTCTTGCACTTTGTGTGGTTTCTTCTTCCTTTAATACCCCTCCATCCTCACTCCCTCTGTCTCTCACTATCTTGCTCTCTCCCCCACCAACTCTCTCTCAGCATAAATATACTTTCAAGCTCAGTTTCGTTTTGTTTATGAACAAAAACAAATCCTTATAGGTACCATCTCTAGTTCTAAAAATTATTTCAGAGATTTTTCCATGGATCATAACAGCCAATTTATCAATGCTTTTTTTCCTAAATTATATCTCCCTATTCTGTTACAATCTCTCTCTCTCTCTCTCTCTCTCTGACTCTTTTGTCTCCCCTGTTGCTTTTTAAATTCATACCTATCCTAATCTATGTCATAATGTTATGAGCCATAGCAACATAACACTGAGCTCCTATAGGAAATCTTGTTATTCAGATGGTCATATCTCAGCCAATACTTAACATTTTCAACTGGTTTTCGACATTTGGACATTATCTTTTATGCTCTTTTGGAAAACGAAGAAAAAATTGAGAAATTCTAAGAATAGATTTTTATGATGTCACAGCTTCGGTACTCTATAGGCCTGTCTCCATCAGCTGGAGATTGCCAAATAACCAGCTATTTTAACTATCTGGATCGCAAATTATCCAGCTAATTTGCATCTTCATCAGCCTGCAGTTGCAATTAGTTGGATATTTGGTCGAGATAATCATCCCAAGATATCTTGAGCTAGTTTACAAATATCCCGCTATTTGTCCGGTGCATCTTCACCATCCCCGAAGACTCGCACTGTGCGCAAACACTATGCAAAATATCTCGAGCTAATTTCTGGAGCTCGAGTTTCGAGTTTCGAGCTGATGAAGACGTGATTTGTAACTTCGGCTTATTTCCCAAATCCGAAATAGCGGGCTATTTGGCAATCTCGAGCTGATGAAGGACAGGCCTAATGGATACGATTGTGCACTCCAACAATTAAGGTAAAGTCAATGCGATGGTTAAAACTCCCTATTCTTTACTTTTTCTCTCGTCACTTTCCCTCTATTCTCTCCCCTCCGTTCCCTTTGAATTTTGTAATACCTCCCTTTTATATTTGTAATTACCTCTCATAATCACTCATGCTCTCTCTCTCTCTCTCTTTCTCTCTCCTTCTCTCTCCTTCTACGCTCTAGACACATACGAGGAGAAACACGACCCGAGGTTATGTATCAAGATCCTATCTCCATCCCGCTTCATAAATTTCCCTTCTTCAGCACTTTAATTCATAAGGGAAATGACTACATTAATGCATTAAAGGAGATATTTCATGATCCAATGAAAACCTCCTCACCTCCTAAAGAGAAAGCTCGTTAATCTGATGTCGTTCCATTGACTGATTTTAACTGCCACTGACATAGAGTCCATGGAGATTTTTTCGGAAGGATTAAGGCACTTTATAAAAAATTATAAACTTATCGAGAAAACATGAGAAGTCGTTGGTTTTTATTATGCTGATGCATCAAATAGAAAGTAATTTCAAGGAATCATTATCGTTCTTCAATTCTATTTGATCCATATCTTGAGGCACACTTTATGAGCCATGTGATTTGTTGTTAATGACAAAGTAAAAAAGTGATTTGTGAGCTCTTTTATCACAGCAATAATGGACTTGAATTCTTGTTAGTCATAACAATGCAAATATTGTTTCAAGAGTTGAAATTCTTGGCTTACATGGCCATGGCTAAATATTTGTTCAATTTCAGTTTGGGACATTTGCAAATTTGTGATAGAATTGAAATCGAATGTCAATATTAATATCAAGACATAATTTCATACCCGCATCTATTTCACAATCTTGATAGTTTTTACTGCATCAAAACTTTTCTTACATAAATATATTTAAAGTTAAAAAAGGAAGACTAGTTATTAAACTGACCTCCGTGAAATTATTCTCATAATTCAAATTGATCTACATTCTTATGAATTAAATCAAAATTTTCAAGGCAATATTGAGCTTAATTGAGTACCCTTGATCTAGTGACATTTTGTCCTTTAAACATTGTAAGGTTCGTTCGTCATGGACTGTTATTAGTACATCATGAACTTTTCAAAACTAATTTAGCAGTTCCTTGGAAACAAAAGTGATGACAGACAACTTCACCAAAGTTTTTCATGTGCTACAATGTGTCTCATAAAAATACATGGAAATGGGATAATCTGATACTTGGCCTGCTATAAGGCACACTCATGTTATTCATGAAATCAAGCAGAAATTTGGTAAATGTTAAACCCCTGAAAGTGTAGATCTTTGAGTTTCAAAAATGTTAACTCCGTATATATAAAGTGAAATAAAAAATGAAAATACGCCATAACAATAAAAAAAAATAAAAAAATAAAAAAACATTGAAAAAGTTAAGTGGGGTAAAAGATAAAAGGATGTGAGGAAATTTTTTAAGATGAAGAGAAAGTCTTTTAAAAAATTCTGGAAAATAGAAATATGAAGGGGGTTCTATGGTTCTGATTTACACAAAATAGTAGACAAAATTCTTGAAATACATGTGTAATACATTAGGATAAACACCAATCATAACAATACTTATTAGGTTTAGAATATTGTGAGAAGATTCTATCTTGACATGAAACAAGAAAAGCCTTCTCCACCCTCCCCCACCCTCAATAAAAAAAAAATTAAAAAATGGCCACCATTTCCAGGAATAAATCAAAGGATTTAAACAGGGAGAAGGGAAACAATTGCTGTAGAGTGTAGACTTTAGGGGACAGGGACAACAGGTTGCAGAACAAAGTACAAGTAGAAAATGAAAAAGGTACAAGAAGAAAATGAAAAAGGTACAAGTAGAAAATGAAAAAGGTACAAGTAGAAAATGAAAAAGGTACAAGTAGAAAATGAAAAAAGAACAAGTAGAAAATGAAAAAAGCAAAAGTAGAAAATTAAAAAGGTACAAGTAGAAAATTAAAAAAGCACAAGTAGAAAATTAAAAAAGCACAAGTAGAAAATGAAAAAGGTACAAGTAGAAAATGAAAAGGGTACAGATAGAAAATTAAAGCCCTATTCATACTGATCTGATGACAGGCTAGTCTGCTCATTCATACCCTACAGAATATGTCTAAGCTTTGGCTACATATAGGTCAGAACTCTGGACTGGACTTTCACTTCACATGTACATGTACCTCTACAAGATTCTATATCTATTTTTTAGATTTCATATGAGAAAGGGTAGCAACAACTAGGCCTTGGAATCTCAAGAAATAATGCCAAATTATTCCTAACTACTTAACTTTGTTGTTTGCACGGGACTTACAATACAATTTCCGGACTGCCAGATTGTTTGGCATACTACTGTTTGTCCATAGACACAGACACACAGTACATGTAATGGAAGATGACTAAAAGAAGAAACATATGCATGTTGTGGGGGTCACCCAAACGGGAGGTTTAAATTCAAGAAAATCAACAAAGTCTGTGTTACTAGACTATACAAATGCCTTGATGTGAACAGATCCTCCTCCTCTCTCTCTCTCTCTCTCTCATATCACGCTAGAGAGGAGAAATTTTCCTGCCTGGGCCGGAAGGAAGTTCTCTGCGATGCCTAGATTTGTCACATAACATTCGTAAATGACTCAAATCCTCCTAGGGGGGTAGGGGAACTTGAACCTGTATCAGTACCTTCTACTATCTTACCCCTTTCACACTGGAAATTAAACTACTCTATACGAATAATAGGTTGACAAAACTTTTAATTTCCTTACCCTTTTACACTCACATTGAACTTCATGAAGAAAAAAGTGACCCTTTTCAATACCCTATCTCCTTTCCCCATTCATATTTCATAATCAACATTCTTTTATAGAAAAGGGAAGAACTAAAACGTTGATGTCCTGGAATCTTTTACACTCATAATATACAATCCTCTTAAATAATAAAAAGGGGGTACAACTTTTAATCCCCTGGCTCCCCTTTTATATTCTGAATCTAAATGTAAATTTCTTTAACAGAAATGGAGAAGTCACATTTCAAGTCTATGACATCATTTTCTGCTATTTAAATCAGAAAATCTCAAACATACTAGGAAAATAAAGAAGGGACACAACATGCATTCCCCCACGGCCTACACATAGCTCATTTTTTACTCATCTTAAGTTCAAGGTAAAAGGTAGATTTTTCAATTCTCCCACCCATTTTATTTTCGAAATCCAAAAGAAAAGAAAAAAAATACAAGTTCATAAAACTTTAAATCCCATTTGCCCCTTTCCACACATGTAATTGAAATATATTACAAATTGAAACTTCATTAAAACCAGGGGAAAAGACAACTTTGATTTTACAAATTCAAATATTTTGTTTTCACACTTTTCTATTAAACAAATGAGCTAAACTGAAAGTATTTAATAACTATCTATTATCTTTTCAAGTCTCTTCTTTTATTGCACTATAATCTGCATTATAAACCTAAGATTTGTTTAAAAATCCTCCTAAACAAATGATGCTTTACTTTTTATCTTTATTAATTTTCCTTCATCTCGGAGCAGATTAATTTTCTTTTTTAATTAAGTTCTTTGCTACATAAGAAAATATTGTGATACTACCCATAATTTTTCCGCCTCAATATTCATGAACTACAGAACAAGAGATAGACTCAAATTAATTGCGTCACGGGTTCACGCTCTTTGTTTTCATTAATTTCTGCAGGTTTTTTGCTCTGGGTACATTTAGAGTTAAATTTTAATCCAGTTGCAACAATGAACTGTTCTTCAAGTCATGAGGAACAAAGTCCAACAAACTATAGCCCCATGCCAAGTCTTGCTGAAATCAGCTGATCCGACAAAATGCAAGGTTATGCAAACACAGACGCTGCTGGCCACAACACGCTTCACACGTGGCTCTGGGATGGGGCAATTGTACTTGGAAATTTCTTGCCCTTCCAAGCTTACTTTGTCAACAAATAGCAGAAAGTCACTGGCAAGGACAAAAGATAATGATGAGTGTTTTTATCATTTATTACCTTAAAGATATTTACATCCTAAAAGCAAATAAACACCTCATAGGTGAACAGGTAGACTACATTTTGCTGAATAATCGCATTTCACACAAGTCATACCCGAGAATAGAACCAGGATTATTACGCCAAGTTTATTTCTTTTTAAAGTAGTTTCTACAGCATTAGAAATTAGGTAATGGTGAATTTATCCAAAATCATGTGTTGAAGAACAAAGATTTTTTTAAATATATGTGTGTATGTGAGTGACGTATACAAACACAAAATGTTGATGAGGCAGTCTGGCAGTCTACGCTTGTGACTATATCATCTTTCTTATTTATCTCATTGAGCTACATGCTCATGAATGCATGTACAAGTACAGATAACAAAACTGGGTCACGTTACTTGTACAAGCTATTCTTCGCGTTCGAATTCATTTGCCCGACAGTCTTTTTGCAGTAGTTGGGCAAACTTTCTCAACATAGTTCATTAACCTCTGGGATGTCGTACGACATTGTATCATTGTCATTTGTCAGACCACATGATATGCTATCGCTACCTCAAGCTGAAGCAAACAAAGTTTATTCCCAATGCTGGCTTCATGTAATCATTCGATTTGGGATTAGAAATTAAGAAATGGTGAAATTGTCCAAAATTATATGATACAGGACATAAAATTTGTGTATAAAATGTATGTGCATGTCTATGTCTCTTGTTCTTGATTTCTATCCTCTCTTCTGTAACACACAAAATGGCCGTGAGGCAGTCAGTCACAGTCTAGCCTACCATATATCATTGAGCTTCATACTTCTTCTCTCATGAATGCATGTACGAGCACAAATAACAAAACTGGGTCACGTTACTTGCACAAGCTATTCTTCGCGTTCGAATTCATTTGCCCGACAGTCTATTTGCAGTATTTGGGCAAACTTTCTCAACATAGTTCATTAACCTCTGAGATGTTGTACGACATTGTATCATTGTCATTTGTCAGACCACATGATATGCTATCGCTACCTCAAGCTGAAGCAAACAAAGTTTATTCCCAATGCTGGCTTCATGTAATCATTCGATTTGGGATTAGAAATTAAGAAATGGTGAAATTGTCCAAAATCATATATGATACAGGACATAAAATTTGTGTATAAAATGTATGTGCATGTCTATGTCTCTTGTTCTTGATTTCTATCCTCTCTTCTGTAACACACAAAATGGCCGTGAGGCAGTCAGTCACAGTCTAGCCTACCATATATCATTGAGCTTCATACTTCTTCTCTCATGAATGCATGTACGAGCACAGGTAACAAAATTGGGGTCGCATTACTTGTGAAAGCAAAACCTTCCTTTAGATCCATTTTTGATGTAGTTGCCCGACAGTCTTCTTTGATGCCCTAGAAGCAAGTACATTGTATGCCATGCACGCCCTCACACGAGTCTAAAAAAAAGGCCCATCAAAATCAAAAGAGGGCCGGAGTAATATGCTGTGGAAAGAAATGGTTGCTTATTAATGCAAAACCAGCATACTGATAATCAAATGGAAATGAAATAGGCAAACTTTCTCAGCATAGTTCATTAACCTTTGAGATGTTGTATGACTTTGTATCATGGTAAGACCACATGTATGCTGCTATCGCTACCTCAAGCTGAAGTAAATAAAACTTTTTCCCAAATACTTACTTCAGGCAATCGTTCGATTTGGAATACAGGGAAGAAGTGTCGGTAAAGTTTCACCACAATCACATTTTTTTAATGCAATAAAAGTGCGTTGCTGCTTGTGAATGATGGGAACATTTCCATCTGACATGGACAAAGTTTTAAAACAAATACTTGCAAATTAATATGAAATACATTTATTTTATTTTCAGAAATGAATATGTTGTCTGTGGGAGCCTTTTAGCACCAAGTAGATGATATAATGCATGGATCTGCTCTCCTTTCAAAATATTTCAATTTGCTTCTGAGCCGCCTTATATGTAAAATTAAGGAAACCAACCTATAATTATGAATATTTGTTATCCTTAATTTCTACTTCACTTTTGACCTAACTACAATGTATGTTATACTTTTAGAAAAGTTAATATAATTTGGCAAACTTTCTCAAAGTCAATTGTTGATCTCTGCAATAATATATCTTCATAATTCCTTATCTCTCTGACCTGAATATGCTAATCTCTTCTGATGCGCACCATAAAAAATGCTTACGTGCATAAAGGCAACCTTTCCCTTAGACCTATGATCATGACCATATTAACAATATTCCTACTCTATTCAAACACAGAGATCTCCCCCATGTGTCTCTGAGGTTTATTGCTTGAGTTCTGTAAACTTTCAGAGAGGATGGTACTTCTGAATATTTGTTCTTCTGTTCAGTGTTGTCTGCACTTGATTGGAAAATTGATGATGTATTCGTATATTTAAAAAAAGAGGATTTTCTGACAATGTGTCTGTATTGACATGAATTCAATAATGTTCATTTATTCGATATTGATTCAGACTGTGGGCCATGCGATACATGTACTACTGAAGAATGTGATGTGGGTCAGGATATTATTGACTTTGTGGAATACGTGCAGATGTGCATGAAAATTATCAAACGAAAGCACAATCATATAGTCTGTCCAAAGCCAAAAGGGCATCTACACTTTTTTGTTGTTGGGGGTATTAACAGACAAAAAACTTCTGTCTTGCAAACAAAATGGGTTGAAGAATGTGAGCAATGTGATTGGTCAGATGATGTCATGGGACCATGTGTTTTTTCTCCCTGCCTTTTTAAAAAGATAATAACTTTAAGTTATCAACAAAATTATCTCTGATAGTAATGTTGCATTTTTTCTGGAAAGAGGAGAGAAAAAAAGAAGCATATTACTATCGCAATAAAGTATCAGACGGCAGAAAAGGGAGGCTTAATAGAGATTGAAGAGGCCCAAGATAAGACTTTACAAACCGATACATATGAACATGTGTGGTGTATTATCCATATCAGCAGCATATTGCAAGCTTGCATCTAAATTGTATAATTTCATCTTCCTTCCTACATTTCTAACAAGCGCAGAAACACATCATTTTTCTCGATCAGAACACTTTGGAGATTGCTATCACTGATTCCTGTCCGCTCAACTCTGAATCATCGCGACATTTTTTCCTCTGCGCTAACGAGAGCAGGAAAATCTCCGCCTGGCGCGAGTCAAGCAAACAGATAAAAAAGTCCATTTTTCTTTTCCCACCCTGCGGTCCTGATGGGATATTTCCACACTTTAAACAGAACTGACAGGCCCGAGACACGCTTTTATTCTCCCTTTCCGCAGACACCTGCAGACGCGTCAAAAAATGAGCAAGAGAATGAAAGAAAGCCTAAATGGGAGGCTGAGAATTTCATTCCCTGAAATTTCAGCGAAATTGTGATAAATTTATAAATAGAATGCTGTTGTTTTCGTCTTTCAAGGCTCATCGAAAAGTGACAAAAGAAATGATTTCTCTGTAGACCTTCAAGAAGTATCAACTGGGAATTCACTCTAGTTCTAATTGATTTCATTCTTGGAGATTGCCTCACCCATGACTCAATATGCATTATGAAACTCATTAAATGGATATCAATAAAAACTAATTGAGTTAACTATAGATTGTGGCACTTTCAGGGTGGCAAGTTAAATCTCTTGAGAAACAAAATCCTTCACATTTAACTGAGTGCCTTTGAAGTAATGACGGATTAGATACATACTTGCACAAAGGGTGCAAGCCTGCAATGAAGTATAAGATTTAAAACTATAAAATGGAGTCCTCATTGAAAGTGTTATAGTATATGTACATGTATATGAATTCCTACCTACATGTAACTTTTTTTTAGTTTTGATGAGCACTCACAAAGAGACAACAGACCTAAAGACCACAGTAACACAGCAAGCCCATTAATGATAATATATTATTCTGCATTCTCCTGCATTTCTAAAAGTTATGCACACATGTACTGTAGCAGCACAAAGGCATGCCCAGAACAAACAAAAATCGTCCTAATATTACATGCATGGCTCTCCCTCTTTGCACTAAAACCATGATTTTGAACAATTTTGAACAAATTTGCCTCTTTTGCATTCTAGAAGCGATTTTCAGTTTATACAAATTTTGTGCCCCCAAAATGGAAACTACTCCACAAATATTTCAAGACTAAAAAGTTTTCTGCACTCCTTTGTCTTGTCGGCCTCCATCTCTTCATTACGAAAAGATATGGCATTCACCCTCATCAACGATCATCCAAATAAGCCCACCAACAACTATATTGCTTGAGGCACTGTTGGCAAAGAAGATACCCTATAGGCCAGAGAGGGATGCCTACCAATTTGTCTGATTTCCCGCATGTCAAGGCAATCACGACATCTTAACGGGCCCAGGATATTCGGGGAAACACATCGTCGAGTGAGGAATGCAGCGCGGAGGGAGGCTACCGTGCCGTTAAAACTTGTTTTGGAGGAAATCCACACTCACTTCATACATACATGTGGTCATTGTAGAATGTAGGGGAGGCTTAAGTTTGAGTTGTAGTGAAGCATGGAAATACAGGACGGGCAACAATGATAAATGCATTGATGGAATTGTAGAAGACTTTGTGGGTAAACACAGTAAATGACAGTTTTGAAAAGAAACATACTGGAAGATGGAAAAGAGAATCATTAGGCAAACTGATTAAACATCTTTGTTGGTAAAATATGGAAAAATGTAATATTGAGTAGAAATATTTGAAAGCAGTTTGAAACAGTATAATTACAGCTTTGATGTCTAATGATATGCTTCCACTTTATTACATGGATGTTGCAATTTTATGATGAACATTACCCAGCTCTTCACCATGTTTGTTGATGGTAATTAAATTACCAGATTTGATTATCAGGTATGACTTGATGAAACAAATAACAAAACATGATCATATATACATGTACCTCTGAATCAAGATCTTACAATGAAATGTGTCTTTTTTCTTTCTTCTTGATGATATACTGTACATGTAATCTCTTTCAGATCTGCAGCACAGGATTTTATTCTTTTTGAAAGATACACAATGAGACATTATGCTACAAATGTACATTCTAGATATCAGGGAAGATGTATGAAATTTATGATTTAAGAGATTTTATTTGCAGTATAAATTCAAACACAGCTTGAATATGAGCATGTGATTACAAAAGAGTAAACAACTGAAAATTCAAGAAATGGCATAGAGGTCCAAACATTTAAATGGGAATCGTTTGCATGTTTAAAAATAGTTCAACTTTACTCATACTTCTACTACTACCCCCACTTACCTGTTTTCGCATACAATAGCTACTACGTGCCATTCTGAAAAAGTTTGATAATACTTATATGTTACTTCAAAGTGCATGCAATGAGTCCTATAAGAGAGCTCCAACAACCAAAGTTTGTCTTTGTGTATCAAGTGTGATTTATTTTCCAAGCTTCCCAAAAGTCATGTAATTGAGAAAATATCATCGGTTTGCATGGAGCAACAGGGGCATTGACTTGTTTAAGAATATGAGTCAATGCCCTTATGGCTCCAAACAGACGATATTCAGTCACATTTAATACCCATTTCACCTGTAACTTTCAAACATGGTTCTGTTACATGTACCTGCACAACCCGTAAAATGATAACTTCCATTTGAAATTCACTTTCAGTTTGACTGAATGAAAGTAAAAACTAGATGAAGAATTCAAACCTTTGTTTGAAATGTTTTCTGGGTTTCATTAATAATGTACAATCTGAAAGTGATCTTTGGGGAAAATATAAATAAATCACACTGATCAACAATATTGGTTGTTGGGACTGGAATACTTGATACTCTCAGGAAATTTGATAACTGGCTATCAAAACCTGAAGTCTGGAAAAATACGATTTTACAGAAATGTGTATAGTTTCATCAAGATAAATGCGATAAAATGTTCAGAAGTGTGCATTTTTGTCTTTCACTTGATTTTTATCTTATGAAATTGCACTCATTCAAATATCACCCACAAAAAGTTCAGGCCTTTAACACTCAATGAATATGGATATTGGTCAAGTACATGGTGTACCACATTTGTTTGTTTGGTTTGTTTTAATCTTAATATATTAGAGATCAACATCCAAGTGATCCAACAACACACTTTGATTAGGTGTATACAATTATGTACATGTATATGTACAATAAAAGTTGTGTTGTGCACCATTCTTGGAGAGAGATACACATTAAACAGTACTTAATTTATTTTTTTTATTCAAACATTAAAAGTTTGACATTTGATTGAGCAATCCAATATTAAAGAAATTAATGATAAAAGGTCTTATGACGTTTCTTTTGTTTGTTTAATATATTAAAATGCCTTTTGCATTACAAAATAGATCAGGTCCCTTTGCAAAAAACCCCAAAGACTCAGTTTCTGCCAGAGGCAGAAAAATACCTTGGGGTATAATACATGAAACAAATGATATTTTGCATTCAAAGCTTTTGAACCATTCCACTTCTCAGACATCCCAGCTGATATCATTATTGTTAAAAGCCTGAACTTGAGGATGACCAATGACTACAGTCAGACGCCACTTCTAATTACCTTCATGTTGGTAGGTCCAGCCTTACGCACCATGGCTTCAGGTGGGAAGATTGTACCCGCTAGATGACCTGGACTAAAGAACGTCGTCTGCGATACTTGCTGCTGAAAGGTCTGCGAGTGCGGCTGGAAGGCCAAGCCCTGGTCACTGAGGTTCTGACCCTGGACGGATTGCGCCTGATCAGCAAAAGTACCGAAGTGAGAGAAGTCGGCCGGTCCTGCAAGACTGCTCTGTCCGAAATGGGTTGGCGTGAACTGCTGTTGAGCCTGCTGTGGCTGGGGTGGCTGCCAGTCTGTTATTGAGAGAGCATGTATAAGGGGGAGGGAGTACGAGAGGAAGAGTTACTACTTGCGAGTAAGTGAGTGAGTGAGGCACGATGCGTACTACGAGCGACAGTCAGAGGGATATTTGATTTAAGGGATTATGTCAACAAGCATGTCCTAGACCCATCGACTGTTGCTCGTTGAAGGGGAAGAGAAAATTGCTGAGTGGACTATTTGCGTCTATCATAGGGGTGCTCGTGTGCTACTGCAGAGACATGACTGATGCAACAATGAGGCCTAAATGTAAGCATGTTTGTAGAGACACTTTGATGCAGGATATGGTTACATAAAAGACCAATTAATTTGATTACAACTTACATTCTACAAATGCTTACATGGTTTCGTGGGAATGAAACAGATTTCCTTTCAAGGCTTACCAAATAAACAAAAGACTAAATAAATAAAGGTGGAATTGTGACAGAACCATGGCTGGAGTTTACAATTTGATTGGCACAACTTTGTCAAAAAATAAACATGTTCCATAAATACTGGATCATTTTACAACATCAAAATACATGAGGATGAATCGTATATTGAAATTTTCTAGTAAATACAAAGAAAATAAGAAGACATTCTTTGCATCGTTTTTGAATGAATCAGTTCCACTCGGGATGAGCAGACATTTAACATTACAACTGGGCAATATGATCTAAATATTACCAACAATGTTTAACCAAATTGTAATTGCGATACAACTTGGTTCTTCCGACCCAAAATAACTTCAAGCAAATTCAAAGGTTTTGTGAAAATTGCATTACTTACAAGTCCCCATTGGCAAAACATGTGCTGTTTCTGTGAGAATCATTTTGGAAGACAGGTTCTAAAAATCGTTCTCACCCAATTCTAGTCAGCAGTGATATAAACTCCCCATTCTTGATTTTCTTGGTATTTATTAGGGTTTTCTTTGGTCTCATTTGGAATGACACGGAGGAAAACACAGTGATGTCAAATTCTAAATTGAGATTAAGTTTCTGAATGAATGACATCAAGGGAAAAGTGTTGTCCTTCCTGAAAGTTTTGATACCATGTTATCACACGTCTATACCGGTACTACAGAGTTCGGAAGTGTTGCGAGAGAGAGCGAGAATGCAAGAAAGAGAGAGAGAAAGAGAGAAGCCGAGGTGAATCAATTGTCAACAAATATAACGCTATTTCGGAATTCAGAGTTTCCCTTATTAGGGGGAAATCCAGCAGTTTCACGTACAGGAAATTCATGTCCTGTACAACTGTGTTTATACTTGGGGCTTCAGCACTCTCCTCCCTCTCTCTTTCTCTCTTTCGGTTCCAACGACAGTATTTGAAAATAGCAGAGAATTCAAGCCAGACCGGTAGCGCTGTGATCTCACAGGAAGACTTCGGGCTAGGAGAGGATATCCTGCATGTATAATACGACCCGACAGGTTCGGGATTATGAACTCTCTATTTCTTTCATCACGCCAAAATAGCGCAGTTACCAAGTGAATGCAGGGCCCCGTACCACAAAATATTGCAATTTGCAATCAATTGCATATTTGAAACACCGATTCTGATTGGTTAATGGTCAGCATTTTGAACAATATGAGCATGCAACAATGATCTTGATTGGCCATTGCCATTTTGTGATCAATTGCAAGCCTTTGTGTTACAGAGCCCAGGCCTACAATAATAACTAACATGTATTTGTGTACATGTACATAGAGATGTATAAACCTTGTACATACATTCTCAGCGAAATTCAGGAAGTGAGCCACCAATACCCAAACTTCAACCTCGCCACAATTATTGATTCGTTTATTTTTGTTAGCATGTGACTCACTGGAAGAAATTTGGCAGTCTCATATTTTGCTGACTGGACATTATATTTATAGCTATGGAATTTAACTACAGGAAGATGGTAAACCTATTCCAAAATGCACTTTGAACAGGATTATTGTTTACTTGTAGCAGGGTCCTTTAATAATAAGTAGGCCTATAGTACATGTAGGCATTTATTATGCACTTTTGAAAATGTTTAAAAAAAAGTAATTTACCCAATCTGATTGGTTGATTTAATGCACTGTTTTCCTTTACTGGTATATCACACATCCATGAAAAATGAAATAACACAATCGCAAATACTTTTGAAAAATCATTTCAAGGGCCATTTCAATGCCCTTTTGTACAGTGTGTATGTGCCATAGACATCAATATTGTAATATGTGTACCGGTAATGTTCGCACATTCCAGAAGGTGATGTGCATGCACAGCAGGGGTGCACAGCCACTGAAAATACCTTAGATTAATTTTTCTAAAGTAGTTGTGAACGTGTTAAATGTACTCCAGTCGAAACACAGAAACACAGACACACAGAATAGTTTCAAAGAGAGACATACCAAAGCTTTTTGACTTGTATTCATAATTAAAATTGAAGAGGTCAATTGACACGACAGCTGGCCAAATCATCAGTGCGTGTTCACGATAAGCCCCGCCCACTTACATGTACAGTCAAACCTGCTTTAGTGACCACCTGTCCTGTCTACAAAGACCACCTGTCTACAAAGACCACATTTTTTGTTTCCCTTGAAAATGGTTTCTCATTGAAACATGTACTAAAGGAACCTGTCTACAAAGACCACCTGTCTACAAAGACCACTTTTTGTGTTTCCCTTGGGCGGGCGCTATAGACAGGTTATGATTTTGATATGATACAACATTCAGACTAAAGCGGGCCCTGATTCTTTATCAAGTTTTCATTTGAAACGATGTTCACATCAGTTTCGCTATAAAACGTTTTATTATACAACGTTTTTTTATACCGGTACGTTGTTCAGAATAGAAAACAGGTACATGTGTAATTAATGTAATTATCATACTGGTAGCTATACGATGACTTCTGGTAGTGTGATCAACCCATGGATAAAAGGTGGTTTGGATTTTTTAGAGTCTACATGCATGAACCCATGTTAAACTTTTGATACTAGAGGGGTGGTGGTCCAGACTTATATTTTGAGCGGAATGAGCATCATGTGTCCCAGCTGCCTGAACCTATTGATTTTCAATACAGTATCCCCCTAAGCTACATGTACTTCGCAAAGACAGGAACAGGACATACACTGGTGTAGACTTGTACTATTCAACATGTTCTTGGTCTAGAGAGGGCTAGCTGCATGCTGGTACACATGCTCTTCATGGCTTTGTTAATTATGTGATTTCTAGACATCACATACAGTCAAACCTGTCTATAGCGACCGCCCAAGGGAAACACAAAAAGTGGTCTTTGTAGACAGGTGGTCTTTGCATACATGTATACAGGTTCCTTTAGTAAATGTTTCAGTGAGAATCCATTTTCAAGGGAACAAAAAAAGGTGGTCTTTGTTGACAGGTGGTCACTAAAGCAGGTTTGATTAAGTACCTGTAAATGCAACCAAATTGACCACCAACAAAAATGGTGACAAAATGCTGATTAAGCTGAATGGAAAATAAGTGATTGTGAAATTATGCACATGTTACACTTGATGTTAATGATCTCAGATCATGCAACAAGTGTAACGTGTGCATACATGTAGATGATGTAGCAAAGCTTAACAAACAAGAATAAATCAAGTCTTTACATGTCATAGTAATAAAAGAAAAGAAGTATTTCATATTTTGTGTCAAGACATTTCACAATCACTTATTTTCCATTCAGCTTAATTGATTAATTCTGGTAAAAAATCAGCTTGGGAACTTCATGTGATCATGAAAGAATGTTGTATTGTTGATCAATTTGGCTTAGAAAAAAATGAAATCCTGGAAGTCGGAAGAATCTTGATTGAAAGTTTAACATGGACAAAATCAATGTTCACAGTACTGCCAAAAAGAAGATGAATTCTGTTAAATTCATATCCCAATACAAATATGAATTGAAAAGCCCGAAAAAAATCAAATGATAGATAGTACCGTAGATTTCATAGGAATCAAATACCATTTCTACTGAACATCCCCCCACCATCTTTTTGACCAATTTTCAACATACATGTTCATTTTTTAAAAAAAAAATTGATTTTTAACATTTATTATATTACACTATAAGTCACTTACTTGTTCTATGAACGAAACTGCCGTTAGACTGGTGATACATTGTTGTAGAGAAAGGCAAGTCTTAAACTTAGTGAAATCTATCCACACATATTATTGCAAAATTTTTCCCAAGCTAAGTCCAGAACCACTAATTTTAATCTCCCATTCTTTGAGCTTATAAATGAAACAATAGTCACAATCTGTCTCTAACAAAGAAGATGCTTTCATGATTAAGCATTTTCCCAATTTGGTGCCAAATAATAAGGATATCAAAAATGAGTCATTGTTGTATTTTTGATTGGTCCAATAAGCTCATCTTAGTGATGACTATAAACAAAAATAAGAAAGGTGATCAATAAAATTGCTAAATCATCAATTGGACAGAGCAGTATCAATGACTGATCTAAATCTGATTTTGTCATTAGAATAATACATGTCTACAGGTGGGTGGATGGGTGGGGTTTAACAATTCACAAATTGGCAAGATTCTTGAAAATTTCATTTCAATGATCAGGGGGGTGTTTCACAAAGACTAAGATCGACTTTAAGTTGGACTTAAGTATAACAGGCCATTTGTGCCATTGTTTGCTCTCACCATTATGATCTTTAGATAATATTTTTTCCTTCAATAATGAATTATCAAAAAATGTAAGTTTTGTAGATTTTTTACCATGATTTGTACGTCCCGTGAGAGACCAATGCCAGTAAATGATGAGAGAAAACAAAGGCACAAACGGCCTGTTATACTTAAGTCCAACTTAAAGTCGATCTTAGTCTTTGTGAAACACCCCCCAGAACTGACACAACATGGACTTTTTGCAATTTGTTTAAGTTATTAAACAGACGTAATAATAATGTTCCATGTTATTTGATATTTTTCTAAGATAGCCATCGCCACACACGCATACTGTATGCTATGAGGCAGCTAGTGCTCCCCATTCTCCTGGGAGTCCTTCTAGACCCCTAAATTTAAACAACGTAAGATTTTAGGGCTTTGCAGAAATTTGGGGGGATTAAAAAATAATTATTATAAATTAGCGTAACCTACATTCCTACACAATTTAACATTTTCAAAATAACAGCACCAAGACTTCTAAACACACACAGACACAGTCACTGACTACAACATATCACATGATATGTACATGTATGTGCCAGTCGACCTCTCATTTTGTCTGTTTTTCCTTCACAGTATGCCTGATTACATACAGGTTTTGGGTCCGATATTTTAGTGTAGCGACGTTGCACGGTTAGTTTTCTGGGGCTCGCGTCCATGCTGTCCTCTGCACGCTGTACACAGTACAGAATTTTACAGATCATGGTCCCGCTGCATGAATAATGGTAGGTGTTGCCAAAATATGATTTCACCCCGAAAATATGTAATTTCATTTTTCAGTTTTAATGTTCAATTTAATTGATAATATAGTATAATACATGAAGAAAATCAATGTGATATATATTTCATTTTAAAAATAGAGCTCCAGAATCATGGCTACCTTACTTCATATTAAAACAGTCTTCACTTAAAGTTCAAGTAAACACATACAATGTACTGAATGTAGAATGAATGCTAAACATAGTCATAGAGCAGTAGAGTATATTTGTATATTACATAGTAGTACCTGCAGTATATTATCCCTCTATCATTCAGATTTCGCATTGCCACCTTCAGGGCATCAGGCTTAATACAGTTTACTTTATACCAATAGATGAATGATTTGGCACGCACAGGGATCGTTGCTAAACTCCTCACACTTATCTTAGTACAGACAGTATACACTAAACAAAAACTATTTATCATAAAATGAGGATCATTGGTAATAGTTACTGTAGTTAATACTAATGCGAAATCAGGCAATGTACACCACATGTAGAATGTTTTTGTTTCTGGCAGAACCAACATCACGAACTGTCAACAGAGACAGATCAGCGTCGTTTGGCACTAATGTATTTTCGCACCAGGTACAGGTGCACATGATCCACCCCGTTTACGGTTAGACTTCATGCATTGTATGAGTAGTGCAGTGCACACTAAACTGAAAGCTTCAGTCTCTGATATCAACGGTTGTTCCCCTGAGATTACATCTGGCTCCTCTGCCGCCTCTATACATAGACTATAGTACGTCCTATGGGGTACTGAGTGGAAGGAATGGTTCGGTTCGGCTGGACCAAGATGAATGAGATATGCAACAAGTTTTTCCACTCTTGACGTCTTCACATATCCACTTTGGCTACAAACTTACATTACATTATTTTTTTAATAAATTAAAACAGAAATATGTACTTTGACTTAATACGATAGCTTGCCTATTTAAATTCTAAATTAATGTTTAATCCGAGAAAGACTTGTCGTCAACATGACTTGTTGTGCAGCCATCTTGATTTGAGTAAATGAATATTCTTTTTTTTTTCTGAACGTCCAATAGCTACGTAGGAGTCAGCCCAGCTTGACCTGGGGATATTTGATTATTTATAAACCCAATATCAAACGAGTGATCTGATTGGCTATTGGCTTAGTTTTTTTTACATTGACCCGGAAATGTATCGGCTGGGTCATGTCATAGATTACAGTTTGAATACATGAATCACTGGTTCCGAGACAAAATTGGATAACTTGTATAAATATAAGTCCGTAAATTTCACCTTTGGAAATAGATGATAAAAACTTTGAAGTTTGATAACAATACATAGGAGAAAAATATACATTTTTTTATTTCTATCTGATTTATAAATCAGAAAATTAGATCTAAATTAGGAAAAACGAGGGAGAAAGTCTAAGTACCACAAGAGGTTCCAAATCGGCTCAGCTCAATCCCCCCCCCCCATTGTGCGAGCCGTATGGGTTACCGTCTGTGTATGGAGAACGTTGACAAATGTCAGTTTTATTAAAGAATGACCCATACCAGACAATTATTTCTATCTATGTGCACACATGCTTCATTCAATCACAACTCACAATCAATTTATGTCATGTGTAGAGTTAATAGAATGGCCAATGGAAACCAAGTGTGTGACGTACGTATGAATTAAGCAAAAGTACACTAGATCTAGGCTAGCGCCAGCATTTTAAAATTTAAATTACACGTTAGCTCATTGTCATCAGGAACTACTAGTGCCATACATGCCAGTACCACTCCAGCATAGCATAGAGAGTCAATACTGCGTATGGACCTCTAGCGCTGTACCATGTGCTAGTAGGCAGCAATTTCATACGTGAATAGTCAATACACTTATAACACACAAATGCACACAATCATGCAGATAAAACTGTAAGCATGAAGCAAGTTTGACAGTGGACTCACGATTTTAATTTTTAAGTTATTCTTTCTAACATCGGTGAGTTGAAAAAATTGTATTTTACTGCTATTTAGGTGTCATCAATTGTCACTAAAGTACCGATTTTGAATTTGAGTGAAATCAGTTTACTTTTGTACAGTGGTGTTTGAAGTGTTGAGATCAATAAAACAGGTTTTAATACACAGCCAGGATAGCGATGCAGCTATGTGTGGCCAGTACTAGGCCTACCGGCAGTAGTGGAAGGTACACGTATGACGTACGCAAAGCTCTATCAGTATGACTCAGTATCACTCTGTCTCTCAGCTCCGGTAACACTAACAACTTCCAGATATTATTATTAATATTTTGTTAAATTCTTTACCGATTTCACGACTTGTCTGATTTTGAGTAGACTCTAGTTTAAAAGAATCGTCCAATACAATTACTAATATAGAGTCTAGTACTGTAGTAGTAGTAGTAGTCTAGTCTAGTACAACTAGAATACAATTAATACAATTACAACTTAAGTCTACACTATTGAACTCCGACTCCGAGTCGGAAGCGAAGGTGGTTTGCAAGGTCTGTCGTACTCGTAGATTTTAATGTAAGACTAAGACTAGGAATAAGTAGGATTCTATTTCTAATTCTAGGAATGGGTGATTACGTAGATCTACACATGCACATCACGCTTCAGTAATTCAGTTCAGCTTCATGCAGGAAAATGGGGATGCGACTTAAATCTTAATAGTTAATGGAATAATGCTTTGTTTTGTGATTTCACTATCATACATATTTCATATTATCAGTTAATTACCACCAAGTTCAGGCTAGAGTATAGACCGACTCGACCGGTTAGCCTATAGCCTGGCCTGATCTGAACTTCACTGAAGCCGTTCAGTAAATGACTCCAACTTGGAGTCCAAGAGCCGAAGAGGCAAGATAAGAGTCCAAGTCCAACACTACTTTATTCACTTCCGTATTTTCAAGCGAATGACCCGCCGGAAGTTTCCCGTCGCAATGGTCTCGCCGGCTGGCGGAGATTCGTGTATTGTCGCAGGTGCAGTTAGTTTTTGACAAACTTCTCATAGAATAAAAGAGAAAACTCTATAGATTATGATAAAATCAATTCAAAATTGAAACATATGAAGATAACCTACCAGAATTATAAGTATCAAATTATTTCTTAATGGGGGAATCCGTAGAAATCTCTCCGAATCTGCACGTTTTTCGCTAAAGCTGTGTACGTAAAAAATTGCTGACTCAGCAAAATATATCATCCTCGATCATACATATTGATAACTGTTACAGTTAAAATTAAAATTAAAACTGAATATTTATTTCATAACTCATTAGCCTATTGTTTAAAGTTAAGAAAAATGCGAGATGATATATCAAAGTACAGAATAGAATTTCATAATTGTAAATTCAAATTGTGGCAAAGTATCCCGACACAAAATTGCGTAATCGCAATAAGATACCTTCATTCATGAGGATAGTTCCTTAGTCTCGCAGTTACCGTATTTGACGTCATAGAAATGAATATGTAAAAGCAAAATGCGTAGTCTTGGTTCAGGTTGGAACAAGAGCATGTCGGTGGAGCTGGAGTGCGTCCGTGCACGGGCGTCACTCAAGCTGGATTGAAGCGAGCGAGGGGGTAACCCCCCTCTCCCCACATGCACTCACACGCCTAATTTCTGTCTGAAAATGCGCGTTACAAACGCACCACTTCTGACGGCAAATAAAACAAAAGGAAAGAGAAAAAGAGGACGGAGGGAGCTAGAGAAGAGAGCCAGAAGAGAGAGGAAGAATTAAAGAGAAACAGAAATGAAAAGGAAAATAATCAAACATATATACAGGATCGAAAGAATGAAATGAAAACGAAAGACGCAAATGGAAGACTAGAAAATAGAGAGGTGTGTGTATGAGAGAGAGAGAAGAGGGGGAAAAGAGAAGTGAAAGGAAAAGATAAAATAGCGGGGAAGGAACAAAAAAGAAAAAGAAGTCAAGAAAAAAAAAGGGAGAAGAAAGGAAGAGGAATACGAGCTGATCGATAGAGATAAAGATATATAAATGAAACGAAACAGAAGAAGGATAACGAAAAAAGAACAACACAAAAACAAAGAATAAAGAAGTTAAGTGACGTCAGCAAAATGAGTGACAGGACGAAGAAAGAAGAAATCAAGAGGAAGGAAAGAGGAAATAACAGAAATTGAGAAATAATGATCGACGAGGGGCAAGGCCGCCTAGCGGTAAAATTACATGTATTTCAAAAATCATTTCATCCGTCCCAAACTCAGACAGCAATGATACTTGTATCACAGTTTATTAAGCCCCTCTGCACTAGTTTGGCATGGAGGGATTAGACCTCCCTGCAAGGTCACTGGCATGTGGTTATCTCATCAAATCAGCTCTCAATTAACATAAGAAAAAGGGCATCATGGGGGATCAACGGGTACCGCTTAGGCATTTTTGGATTATAGAGGGCGCAAGCAGCTATAAGTAGTGCAGGGGGGCTTTACGAGTACTGTCTGTTCTTTGTCCGGCTAATCCCATTACAAAAAATAGATCGTTCGTTTAATTTTCGTTTAATTTTCAAATCGACAGATTTATCATCTTTCCGGATTACACAATATTATTTTTTGTTCATTGTAATTACCAAAACGTGGGGGGAAAGATCATTTGCATACTCTAGTCCTAAATTATGGAATGGCCTTCCTGAAGACATCAAAAAATGTTTATCTTCTGATTCTTTCAAAACTCATGTCAAAACATTCCTTTTCAAGTCTTGATCGTTTTTCCTGTTTACACGCGCCTTGAGCACTCCACAGAGTGGATTTGGCGCGATATAAGTTACATTATTATTATTATTATTATTATTGTCCCTTATAAGGGGATCATATAGGCTTATATGCAATTTGTAATATATGTGTTGCATTCCACATTCATTTTGGTCTCTCTCTCTCTCTCTCTCTCTCTCTCTATCTCTCCTATTCTTCTTCCTTTCTCTATATTTTTCCCAAGTTCTCTGCTTCTCCTTCCCTATACCGCCCTATACATGTATTTATAAGTCTGTATGTGTGTGTGCGTGTGATCTTAGGGGGTGGTAGTGGGTTTTGTTTGGGGTTTGGTAGTAAGGGATGGGGTTTTAATTTGTTAAATTATAACTGATTTCGTTTAATTTTTATTCGACCATAACTTATGAATTGTATGTCATGTATCAAGTTAATTAAATTATTTGTATTGTTTAGATATTGAATGAAATAAAAAAATATAAATTTACGGGAAAAAAAGTGTGTGGGTGTATTTAATATTTACGTCTTCTTGTTTACAGTCATTACGTGTTTTAATAAATGTTGTCTCTGTTGGCCGCTATTCTTCTTCGATTGATTATGTATTTCATCATACTCTTTTCACACTCATTATTATCCGAGGGGTCCACAATTTACAAGCTCTGCTTTTCAGTGGACCTCTCCATTTCCTCAAAATATAAATGCAGTTAAATTTACAATTTTTGTCTTCTTCAAAATGTATAAATTACTGTAAAGATTTGTTTATTACAAATGTCACTATGTTTTGTATGTATTTTACATTGCATTTGTTATTATGTATTGTATTTTGTTGGAAATGAAAAAATAAAAATGAAATGAAATGAAATATCCTACCCTAAATAGTCTCTATCCATTTTTCTATGAGAGAGTCCTATTTGTTTCCGATATCTTTTTAAAGCTCCCTCGTCTGACTTCATGTAGCTCAATTGTAAACAAGGAACCTTGTCAATAACTAAATAAATGTGAAACACAACCTACTATGTGTTGAATATATTTCTTAAAGTATAGGCCTACGTGTTGAAAAATAAATCTGAAATTAACTGAACTGAGGTTTCGGAAGCTGTCTAATTCCAAAATCAAAATTTGTACACTCGGTCTATAATATTTTCTCAACGAAGTAGACGTAGTATTAAAACTATATATAAATATTACCCCTTCCCCCCCCCCAAAAAAAAACAGACCCCCACTCTTCCCGAGAACCCGACACGTAAGACAATAACATTGTAATGTATTAGCTTTAACAAACTTTTTTTTCGCATTCGGTCGCTATGCTCTCTCGCATAGAACAGAGGCGGTGTTCCCTCACACTGCATGAAGCTGTCTACCCGTATCAGGACAATTACCCCCTGCATGGACAATCACCCTCCGGAAAATTACCCTCGGAAAACTACCCCCAAGGACAATAACCTCCCGGAATATATAACCCCCCCCCCAAAGGACAACCCCTCCCCCCCCCCGAGGACAAATTACCTCCCTAAAAATTATCCCCTCTAGGACAATGACCACCCAAGGACAATTACCCCCACCCCTAAAATTTACCCCCGTGGACAATCACCCCCTAAAATTACCCCCTCCCCCTGGGGGGATGATTGTCCAAGGGATTAATTTTCAGGGGAGTTAATTGTCTAAGGGGGGGATATTGTCCACGGAGGGTAATTGTCCTCGGGGAGTGGTTGTCCTTGGGGGTAACCAATGTGTGTGCGTGTGTACGTGTGTGTGTGCTCATTGGTATGTTGTTATTTATTTATTTATATTTTAGTCAATTATTTCAGTTTTAACATTTAGCGTGGGTTGTGGTAAAGTTGATCGAATGAAGAAATATTTGCTGTAATGAAGAACAAGTGGGGCACAAGTCAGGCATGTCCGAGTGAAGGTTGTAGCATTTATTTTTCGCCATGTTCCCTATGTAATACATTCAATATCAACCGGGTGCATGCTGTTTATAAGGCAATGAATGTTATGAAATCGGTTTATTGTAATCGTTTGCAGCTTGCAAAGATGACGTAAAATGTGATATAGAAATATCATTGAATATGATTGAAATGCAGTGCGTTGAATGCATAACCTACTTTTAAAAGTTATTTAAACTGGATTGCATTGATAAGTTTTGTCAACATGCAAATAGGTAGTTTCCCGGCAGCTAGAAGAGCGCTTACCCTATAGTCAAAATAAAATAGTGTAAAACTATTTGGGAAAAAACCCACAGAAAATATATTTTTAAAAATGATATATTTTCAACTCTGAATATATTTTTTCCATCTATCTTCTATTCCAAACAGAGGCGGCGGAGCGACTTCCAAAGTGGGGGGCACCAACAAAAGAGGGCACTTTCTGGAAAAAAGGGCACCTACAAAGGAAAATCTCAAAGCGAAAATAAACATTTTTTTTAGACATTGGTATATACCCCTACATTGTGATTACATTATCAGAGATGATTTCAATACTTGTTTCTCTTTATACATCATACAAGATATTGCTTAAGCATCATACTTTGCAGTTTGGTGTGATGGTCTGAATATTCATTTGCGAGCGAGCGAGGAAAAATTTTAAGATTTGTGAGGTCGCAATGCGAAAAATTACATCTGATAAACAAAATTAAGAGGAAAAAACCCAATCCTGATGGGGTTTAAGCACATTCTCATACCGTGAAAGTAATATAATTATATCATCTATAAATGCGAGCGAGCGTAGCGGGCGAGCTTTGGGGGAAATTGCTCGTGGGAGTGTCGTTGTCGAGTGGTTTAAGGCGCTTGACTGGAAATGCGAAGGTCCAGCTGCAGGGTTCGAATCCCGACACGGCACTAATATCCTTTGGCAAGATATTAACCTACACTTGCTACTCTCCACCCAGGTGTTTAAAATGAGTACCCGGTAGGATGCGACCGTCATTGTTGGCCAAACAGTTTTTTTTTTGCGTCAAGTAACGCCTTGCTGGAACGGTCCCCAGGGAGTGGAGATCGTGCACACAGTGTGTGCGGGCAAGCACTGAATCCAATGACCGGGGTAGTATATCTGTAAAGCGCTTAGAGACGTCCGAGATGTATTAAGCGCTATAGAAAAGCTGAATGTTATTATTATTCGCTTTAAATCAGGGGCACGTTTAATGATGAGAAGAGAAGGGGACAGGAGGGGACATGTCAAAATACCAAGGGTAATTATTAGAGTTAAACATCGGGCACTGCTTACACCTGAAAAAAAGCACTTACCAGGGATGGAAAAAAGGCACTTATGAGAATGGGAAATGGGCATTTGTCGACGGAAAAGGGGCACCCATCCGATTTTGATAGGAGCATTTATAAGAGGTGAAAAGGGGCACTGACCAGATATGAAAAGGGGCACTTACGTGAATGAAAAAGGGGCACTTATAGTAAAGGAAAATTTATATTTGTTAATTTGGAGGTGAAAGGGGGCTTTTATGAAAAGGGAAATGGCTCTTATTAAAAAGGAAAAAAAGAGGCACATGTTAAAATAAACGGGGCACTTGTCAGAGATGAAAAGGGGTAATTATGAGAAGTGGAAGGGAACTTATCAGAAGGAAAAAGAGCATTTATTAGAAAGGAAAAGGGGCACGTGTCAAAATAAAAGGAGCAGTTGTGAAAAGAGGCACTCATCAGAGATGAAAAGAGCAGTTATCGGGAGGGGAAGGGGCACTTGACAAAGTAAAACGAGCATCTCTCAGATTTGAATAGGGGTCATTATCGGAGGTGAAGGGGGCACTTATGAGAATGAAAAGGGACACTTTTTATAGGTGAAAAGGGGCATTTATGAGAAGGGGAAGAAGCTCTTTTTTTAATGGGGGCAATAATCATAAGGAAAAGGGGCACTTATTAGAAAGGAAAAGGGGCACATGTGAATAAAAGCTACGCTTATCTGAGTTAAAAAGGGTTTGTTATTAAAAGGGGAAGGGGCACTTCTTACAAAGGACAAAAGGCACTTGTCAAAGAAAAAATGAGCACCTCTCAGATTTGAATAGGGCAATTATCAGAGGTGGAGGGGGAACTTATCAAAAGTGAAAAGGGGCACTTCTCGTCCCTGAAAAGGGGCCCTTACTAGAGAGTAAGAAGGGCACTTATGAGAATGTGTGTTTGTGTGTGTGTAATTTGGTTTTTACAGACGTGTATCAATCAGATATGATTATTTACGTCTGGGGACCGACTTTTAACGTCACCATTCGAAAGACGTTACTCAGTTTCGAACCTGCGTCCTTGGCTGAATCAGTTTGTAACTTCCACTGTTAGCTGGATTACAGGCGCACGCCACAACGCCCCGTTGGAAAATGGAAAATGGAAAATGGACAGGTATTACAAAGGAAAATGGGAACTTGTCGAAGGAAAAGGGGCACGTGTCAAAATAAAAGGGACACTTATCAGAAGTGAAAAAGGGGAAGTGGTACTTTTACAAAGTAATAGGGCACTTGTCAAAGTAAAAGGGGCACTTTTCCTATGTAAAAGGGGCACTTCTTACAAAGTTAAAGGGGCACTTTAGGGTTACTTGAAAAATTGGGTGCCCCCTGCCCCCTCGGACGCGCCGCCTCTGATTCAAAATCATTAGCCTAAATATAGATATATATATATAAAATATACTTTCCATTCTTTCCTTAAGCAAATAGAAAAAAAAACAGTCTACTTTTCTAAGAAATACCATAAAATACAGAGAAAATAGCCCCAAAATATATTTTCGCATGTTAACAAATTTAACGACTAGGGAGTGGATGCACGGACAAGGCATTCCATATAGATGAGAACATACTTTAGCTATGTGTATATACCGAACAAAATTTATACCAAGTTCATTGTCCCGAATCGTTAATTTAGTATTGGCCCATCCCCTCCTCTTCCTCCCCCTAATCCTCGTACCACTTTAACTGCTGCTACTGTTACTTGTACTATATCACTATACTACCACTACTACATGTACCAGTATTACTACTTCAATTAACTACTACTGCTATTACTATACTACTTCTACGACTACTACTACTACTACTACTACTACTACTACTACTACTACTACTACTGCTGCTGCTGCTGCTGCTGCTGCTGCTGCTGCTGCTACCTGGCTACTTCTTCTGCTACTACTACTACTACTACTACTACTACTACTACTACTACTACTACTACTACTACTACTACTACTACTACTACTACTAATACTACTACTACTACTGCTGCTATTACTACTACTACTACTACTACTACTACTACTACTACTACTACTACTACTACTAGCTACTGCTACTACTGCTACTTCAGATCCTGCTTCTGGTAGGCCCCTACTATTTTACCGGTTTTTTTTATTTTATAAACATTATTCTTGAACCAAAAAATATGCAACACGCTTATGAACAACAACAACAACCCCCCAAAAAAAAAAAAATCATTATTTTCGTAGGTGCTTTACGTTAATGCGAGTAGGTCATGCTTATCGGTTTTATCATTTAGCGTGGGTTGTGGAAAAGTTGATTGAATGAAGAAATATTTGCTGTAATTAAGAACAAGTGGGGCACAAGTGGGGCATGTCCGAGTGAAGGTTGTAGCATTTGTTTTTCGCCATGTTTCCTATAATACAGTCAATTTTCAACCGGGTGCATTGCTGTTTATAAGGCAATGAATGTTATGAAATCGGTTTATTGTATTCATTTGCAGCTTGCTGTCTGAATGTCGAGCTCTCCAATATTTTTTTTCCTCGAGCAGAGTGTAGAGAAGGTAAATATATCTAGGCTATGTGATTTGAATTTGACACTAATCTTATATATCTTTGACTTTGTAAATGGATTGTATTCACTTTTTAAAGCTGCTCTAAAGTGTTGGGAGCCCCAAATTCGCCAAAAATTTGATGGCAAAATTTCACTTAAATTGTATCATAATGTGAAAGAGGATGTCATTTAAGACACACTTCTGCAAAGATTACCCCCCCCCCAACAAAAAAATAAAGTGTTTGAAGACAAATATTGATACAAGAATACATAATTTGGGTTTTTCTGTGTACGCAGAAAACCGAAATGTTGTATTCCGAATCTTTCATCAATATTCGACTTCAAACACATGTGTTTTGAAAATCCTTGCAGAAATGTGTCTTAAATGACATCCTCTTTCACATTATGATACAAGTTAAGTGAAATTTAGCCATCACATTTTTGGGGCTCCCAACACTTTATAGAGGGGCTTTAAGCGGTCATATTTACATTGACTTATTTTTATAATTCCCGGCTTATTTTATGTATGTATTTTATGTATGTATTTGATTGTACATGTAAATGTAAATGTTTTGTATATAAGGTTGATATGATTTGCATTTCTGAAATATATTAAATTTACATATTACATTCTACAGTAATGTTAATTTATTCATGCATTCCAAGATTAATATTCATGAAGAACCATCGTTGTCGTTGAAACCAGGGGATGCGATTTGGGGCAATGCCCTCGGTAATCCGAAAATTTTGCAAAAGTACCTGCACGCATACGCAGACACAATATCTGACATGATGGAAAGCTGAGACAGGAGAGAGAGAGAGAGAGAGAGAGAGAGAGAGAGAGAGAGAGAGAGGGAGAGAGAGAGAGAGAGAGAGAGAGAGGGGGAGAGAGAGAGAGAGAGAGAAACCGAGAGATTCAACATGAGTGGTTATAGCAGAGAGATGTGACTAAAATCATCTCCCTGGTTACACTGTGATATTGCATCAAATAATTTTTGTTAATAAACGATTTTTTTTTTCCCGAGCACATGGTGAACCATGGTATATAATCATATGGAAATCAAACTAATGCTACAGTACAACCTGAATAGCAAATATACAGTGAAATAAAATCATAGATGAACATATGAATTATTATTATAAACCCCTGTAAAAAAATAATGCTTTTAAATCATGATCCTTAGTACTAAATCTAGCTCAATTAGTTTAACAATGACAAAAACTGGCAGCCCCCGCCAACGAATGTTTGTAAATTGACATGAATGACTATGTCATTGATATAGATCTATAGACTGACCCGACAGCAGAAACAACTTGAACAAAGACTATGTGCATTTGGTTATACATATTCATTTCTATGACGTCAGATTGAAAGAAACTGCGAGGCTCAGGAACTATCCTCTAATTTCCCACCAGCACTGCATGCACCGCGTACGCACACTGCACTGATCTGAAAGTAATTTATGTTTTGACTGTAACAGGCAAGTTAAACAGCGTCGAGTAACAGGCAACTAGACTAGTTAAACAGCGTCGATGTGACTGAGTCATTATGTGAGTGAAGGTGATATCTTCATTCAATCTAGGTCTAAATTCACCGAATAAAAGCTTTTTTGCCAAACTGTTTGACATTTTGTGTCCTCAACCATGTCCATTGTGTCAACAGTATTATATTTATTAACAACAATCGGATAGGCGCACGCCCGAAGCTCCGCGGCTCCTGACGTGACCTGAGGGTGGCCGTGGGCCGCGGCCGTGGGAGACTCTCTAAATTATATGAATTGAGAGACAATGGGAGATTTATCATTTAGCTTAATTACAAAAAGGAAAAGAGAAACAACATCAACAACAATGTATGTGTTTTCCCCAGCCAAATTTTTGCCTCTGACTCTGAGGTCAGGAGCCGGAGCCCAATGCGGAAAGATTTCCTTTTGCGACAGCCACCCAAATTGAAAAAAAAAAAATTTGTTCAATATGAATTATTATATTTATAACCCTATCACTAACCCTAACGCTAACGGTCGCCATGTGCAGGGTTAGCGTGCACATGGTAACCGTTAGGGTAGGTTATATTGTATAATAATGAAGTATTCCTAAATAATGCTGTAGATCTAGATCTAGATCTATGTCTAAGAGGGTCTAATAATAGTAATGGACTATATTAATTTTATTTTTAGGTGGCTGTCGCAAAAGGATCCTTTCCCCCAATGCAATGGTTTTGTAACTTTTGTTACTCTAATTCTAATGAGTTGGTTCATAGTATTTGAAAGTTGTTAATAACAAAAAATGTGACGACATTGAAAACAGAGAATGTGAGACAGTCGAGAGTCTGACTCTGAGCTGAGTCTGACTCTGAGTCTGACCTCTGTAGAGTAGAGTTGGAAGTCGCTTGTAATTTGGTGGGTAGGACCATATATAGTTCGCGCGTGACCTGAGATTGCTATCTCAAAAATTCAGTAAGATTTCGAAAATCTGATATACCACCAATCATGCCAATGGAAATAGCATTACCCAGAGACGGGCGAATTACATTGCTCCTTCCACCAGTGTTTGTCAAGTCTCCATGTCTTAAAAGCTATTCACAGAGGTTGCAGTTTCAGTGAAAGCTTCTTAGCGACGGTTGTTCCACTGATCTAACACAGCATTTTGAAGAAGTTTACAAGCAATATTTCATAAATCTTCTAAGACTTTTGTTGGACAATATTATAAAGGACAAACAAATATTCATAGTGGTTAGTGCTATTTGGTGTTGTGGAGAATTATTTAATAAAACTGACACTTGTCAACTATTCCTTTTTCTTATTCCCTCTCCTAATGTACAGTGAGAGCACCTCATTACCATGGCTTTCAAGAATCCATTCAACCCAAACTCTTCAATGGGGCTCATGTTCAACACGGTGATGAGCAGCATCCCTATGACCGAGTCCTACATGTGGACGGTGCGCAAGGAGAAGTCCCAGAAGTACGCCTCTATGGTCGTCATTGCCCATGCAGATTATATGAAGGTCTACAATGATAAGAAGAGCAAGCAGTTTGAGTGTGTCGTCCAGGCCCCTGGAGAAGGATCCGATGCTTTCAGGTGTGATGCCAGGGATGGTGGTTTCTAGATATCCAGGGGAGCGGGATTCCATAATGAAAAAAGGGAAATTTGTCAACATTTTCTAACCTACCAACAATATTGTCATCAAATTGTTGTGCAGATTACAACTGAGATACAGGTGTACCAGGGGAAAAGAGGTCATATTTCATATTGTGTAGTAGTCAGATAGTACTTTATGATTAACTCAAAACAAATAGTGAATGATTATTTCAGTAATTATTTTACCAGATGCTTGAAAAATAGTGTCAAAATATATCTTTGGGCAAAATCTCAAAAAAATGTCATAAGTCTAAGTTTGCTGATATCAATTAATATTTTTTTCTTTTAAAAGATAAATGTTTTTCAGAATATGGCTCCTGATGTTTTATTTCATCAGAAATTGATATTTTAATCAGTTGATTTTATTTAGACCTTTACATGTAATTTGTATCCATACTTAGACCCATCTAACTTATATAAAACTTTGCTTTTCTATGTGATCTTAAATCTTATTTCTATCAACATAAAGTACAATACATTATCTGCTTTTATATTGTTTTAGTTTGTTCCGTTTGACAAATGAAGACGATGCTCTGGCAAGGTTTATCCTCCTCCATCAACACATCCAGCCATTTTTCAATGGCCCAGAAGGACTGTATAATGTGACAGTATTACAGGAGCTTAGCGTCGTTGCCAGGAAGTCTGACAACTTTTCCCATGCTCACACAGCTGTGCTGGCAGGTTTAAATGATTGCTTTAGATGCCCAGAAGTAATCAAGTAAGAATTCTTTCTCAACTCAATCTAAAGTTCATACCTGCACAACATAAAGCTAGGCATTGTTGTTGGGTGAGAAAACCATTGAAGAATTCCTTACACCATCGGTAGGGGCTTTTAATTGTGGTGTAGTGGTTCATTTATTTGACATGAGGTTCAGACTTCAAATCCTTACGTGGTGATTATATCCGTAAGCATGTCAATTTCTATTCCAATGACCGAGGTCTTTCAAATAGGGACCTGTTATGAAGGAACTTTTCAATTTTTTAATTTTTTTTACTTCGCAATATGAATAAACTTATTTGTACAGTTGGTAGATTTGTCTCATGTAGGGGCCTATCTATACTATTTTTCTTTTGAAGGCAGATATGAAAGCTTCAAAGAAAACATTTCCTGCTATAAGAAACAGAAACCCTTACATTTTATACATAAGCTTCAATTTAGAGTACCACAAGATGAATGGCATATTCATCAAATGTAAGCAACATTTGAAAACTCCATAACTCCATTTAAGCTGAGCCAACTTACTGGGTTATGTGAAACTCAATCAACTCTTTCAATCAGTCACTCAAAACCCCAATTTATTTTTTATTTTTTGCTCTACATTGATTTTATTTTATTTTGAATTAAAAAAGACACATTAACAGCCAGAAGTGTCCAGAGGGAAAGACACCACTGCTACTAGCCATAGAATGTAAGTCCATGAAGGCTGTAATCCAACTCATCGATTGCGGGGCATCAGAGGAAATGACGGATGAGCATGGGGATGGCATCTTCCACTATGCTGCAAGATCTCTAGGATTTGGTAGTCAAGTTATGACTGTGAGTTGATGAAATGCATGTAATGTCTTTTTCTGAGCAGCTTAGCCTCTAGTCTCCAGTATAGAGGACCAGCTGCATGAAACTGTTTTTAAATGTGTTTGTATGTTCGTAGACACCCCCATTCAAATGCCTTTCATGTCTTCAAAGAGCGTTCATAGGGTTTATAAGGTATATAGACCTATATGTCATTGACCTGGGCTAATAGTTCAATGACCCCTTGTACATTGTCCCATCTGGTCTACCTTTATTAGTTTTTTGTCATAGCAAGACATCTTTATGATGAGGCCTCTCGGTCTAATGGCTTGAAAACTTTACTAGAGATGCAGAGGTCAGAACCAGTCAAAGCTATTTTCTCCCTTACGTTACTGATCACATTTAAGATTTTAGAATATCTAATGATTGTTTTAATTTTGCCCTACTAGAGTTTTGATCAGACCAAAAACCAAGAAAAGTTATACTTTCGGTGTTGATTTATGTTCATCATACCATACTTGGTTTAATACACATGGAATACCAAATGACAAAATACCTTAGACTTGCTCCTCTCCCCCCTCCATTCCTTGAATGTGTTATTTTTTTCTTCTGAAGCATTTGATTTGACGGACAGTAATAATTCTCTTTCATCAGGTATTATCCAAAGACAAGGAGCTGATGGACAGAACGAACAAGGCTGCTCAGTCAGCTCTCTTGGTAGCCTGCCAGGAGGGTAACTTTGATGCAGCCATCAAGCTGGTAAACTCAGGAGCCACGGTAGATATGAATGATAGCATCGGTTACCCAATCCACTACGCTCTCAAAAAGTGCAATGTTAAGTAAGTCAGTGAGGATAACGTTATGTAGTGGCATTTTTACGACTTGGTCTGTGGCAAAACTTATTCTGTGGTCACTAAACAAATCCTTTCCTTCAACTCTGAACAAAAGCTAACCCTATACCTTACCTAAAACCCATTTGCAACCCTAATTACTCAGTTACACCCACAAACTTACTCCAGACTGACTCCAGACAGACCGATTCTTGGCCAATAGATGTAACGTAAATTTTTTGTTCTGTGTGATGCCGGTCTGGGCCCCGTAACATCAATCTTGTTATCTATAACAAATGCTAAGATTCTAAGACAAATTTACCCTCAGCCAATCAGATGCCACAATTTCAGTAGCTTATGATAGCAGTTATTGTAACTTGTTTTTGATAGCAAGTATTATGAAACGGGGCCCTGGTGTTGATCTTGTGACTATGGTATAACCTTGTATCTTTTGACATAATATGACCTGGAGCATATGACACAAGAGTAGATATCGGATCACATGTAGTGGGACATAGAATCATGACAACATCTGGCCAGTTAAATCATTGCCTATTGGAAACTGGTTAGTTCCTGTATTATGCCTAAGGGAAAAAGAGAGAATTTAGCGGTGTCCTTATTATTAAAGTGATAAGAAATTAAGTTCTCCCACAATACAAGTTGTCTTCTGAATTGTTCACAGCTGCTATAAATGATTAGTCCAAAGGACTTGGTTGGAAAAAGCTCTGAGTAAGGAGCAAAGAAAGATGAAGAAAGCAAGTTGGGTGTCTTGGAAAACAGAACATGTAGTCCCATTTGTTCATTTCGGGATTTGTACTTTTCAGTGATGTTATTTTTTCAGTTATTCAAGTTTACACTTTTTACACTACAGCTGGCCAGCCATGAGATCAAATATACTATCATTTATGTTTGGAATTTTAAATGCCTACAGCGCTGCGCTGACCATTCTTGAAAACCATCAAAGCCAGGGTAAAGTGAAGTGCATCAAGCACGGAGGAACCCCTCTCCACTGGGCCAAGAGCGCTGACTTCATCAAGCTGGTCCTCGAGCGGGAGTACGACATCGACGCCATGAGCAAGAGCGGTGATACTGCTCTCAGCATCATGATCCAGCGGAGTCGACCACTCTGCGCCCTTACCCTCATGACATCAGGAGCAGACCCAAATATTGCAGACAGAGACGGGAATACACCACTTCATCATGCAGTCAAGGTCAGCAGAACCCTATACTCTTTTTTCTTATTCTGAGGATATTGGTTCTATTCAATAGACCTGTTTTTAAATTTTATTCCTACTTTTTGCAACTAAAAAGCTTGCCAGAGGCTTACCCAATACAGCAACAACTTATGTATGCAAAGTGAATTCTATCCATAGAGATGGAAATAAGCCACTGATCATTGAGTGTGTACACACACCCTTGCATGTAAAATGTATGCAGAGGTAGAATGCCCATAGGCATTTTTCGCAATGAACCGCTACGTACAAAGTGAATGAGCCGTGGCTTATTTCATAAGAATGCCAACATTTTGTGGTCACAGGAAATAATGCTGTCCAATTGTCATCCATATGTGTGTGTGAAAGTGGACATCTTAATAAACTTCAATTTAATTATCAAAACTTTTAATTTATATGTATCCCTGTACATGATCCAAATTTTTACACAGCGATTGTTATGGTTTTAAAAAGAAGATTAGAAAACTTTTACAAATCATTGATATTCCCCCCCAGATGGATTCATACCAATACACGTATCTTTTCAGACCAAAGATTTACAGACGGTTCATCTCCTGATCGGATTCGGGGCAGAGGCCAACAAAGTCAACAACAAAGGGGAATCCCCTAGACATCTAGCAGCCACTGACATCCTCAGCACTATTGGAGGGATGATGGGTAAGAAAACCAGAGACCGTCGCTAGGCCTATTATATCGGGCATGTCCAAAGTAAATGGTCATTTGGTGTCCCATATGTTACATGAGTATTGTGGATGGAGTTCTGAATATAAGTTGACACCTCTTTTTTTTTGTGTGTGTTGTTGTTGTTGTACCGCCATAAGGTCTATTTAAGTGTACCCATCACCACTTGAAACAGGTTTTACTCTCAATGTAACAGGTTCCATGTGTGTAATGGGTATACTGTATTCAAAATATGATCTCCAAATATTACTACTACATAATAGAGATAATGCAATTTAAATACATTCTCAGTGAACAGTAAAGTTTCTTGTTGAGTAGAATAGTTAACACGCGCAATGCACTTACATAGAATAGGGCACCCACGCATCCACAGTCCGACTTTTGTTCCGTGTGCGCCCTATACCCAAAGTTTATGTTATCCTATATTTTCTTTATACTCCTTAACCATTTGCCTATAGAGTACCGAAGCTGTGACATCATACAAATCAACTTTTAGAATTTCTCAATTTGAAGTTCATTTTCCGAAAGAGCATAACAAATGATGTCCAAATGTTGAAACCAATTGAATATGTTATTAAAGTATTGGCTGAGAAATGACTATCCAAATAAATATATTTTAATAGGAAATCACTGTAATTTCCTCTGTTTCATAACATTACGATCCAGAGCAAAATAACAGTGATTTCCTATTGCAAACTATTTATTCAGATGCTCTTTCGGAAAATGAAGTTCAAATTTGGAAACTCTAAAAATATTGTTTTGATGACCTCACAATTGACCACTCTATATAATGCCAGGTTAAAACATTTTAAGGTTATTGTATACATTCTAGCTATTCAAAAAAAAAAAACCGGTGATTGGTGCACTTTAAGTTCATACAATGATACACTAAAATCTGAGATGGGGTTGGTAACATATGGGATAATATAACATGGACTTACCCTTTGAAAGAATATGAATAGCTTGAATGAAGATGATATCATGACCCTGATGATCAGTGTGGTATGACAGGGCTCCGCAGGTTTTATCCTGAAATTCCGCATTCTTTCTTTTAAAGTGAACCAGTAACATTGTTGAAGGTTGATGAAAAAAGTGCCTAATTTTTGTATGAAATGTTACTTATTATATTCCGTCTACTGTACTAACCCTCTAACATGCAAAAAATCCTGAAAAAATTCTCAAACCGCAAAGATGTTTATGGTTTTCTTTGGAGGCGTCAATGTGTAACTCCCTCTAACAGGAAATTCTCCCAACCAATTTTTGAATCATCCCAGCTGTTATTCCATGAAAATAAGACACAAAGCAGGTTTTTTTAAATCTTTTAACACTAAAATGTTTGGAATGGTACAGTGTATATAGAGCCAATTCATTGCTTTATGACGATGTACATTCACCTAAAATTTGATTTAATGTCTTCCAATTTTTATCATTAATAATGGTCTGTTTTCACTCAAACTTTTCAGATTTTCTTTAATTGTACATCTAGCATTGAAGTCACAACCTTAGCACCATTTTCTCTCATCTGCACAATGTTACCAAGTCCCTTTGAGTGAATTGTTTTTTTGAAAATATTTGACTCATTGTAAAATGAGATTCAAGCCTTAGAACAAGCTGTGACTTTAAATCTTTAGATCTGAATACAGGGATGGGAGTTTCTTGTTTTTCTTCCATGAAAGAATCTACTTTAAAACTTAAGTGTATGTTAGTGAAATGTTACTGCATTTTATCCTTTTATTCTCTTTTAATTTCTGTTTGCATGAAAAAGTTCTTGCCTGCAATATAGTAACTGTAGTAGATAAAGACGGTTGTTTTTAAAATGATTTGCATTGTGTTTCTCTCATCCTCCTATTTTCAATCTTTGATTGTTCTGTTCTGCTGTTTGCTATAATAAGGAGTTAAGAAGAGGATGGAACAAGGGTTTCTAGTCATTTCCCCCTGGACTCAGAACCCGGACCAACTCGTCGACCGTTATACAGGTTGAAATCAAGCAGACAAATATGAGAAGCTTCTTTTCTAACTCTAAAACTAAATTAATTCACATTTCTCACCTGCATGTACAATATGCTGAAAATATAAGTAATCAGCTAGACATTTGATAGAGGAAATAAATCATATCATTTTCATTAAAAGATTCACTGTACACAAATTTGCCATCTACATGTACAGTACATGTATACTTGTAGGCCCCTAAAACTTCCCTTGCTTCCAATTATAGGTTACATACTTTTGAAACCAATTGTAAATTATTTCCTTTTGAAAAATTGGCATCAAAATCTGCCCTAGAATGTTCCATGAAAGTTATGCTATTAAGCCAAATTGTACAGTTGAACAAAGAGATACAACCATTATGAATTGTTCTTAGATCTCTTGCCACAGAAGAGCTTAAAGATAAAGACCAGTTCTGGTCATGCGATTGCATTGTGAAAGAAACGTTGTGGAAGCGATCAGAAAAGGTTGATCATCTAGCATATAAGTATTGGTGTGTACTGCAAGGTTCTGGAATCATGAAAATGATAAGAAATTTGGCCCAGTCTTTGTAAAGTTACAAGCACTGTACACAGAAAGATGTAGGGACTACACGACCACGTGCGCGATATCTATTTGGTCCCAATAGATATAATAATTTACCAAATATATCAATTAGTAGGCGGTTCCCCGACTTTCCCGGCAAAATTTGTATCATCATGTATTAGTCAAAACATATTCTTTCACATGATTGGTAATGAGGGCTTCCATTTAATTTTTTTGAGAGAGGGTCGTTTCCAAAACTGGTCTTTACCTTTAAGATATGCTTCTTCCAACGGCATTTTCCTGCTCTAAAAGAACAACAAAAGGAAGTGTTTTTTCTTCATATGTAATGTATCAGCTTCACCTTATAGTACATGCTGTAACAGTTTTGGTTAAGGATATTCTGCAGGATTTCTTTTAAAAAACAAATGCACGTTCACATACGAATATCACAAGATATATGAACAGTGAACTGATATGTACAGTATGTGATTGAAAAGATTTGGACAATAGAAGTTTACGTGTGTGCCAAGATGAAATGTTGGAAGGGCTAAAGCATATCCATTTGTCATGCATCACACATACCCATATCCATCTGTTAAAGCCTGTCTGCACTAGGTTGGCCAGGAGGGATTCGACCTCCCAGCGTGGTCACTGACAGGTGGTTATTTCATCAACTCAGCTCTCAATTAACATAAGAAAAAGAGGATCATGGGGGACCAATGGGCACCGCTTAGGCATTGTTTGCTATATAGAGGGAGCAAGTAGCTACAAGTAGTGCAGTGGGGCTTTAAAGCTATGATGATTTTTAATGAGAGCACCATGTTGCCAGGACCTTTGGGCATTTTATCAGGGTCACTGTCTTACAGGGATAAGTACATGTAGTTCATTATAATGTTCTATTTTTTGTAGATTTTGTGTCATTTGTATTTTGTCATGCAAGATGTATCAGTAATTAAATGCTTTTCCTCATTTCATGAATGCAATTTTATACGGTATGGCTTATAATATAAATCATCCATTTTGTATTATTTTGTACTTGACTACTTGAAGTATTATTGCAACTTGAACATTTCATATGTTTAACAAGCTGACATTTGATCAAATTTTATTACTATTTTCATTGCTTTTGCTTTTTGTTATATTTGATTATCATTACTCTTTTTTTAATATGATTGGTATTATTCATTAATAATGTAATATCATGTATAGATAATGATAATTAATTGAAGAATTTGCTGATGTTTTTCAGCCTTGTTTATCTTTCTTCTTCTTCTTCTTCTTCTTCTTCTTCTTCTTCTTCTTCTTTTCTTCTTCTTCTTCTTCTTCTTCTTCTTCTTCTTCTTCTTCTTCTTCTTCTTCTTCTTCTTCTTCTTCTTCTTCTTCTTCTTCTTCTTCTTCTTCTTCTTCTACTTCTTCTACTTCTTTTTTTCTTCTTCTTTTAATTCTTTTCTTCTTCTTCTTCTTCTTCTTCTTCTTCTTCTTCTTCTTCTTCTTCTACTTTTTTTCTTCTACTTCTTGTTTTTTTCTTCTACTTCTTTTTTTTCTTCTTCTTCTTCTTCTTCTTCTTCTTCTTCTTCTTCTTCTTCTTCTTCTACTTCTTCTTTTCCTCCTTCTTCTTCTTCTTCTTCTTCATCTTCATCTTCTCTCCTACTACTAAGACTGATACTGCTAACTACTAGCACTGTACTTCTACTTCTGCATATTTTTGTTTTCTTTTCTGCTTCTTCATCTTCATCTTCCTCTCGTCTTTCTTTTTCCCTTTTTGCTTCTTTTCAGTAATTTATTATTATTTTCCGCATATTATAGATATTGATCAATTGCTCTTATTATTGTCATTATCAGGTATGAATTGTGAGTTGATCTATGCCCTGCATTCTGTAGGGCGGAGCGTTGCCGTCCTGGGACCAAGGGATGCCAGGGAGGCTGCAAACATGGGGGCCAGAACAACGGGATGGCCCCCAAGATAGATCAGGTTGATGCAGGAGCACAAGGTTTGTTTAAAGAAGAATTAACGTCTCGACTATGAAGCTTTATCATGACATAGAGAGTAAAACACTGTTTCATTTGATATAAAAAGCATTGCTGTAGGCCAAAGAATATTGTCTTGCAAGTACAATAAAGAGACCCTACTTCGCCATGTTTACGACGTCGTCTGCTGCCCAAGGAAGCTGCTATTTTGTCGAAATTTCCCTTCAAAACTTCCGGGTTGTGACGTATTGCCTGGAGAACTGATGTAGCGTGGCGTGCATTATATACAATACACATGAAACATGGTGTACTGCCGAGTGTTTGGTTGTAATAATGGTTCCTCGAAAAACCAAGGGAAATCGTTTCATCGGTTTCCAGACCCACACAATCGCAATGAAATATTCAAGCTATGGGTAGCAGCTCTGAAGGTGGAGAAATTTCTGGACAAAAAGTACAAGTACGACAGGAAAAACGATGTGATCTGCAGTGATCATTTTACAGTTTACAGCAGGGAAACGTATACGTACGCAATCCAATGTACTAGTCTGTGTCAAAGCCGACTCCATGCGATACGTCACAGAACGGGCTGTGCGCAAACACAATGGCGACGTTCTGAAAATTCTCAGAGCCGCGAAAGACGAAGGATTCTGAAGAAGAGTTACGTCCTCCCTTTCGTCAAATGTACTATGTTTTATATTTTTCAGATAATGTTTTAAATGGCCTACAAACTGAAATTAACATGTAGTTTGAGGTTAATTCCCCTTTAAGTTCCTAGTCCAAATAGATGTATATCCTAGTCCAAATGATTTTAGTTGCTGGTCCAAATGGTTATAGTTCCTTGGTCCAATTACTGATATATATATATATTGTGAATCTGATACTCGCCCTTTCCATATGGTTGGTACATTTTATGAAACAGAAACTTAAAGAGGTATATACATGTATCTTAAGAAGTATTGATTGAGGTATATGTACATGTACTCTCAACTTCTGGTTATCAGGAAAACAAATATTCCCAGAATACTGGAGTAGCAAACTTACACTGTATGTGACTGCCAATCAAATGTGCTAGAAATTTTGTGATAGCCTACTAATGAACAAAGATAAATAGGCAGTCAAGCTAGATGTTGTTGATCCGACTGCGCAATCATTTTTTTCCACTAATCATACACATTTCACTGAATATGATTACACCAAGTTTATGAGATTGTTCAGATTTGCGTGTTCGAATAAGCCATGTACTGAAGTACAAATAAATCAGAATTAATATGCACAGTTGCCCATTAAGTTTGAAAACAAAATTCTTAGCTCTTTCCATGAAGTGGTTGTGACAATATGATTTCTTCTCGATAGATGAAGTTTAATCTTCTCCAAACTTAATTGATCAATCTAAAGAGTCATAGAGATTGATTGATAAAGTTCTGAGAAGATATAGACTTTATCTATCATGTTTATCACAATCATTTCATTAAAAAAGAGGTAAGAAAACAAATTATTCTAGCTTTAAGAGCAACAGTGTACAATGTTTATTAAAGCCAGTATCTCTTGGAAGCATTTATTGGTGATAACGTAGTGACTCTGATTCTATGTAAATTTTTCGATTGTTTGATTGTTTTACCTGACTGCTATTAAAAGAAAGCATGCATTTGCTTGTAAGTAAACAACCAGGAGATCAATGGCTTTAAGTAACTCTCCGAGTGACTTGGTAATGAGGATTAATGCCTTACTAAAGAGCATGAGCACATTGACAGGGTTTTGAACCTGGGACCTCCAGGTTATGAGACCACTGCTCTACCACTGAGCCATCACGCCGTCTCAAAATAAATATATGTTTTTTATTGTCATTCAGTTTACAACAAATACCTCACCCAGTGCATCGAAGACCTGTCCGTAGCAGCCCCAACCGGCAGGCAGGGAGCCGATGAGACAGACGACCACATGGACACGACTGATGGTGCCTCTGATCCTTCGCAGCGACGGTCACAGGATACTGTCCTGTGTTTAGATGGTGGAGGTATCAAGGGGTTGATCTTGACTCAGATGCTGGCTGCCATAGAGAAGTCTTCAGGGAAGAAGATTGTTGAGATGTTTGATTGGATAGTAGGGACCAGCACAGGAGGAATCTTAGCATTAGCTCTATCACAAGGTAAATATTCTTGGGAATTTAGAATACTGTAGAACACTTAGTGTGCTATCCTCGACCCTCTGCATGGTCGCTCGTTTGCCACACATGCAATTTTGCACAAAACAATAGGCAGCAATTGAAGGATGGCCTGCTTTGTGCAACTCGATGTCTTTGCAAAATCCCCATTTTTGGGTTAAATAATCTTGAAGCCTGTGATATATCTATCCTATGATGAATAAAATGTGGCACTATATTGTGCTTATAGGCTTGTTTGCCTAATGTTTCTAGACCCAGTAGCTCGCCTTTGTGCAGAGGTGACCACCGTGACAAGTATCTTTATTTCATTGCAGGGTTCACTCACTTCACTGTAGAAGAATGCAGGAAGTTGTCTGTGGCTATCAAGGAATATTTCTTCACCAGCTACATGTAGACTATAAAAAAGTACTTTTATGCTGATCTTTCTACCTAGGGGGCCTGTCATTGTGACTGGGTATCTTTTCTTTCCATGCAGGATTCACTGTAGAGGAATGCAGGAAGTTGTACATGGCTCTCAAGGACGAGGTCTTCATAGGCTCAAGACCCTACAACTCAGACAAGTTTGAGTCTTTCCTTCAGGATACCTTTGGAGCAGAAACCACCATGGATAAATACACATACCCGAGGTATGATATGGCATGAATGGGGTTATTTGTGCGCATACATTTTTTAATGTATTTGGTTTGGATTTAAGAATGATAATAATGTGGATTTATATAGTACTTAATGAGAAATACAATCTCTAAGCGCTTTACATATATTATAACTCGGTCATGGAATTCATTCATGCGCAATGTGCACCATCTCCACTCCCTGGGGAGTATTCCTACCATGTGGTCACTCTGAGGGCATATGGCAATTACTAATACAAGGGCTTTCGTCTTCCTACCAGGTCCCCATTCTTTCCTGGGTATGGAGTGGCAAATGTAGATCAATGCCTTGCCAAAGGACATTAGTGCCGTGGATTTGGATTTCAAGTCAAGTGCTTTATTATACCACTCGACTACAACACCTCTACAATTTGATTTACCTGACTTAAATTACAATGATACATTTATACAAATGCATGCATACAGGATACAAAATGAAGAGGTTGTTGGCTTGATGATAATAGAACATGTTTTTGTTTGGCCTGTGTGATTCAATAGTATGTTATTAAACCATTTGTATACCAAGTCTGAGATACATGCTTGAGTTTATGGTAAATGTGTGTTATACAATGAGTTTGAGAAAATATCAAGGAGAATGATTTGGTGGAAGCACGATTCCAGGGGATATACAAGCCTTAAGAAAATGATTTTTATATTTTACTGCAACTCGTTATGTGATGTATACATGTCTACATTTGATGAAACAGTTTGTGATTATTAATATTCGTTTGGCACCTTCAAAACATCTTTAAAAATGAACATATATTAAATGGGGAAACAAAATATGAAGGATGTAGGTCAAGTATGGCACTCAGGCCTTCCTTCCCAGTAACCAGATATCTGTTTTGATCTGCATTAATCTCCAATATATGGTGCTTAACTTATACTTTGTAGATCAACATTCTCTGATTCAGTTGACTAGTGCATGACAAGTGAATATGCAAATAAATCACACAATACAATCCTCCAAACCCAGAACAATCCATTTTGCTCTTGCTCTTTTTTACCAGTTATTTTTACTTTGGACTATTTTTCCCAATTTGTAGAATCCTTGTTTCTGGGACGTTAGGAGACAGAAGTCCTCCAGCTCTCCATCTGTTCCGTAACTATGAGGCCCCCGAGACGTCGTCAGCTTGGATCGCAGCCAATCAGGAACCATTCCTCCCAGTTTTAAAACCATCAGGTTAGTGAGAGGATAGATCTTGAGATCGTTTACAGAAGATACTTTGAATTGTTGTTTGATCAGTATGAATTTCAACTGCTAAGGTTTCCAGATGTTTCAGTGTTTCGAGTGTTAAACTGCATCAGGCATGTGAATTTCTCTACTCTAGATAGCTTCATGTGTTTTTTATGATATTCATAAAAAATAATTTCAAGTGATCCCCTTGTTCAAAATGACACACAAACATATATCTGTTTGTCTTCCTCTGTGTTTTAATTTGACTCTCTCTCTCTCTCTCTCTCTCTGACGTCATTATGTCTTTTTATAAAGCTATTCAATTTTCTTTAGTACTAAACATCTTATCATTGTCTATTTCTGTGTATATATCTCTCTCTTTCTCTCTCTCTCTCTCTCTCTCTCCCGCCCTGCCCTCTATTAGCAAGTCATTTTATTCATACTTTTCCTTTCCATTTTTCTCTGCTTCTTTCCTATTCTAATAATCCATACAGCTCTCTGAGATCTTACCCTCATTCTGTAAATGCTTCATTTTTCATTTTTTCCTTGATAGAGCAACTCATGTGGAGGGCTGCCCGTTCAAGTGGCGCTGCACCCACGTACTTCAGACCGATGGGGCGATTCCTTGACGGGGGTCTCATAGCGAACAATCCAACCTTAGATGCACTGACGGAGATCCAGGAGTATTACATGTATAAGAAATCACAGGTACGTTTGCATTGCCATCATACATATGAAATGGCATTCCAAAGTGAACAAAATCAATGAAAAATGTCTTGCCCCTGGTCAAAATAATAGAAAAATGTTGCCAAAATGGAGTAATATAAATGTACATGTACCTTGACGTCCGTAATATACATTGCTGAAAAACCATTGTTGAAGACAATTTTATGATTTCATGCAACAAAAATGAAGGCAGTGTTGATTCCGAATAGCTATTTTATCCATCTGTTGTGATTTATGAATGCAACCTTTTTACTTTTTCCCATAGTTGACATTCCAGTAATTCTTTATACTTGTGTTCTTTCCTCCAAAAATAAAATGAATAAATAAATAAATTATGCTCAAATAGCTTCTTTCATTAGTATCAGTTAATCATATACAGAATGGAGTAACACTTTGATTATTTATTTCGTCTTATACCATAGCTCCATGGTATTTTGCCTTCAATTCCAGAAAATTATTTCCCAATACTTCAATTTTCATATTTTTCCTCATTTTATTATTATTCTTTATTTACACCACCACTCCCCTTCCTCCCTCTCTCTCTCTATCTCTCTCTCTCTCTCTCTTTCTCTCTCCCTTTCCCTTCCTCCCTCCCTCCTCTCTCACCCTCTCTCACCATCCCTCCCCCAAACCACCAGGGCGAACCGGTGCGTAAGATAGGTGCTGTTGTATCCCTGGGGACTGGGCTTACACCCCTCAAGCCTATAGCCCACGTAGAGATCATGAGACCTAACAGTGCTGTTGATCTGCTTAGTGCTGCCAGGTCGCTTGCAGCAGGTGCCAATTTGATAGACATCATGGTTGAGCAGGTCAGTCCATACGACAGTATAACTATGTAGTCACTTGGAATGAATGTCCAATGACATTGGTCACAGTAAATACTGAATTCAATAAATGAGTACTATTATCCAATGACTTGATTTTTCTCTTTCAATGACAGGCCTGATAATTACCCGATTGAAATCGGTTTCCCGATTTTTTTGATTTTTTCCCGATTTTTTTCTCGATTTTTTTTTTCTGATTTTTTTTTAAAGTCAAGAGGGTGGGTGGTTGGGAAAAAAATATTTAAAAAATTTTTTTTTTTCAGTGCTCACTATCACTCCTGCAATGAGAAAGAAAGAATTGTCTGTTTTTATCCAAAAGGGAAGTAGCTTATATCATTTTATTTTACAGAGCTAACGTCCATTTGGCTTCAAACAGACAAGATGAATATATAGATCTTTCAAAGACCTTTATTCAATAATATATGTTACCTTATTAACAATACGCTATTAATTCCTCATGTCAATGGAAAGCAATAGAAAGTTCATAATGTAAAATAATAAGTTTTGCTCTAAGTGAATATTAAAAATAACAAGATCCTTTTGGATTTTCTTGAGAAATATGATGAGAGCTGTAAGCAATGCCATGTTTTATTAAGTTTATAAAATCTTCAATTTGAAAATCCATTTATTATTCACACTTACAGAACTGCAATGTTTCTCTCTGTTGACTTAATACCACTTCTTATATTTTTTTCATCTATCCAACTCTTCCAATACAGGTCACTGAATCAAGAATGCGTGCCGTTGACCGAGCGAGGGCGTGGTGTTTCTCGATTGGCACGCCTTTCTTCCGCTTCAGCCCTCCGTTGAGCCAGGAGATCACAATGGACGAGACGAGGGATCATGTACTCTTAAAGATGCTCTTTGATACGCAGTGTTACATCCAGAAGAGCAAAGATGATATACAGCAAATGACCGATGTCATCATCTCCTTGTAACACCTTGTATCATGAGGTTTCTGACTTTTATATTATCAATAATTTTTTCGTTAACTTGTAACCCTTTCATGTGCAATTGCCAGCATTAACATTGAGAGGAGAAAAATGGATGGATGGCATCACCTTTTTAACCCTTTCATGTGCATTTGCCAGTATTAACATGGAGAGGGAGAAAAGATGGATGGATTGCATCGGTGAAGATGGAAAGATGCATGCATGGTATAAATCAGGAGTATTGAGAGGACCACCATTTGAGAGGACCTACAGGTAAATTATGATGATGAGGAGGAGGAGGAGGAGGATCGAGGATGATGATGATAATTATAATTATGATGATGATTGTGAGGATTACAATGATTATGATGATGACGACGATGATGACATTTACAATGATGATAGGGATGATGATAGTGGTATTGACCTAATGACTGAGTATTTTGTAAAGCCAATATGATTGCCAATAAACGTGTCTTGTCTGTAAAATGGAACACAAATGGACATTCCCTAGTTGTGTGAAGTACATATAGATGCACATTAGATAAAATTTGAGAGACTGACGGTAACAAATAGATTGTAAAGTAATGACAGTGTGTAGCAGCATGTAAATATATTTTAACTTATCAAATTAAATATTGTTTATCAATCTGAAATAAATACCATGTACAGTGCACATACAATATATATGGAAAGGTCTGTTTGTAAGTAAAAGCAGCAGCTGAAAGACTTTAACTTGACCATTTCTCACTTAAACCATTTCAACACAGTATGTGGCAAATTGTGCCACATTTTTAATTGTAATGCTTTATGTTGTAAGGCGCTTGTAAGGCCTTTTCTGTAGTGTCCCTAGAGAGGGCTGTACCAACCCCTCCCCCTTCTTTTGCAATAACAAAGTTGATCATATACTTGTACATGTAGCTATTGAACCTCTTCTTGTTTTGTTGGTGGCACAACGAACCAAATCATGAATTGTTATGCCACGATTATGTATTTACACCTGTATACACAGTATATACTATGGAGAGCTTCTCTCATATTATTTTATAAAGGGTGCTTATGTAATTCCAATATTCTGAGGTAAATATGATAGAAAAAATGTGATTATGTTGCATTGCTGGTGTATTTGATTAGTGTCTTTGTACATAACATGTATGTAGTGGAGACGTACATGCATGCTTTTGAGATGTAGGCATGTATATTGGGCTGCAGGGTTGATGTTAGGTTACCGGTAAATGTTTCCAGTGCGCAGGGTTTAATTTGTAGCAAAAGAGAGCTGTTGTATAATAGTTGCTACATGTAGGTTTATTATTATTATACAAATGATACCGGTGCATGATGTTATTATACAATCTGTCCGCCCTTGACTTGAGGCTATATGCATCTATCGTACAAAGCCTCAGCCTGACGACTTTGTACGATAGATTAACAGCATCAACAAGTGCAGATAGATCGTTTAATGAACAAATGAAAACATGCATCATTTGTTTTATACAACGAAACTCCTACATGTGTAGATCCTCCTAATTTGATCTACAAAGAATTTATTTCAAGAAAGTTTTGTGTCATTATGATATCGCTAACAAGTCAATCCCAACTTAAGTGCGAACAAAGAGATAAGTGCACTTACCTCCTCTATACTGTACATGCTATACGCATTTACGCCGGTGCTACACAAAGAGTATAGGTCCACACACAGTAGAAGTGCACTAACCTCTACGTGCAATGCAGCGCACTGCGTACTTAAGTCTTTCGAGAGTATCAGAAATTATATTCCACATACTAAGAATCTTGCTCTACGATTGATCAAAAGGAAATCACGTGATGAAAGAAAGTTCGCCCATCATTGATGGGAGAAGAAAAGTTCGTTACACTGACCAGATAGTACTACTATCTTCAGTGAAAGTGTGTTGCACCCGGTAGATAGTCGACTATCTACCGGGTGCAACGCACTTTGCGTTGCGTATTGCTCTCCTCTTTAAGCGCTTTTAGTGTTAGTATGCGAACTTTAGGTCACGCGCCAGCTATGGTCACGCCAGCTATGGTCACGCCAGCCACCATACTGCATACACTGTACGTATCGTTCACCATCACTTGCTAGCTAGCTGTCAATTGATGACTTGTTGCTCTAAAATGACGGAAGAAGTGAAATGTTTCCGATGTGGAATATAAAGCAAATAATCACCTTTTGGTTTCAGGCGATAGCAAACTATCACTTCCTCGGCGATCTGAATGTATACGCTATCTTTCCTCAGCTTCGCTTCGGAAAGATAGCTACATCCAGATCACCTCAGAAGTGATAGTTTGGCCCATCACCTTCACCAACGGTAATTATTTGCTTACTATTGCATACTTTTCCATGAAAAAAACTTGCGATAGTATCGGTACATGAAACACACGTGACCGCGTCTGACCAATCATTTGGTTAGAATCTTGGAGAGAGTTATATAATATCAGGGAGTTTGAAGTATTTGGTGTCACCTCTGCCTGGGACTGGGAGGGGAAAAGGGAACTGAATCACTGTAACCTTCATGTCTCTCCTCTTGGTACATGTATAACTGATTGGGTTGTGCAGGTGGACTAATACACTGGGGCTTCCTCCTCTTATTCGAATAGTGCAATGGGTTCGTATCATTGAAATATAAGCACTATACAAGCTTCCACTATCATTATTATTTTTATTATATTACATGTAAATATATATCACTTTAGTCTTGGGACTAACCTTTGATGTCACCAACCTAAAGACATGGCTCAGGATTTAATATACCAGCTTCAATATGAAATATGCTGCTGTGTATACTCGATAATGATGTATTTTTCTTTCACAAATTGTGCCTTTTGACTTTACTCTCATTATACAGGTAAATAGAAAAACAGATCGCTAGAGTGTATTATTATTATTATTATTATAAACTTGTTGTATGATAGATTGGAGAGTGTACGTTAAACTGTCATTTGTTCTACGGTAATTAAATAACTATGTAAATCTCATGTCTTGAAAATAATTGTAAGTGTTGCATGAGAACAACATAATTTCAGGAAGAATAAGTTTTTTATTTTAAAGAATACAGTAAGCATATTATAATATAATTAAATACATTGTAATTATGTTCATGCATACTGAAATTCACAAGATGAATAGAAGAGAAATTAATCATGAAACAAATTTAATAATACTTGTTACTACATCAAATCACATTGTATCATCTAAGCCTTTTTTTTTACAAGACTGAAATGAACATCAGGGGCCCCCTGTATCAAAAGTTTGGTGTAAGTGGGACTGAATAACATTTTAAAGCAAATCTTGAATATTCAGTTCCTAATTGGTTGAAACATTAGACTTGCGTTCAATTTGGGGCCTGTGTTTTAACTGTAATAAAGGTAGCATTTTCTGCTGGAGCCCCCTATCCTTTATTATAAAACTTATCATCAATGACAAGCTACTGAAATCAGTCAAGTTCATTAGCTGCAAGCAAATTTGGTTGAGAATTGTGACAAGTGGTATCCATACATGTAGCTAGTTGTATGAAACAGGTCCCAGCTGTGATCTTCTTTTCTCCTTTATTGCCGTTTGAGCTGTAATAGCATTTAAAAAAAAAAGATTCCTGAATCTGAAAAATCTTCCATGTTTCTTTCCATTATTACGCAGCTGCTTACATGGTATATGTTGTAAGTGTACATTTGTATATTGCAACAAAGAAAATTCAGTGTTCTTCAAGGGAAAATGTGCATTTAATTTATCTCTGTATTTAGCATTTCATTCGTACTTGGTGATAAGATTATTTTCATTTTCAATTATTAGTTGGACCACTTTATAACAAAGATCGAATGGCGATAATTGACATTTTTGAAATAATGTTGAATAAGTATGTAGAAGATGAATTAATAATGTTGATTATATATGTTTAATATGAATACATAAGAATATTTACTGATTGATAATGTTTTGTTATCGAATTAATAAATCATGGTAGACAATCCATTTGATAATAAAGAAAGAACATGATATCAAAGTAAGATTGTGCCGTGTTATTATCTTCTGCATTGATTTCAGAGTACTCCTATTGACAGGGCTTAAATTAATCCAAGGCCACCAAGGCCATGGCCTTGGATGCCCTTTGATTGGCCTCAATGCCCAGCTCTCATTGGCCTTGGAGATTTTTTGTGCCCTTTCCAATTCTTCCTATTTGTGCTGTAATATAGCTTTATATAGGAATGTGCCCTATAGAAAAGTGGCCTTGCCCTAAAAATATTGAAATTTAAGGCCTGTATTGATGATCAGATATGTTGATCTTCTGTTTCTTTCTATAATAACTTTACAGGGCAATCTAAACCTTGTAGCAAGTTGTTTGGAAGGAAGGGAGGAAAATCAAGATATGAATGAAATCAGAGGAAAAATATGAAAGTGATAGATTTTTTATTTGAAATCATTAAATGGGAATTTCATATTGGAAAATAAATAATGTCAGTGTGATGTACTGTATTGTATGACAAATATCACATTCGGTTAAACACCAAACAACTGAAATTCAATATGTACATTTAGGCCTATATATTTGTCTATAACTGATTAGAACCTATAGCAACATGTGCTGGAATGGATGGTAATTTAGTTTGAAGTGGAAACTTTTTATAACTTGAACATTGGGACCATGAAAACATGAATTGTTAAATCAGTGCCTCGTCTTATAAAGAGTAACGATTGATCCAAATCAATCACAATTCCTCTAATTGAGTCTCTTTTCTGTTATGCACATATAGTTACGATTGATACCAATCTTAAATAAGTTGCGATTGATCACAACTGCTTATAAGATGGGGCCCAGGTATCCGGTCAGATCTGGGTTTTAAAAAGAATAATTATATAGAGGAGGGATTGCAGACAAATTACCTTGTTATATCAGGTACATTCATCTCATTGTATCAGAGCTATTTATGATGAGTTTCCACTGGAGAGTTGTCCCTTTCAGTCACAATCAACTTACCGATTCACATACATAATGCGATCACACCAATTAAACATTCATTCCTTTCTTAGTGTTTGACACAGACTTGGTTCAAACTTTCATCATCCCCTTCTCTGATTTTCTTGTTATCACCTAATTTGACCATCTGAGAAAGGTTGTTGCCCTAATTTATGATGATTATTCTCTCACATCCTGAACAGCAGGAAAATTATTTCACTTTCACGTGAACCACAATTTCAGATATTAGAATGCATTAATTTGTATGGTTATAATGGATTAATGTTATAGAAAACCGCACTGTAACATGCATTCTCCTATAGATGTATATATGCAGAATAGTTATAGGCCTATTGTATACCCTTGCGCAGATACATTGTTGTTCATTTATACAATCATTTAGTCTCGCATATGGCTAAGAAATAATTTGAGCATTGTAAATATTGAATTTGATGAGTAAAACGAATTACATTCTGTGCCATTCAGGAGAAGCAACAAATAAAGTAATCAGAAATTCATATTTTATTTTGTTTGTGTAGTGGGGGGGGGGGGTTCGTCTTGGGGGAAATACATGTAAATTAGCCGCCAGGGCACAGCTTGTTAGTTATCAATGTAGCCCACAGTCTACGGTATACTACACGTGGTTCTAGGACACCTACCCCCTGGACCCCCTGGATAACCATCCCCAATCAACTACCGGCCCTAGGATCCGGACAACTAACCCCCGGACGACTACCCCCGGTTGTCCTAGGGGGTAGTTGTCCGGGGGTAGTCGTCCTGGGGGTAGTTGTCTGGGAGGTAGTTGTCCGGGGTAGTTGTCTTGGGGTAGTTGTCCTAGGGGGTAGTTGTCCTAGGGGGTAGTTGTCTGGGGGTAGTTGTCCTAAGGGGTAGTTGTCTGGGGGTAGTCGTCGGGGGTTAGTTGTCCGGATCGACTACACGTACATGACAACTCGATGTGTACTTTTTCGCCCCCACTCCAATCTCACCGATTCGCCACTGCTCTGGGGTTCATGATGCTCGATAGCTCACAATGTTCACATGATCGGCCCGAGTGGGAAGATTTGAATTGTTGTTGCATGACGTTTTGTCTAGTAGTCGGTGGGGATTCCCCGATATTGCGACCGCGCATAAATTATGCTCAGAGCACATAGACATACAGATATATCTCTTGACGGGGACGCGACGGCCTGCGACGGACAGAGCGGAAGCATTCCCAGGGTAGTAGAATGTATCGGGCCGTCGCGTCGCTGCGGAAAGAATAATAATCAACAAGAAGTTCATCATGTGATGTAAAACAGTTTTTTGTATAAACTTGGTGTTCGTTATTTATCGGGACGTCGCTGAGAAAGATCAATAATCAACACGAAGTACATCATCATCATGTGATGTAGATTGCGTACGGGATATGGTACGATTCTATTACCAAAACAATAATTAATGTATAAATTTGGTGTTCGTGTCCTGGAACAGATGTAGATGGGATATTTGGAGATTTTTTATCAATTTACATCTTAATTGTTTTGCAGTAACGTGAATTTGAACGTTTTAACGCTTTTCTCACACGTCGATTAAAATGGGTTGTAAACAATCAAAGGTAAGCCCAATTGATAATTTGACTCAATCGTGATATATTGAAGAATTAAAGTTGCGAATCGCGACTAATCGCCTGTCAAGTGTCCCGCAACTTTCGAGACTATAATATTGCGAAAATAGGACAATCCGCTACGAGATCACACAACATTTCGTATGACTGCATGACATCTCTTGACGGAGACGCGACGGACAGACCGGAAGCATTCCCAGGGTAGTAGAATGTATCGGGCCGTCGCGTGTCTGAGAAAGATCAATAATCAACAAGAAGTACATCATGTGATGTAAAACAGTTGTTTTGGTATAAACTTGGTGTTCGTGTCATGGAACAGATCAGATGGGATATTTGCAGGGTATATTAATTACATTTAGTAGAATTTATCAGGCCGTCGCTGCGGAAAGATCAGTAAGCAGCACATCATCATCATCATGTGATGTAGATTGCGTGCGGGATATGACACGATTCTGTTACCAAAACAGTTATATAAACTTGGTGTTCGTGTCCTGAAACAGATGTAGATGGGATATTTGGAGACTGTCTGAGTCCGAAATTCTGATCATCAATTCACATCTTGTTTACCGTTTTGCAGTAACGTGAATTTGAACGTTTTACGCTTTTCTCACACGTCGATTAAAATGGGTTGTAAACAATCAAAGGTAAGCCCAATTGATAATTTGACTCAATCGTGATATATTGAAGAATTAAAGTTGCGATTCGCGACTAATAAATTGCCTTTCAAGTGTCCCGCAACTATCGAGACTATAAGATTGCGAAAATAGGACAATCAAGATCACGCAACATTTCGTAGTCACATAAACAAATATTGACATATGTATTACGGTGTACAAAATACTGCTCTTCCTAGATTGCACTATTACACTGCCAATTGCGTATTTAATGTCTTTTTCTTAATGATCTTGTATGTCTTGAAATTTACATACATTTCTGAAACATAAAGAATCATAAAAACAAAGAAGTACATGCATAAGAAATAAAAACAAAAGAATACGTAAAAAATGAATAAAACAATATACTTTTACAAAATAATTGATTTGAAATGTGAAAATTTGTCAATACATTATCGTCGACTATGCTACTCAGAAACTTTAAAAAAAGAATTAACATACCAATTAACGTACCTCGTTTTTGTAACAGGATATCAATAAATATGTAAAAACAGGCATCTAATTTCCGTAAATTATAATGAAGTAATAAATAAGCGATTTTTCTTGAGAACAAATTATGCAGCGGTACTCTTTATATGCGTGTCAATTCAAACAATATATTATTTTAGATTTTATTAAAATTAATAATTTAATCAAATGCATGACAAATTGGTCACTTAATAATTAAACAAAAAATATTATTTTTATGGAATTATCATTGTACAACAAAGGAGAGAGAGAGGGGAGGGGTTAGATAACTGGAATCGTTTAAATAAAAATACAAGACTATCAGCATGAAAAACAATAACATGACATCATACATAAAATTGATAACAAGATGTCTCTGAGGCGTTTTAATTTGTCGTTTTTGTTACTGTTTATGGAAGAACAAGCCAACAAAAAGCGGCGTTTATTTAAACAAAAACTCGTCTTTTATCTAACCGCGTTTGAAAATGCAGTGATGTGACAATCCTGGTTCTATTTCTTATTTTTTCCATCTTATATCTCATTGCATAAAGAATCGATTAAACATTGCCGTCTGCAGTAATTCTGGTGAAGACAGCGTGCAAGGTCTTATCCGACATATCACCGAGAATATGTCAGACGTGGTAGAGCCAGCGGGTGTGAAGTTTATGCCTCTTCCCTACAACATGGCAGACATGAAGAAATTCGAATTCCGTGGCATTGACGCCTTACTTCTGTGTCATTCTATGGATATCAAGGGACCCTTTTGCACCGAATTCGGATCCAGCTCAATCTATCACAAGTTCTTGTACAAGGCAAAGAGGTGCTTGGGTAAGGTTTTCTCGAGCTCCTCTCTGTTTAGTTCTCATTTCATTTTGATTTTCTTTTTTTCTTTATTCATTGTCTTCTTCTTCATTGATAATGAACATGGTCCGACATACATCGAAGGCCTCATTCAACTGATATTTGGCTCAACCGTAGGGGCACCACCCCAAGAAAAAAATTATGATGGGATTTTTGAGGAAAAAATACAACGCGTCTACAGAAATGGAGAGCAAATACAGTATAATTGGCTCTTTGGTGCTACCTATACATCTCCTTCGATTGATCGCTACATGTCCTTACATGTCGCCCCCGGCCCCATGTGCCATGAAATCGACACTCTCATATACCTACTTTGCGAATAATTAACTAGGCGATGTGGCGTGCGCCTGTAATCCAGCTAACAGTGGAAGTTACAAACTGATTCAGCCGAGGACGCAGGTTCGAAACTGAGTCACGTCTTTCGGATGGTGACGTTAAAGGTCGGTCCCCAGACGTAAATAATCATACCTGATTGATACACGTCTGTAAAACCCAATACACACACACATCAAATAAAATTCAAATATTGAAATAAAATTCAAATATTCATTCGATCGATGTTCATGATTTAATATCATAGTATATTATTATGGAACAAATTATATTAGTATAAGATCATTACAGGACAAAATAATCTGGACTTTCCCAATAACCAAACAAAAGGAAGTAATTGATTCAATGGCGCCGGCGTACACTGCAACCCCCTTCCCGAGGAGTAGCCCTTCAATCTAAATTTAAAAGAAGGCAATAATAATCCTGCTAACAGTCAAGACGAGTTTTTCTTTTCTACCTCTATCATCAAACAGGAAAGAAAAAGTAGCTGTCATTGTGCACGACTACAGAGGAATTTCGCGGGAAGCGCTTGAAATTTATAGCAAAATCAACAAGTCCACATTCAATATGACGTCACTGGTGCTGACACTGGGTCGACTTGCTGCAGGGGGTGGCCCGACTCAACTGACCGATGTACAGCTGGCCGAGTTCGAGTACTTCTTTGAAGGGGCACTGTCCTGTCGCAGAATTGTAGGAGCATTTTACAGGTTTTTCTATCGCCTTATCCGTCAGTGAACTTCGATGAAGATTGAGACCCATTACATTAGCTGGAGACTAGAGAGGAAATTATGACCTGTATCATTATGTTATCTTCGACCAGCCCCCCTCCACACCGCGTGCTGCCCCGCTTGGTCGCTTCGATCGCTCCTTCCCAAAGTGCCCCTCCCCCATCCTTAATGCTATTGCCCCTTGTAACAGTATATAACTTTGTCTTTGAGGTCATAATAGTTATTATATAGTTACTAGTTGGGTACTTGTATAATCCATGCAGTGTAAATAGCATAATCCCAAACTGTAGTGTATATATACGCGATGTTATTTTTGGTAAGGAATGTATTTTGCGGTAAGGATGTGAAGTTCTTGAAATAACTGGAAACGTGTCTCGGAATCGGCGAACGGGTAGACATTGTTGTTATCAATCTTATACCAAGGAGATATCTCCTTGCTTATACAAAGTCATGTACATTATACCCAAGAAACTATTCATCTTTTATAAGGAGATCAGTAAATTTAAGTGATATTCATCATTATACCATGTCATGAAAATATGAAATATAGGGTCTTTGTATATCTACAGAATGACGTGTAAAGTAAAGTATTCATGATCTCCTCAAGCTTTTGAAGTAAGATCAGCTTGTCCAATACTTTTTTTTAAATTTCTCACACCATTGACCATCCATGGACGTACTAGTGTGGTGATGCCATAATTCCGAAGCACCAGAGCAAATTTGCATCGATATCTACAACTCAAGTGTATAAAGTATCATATTTAAAAGTCTTTTGATGTGTATTGTTTGTAATATTTAATGTAAAATGTCGCTTTTTGAGATCAGAAGTAGTGGAAAATATCATTTCAAAAGCAAAATTTTGTTGAATATGTTGACTTGCTGTATAAAAAAAAATTGTGTGTATTTAATTATGGAAAAGTTTGAAGTCTTATCGACACTATATTTATGTTTCCATCTTGGTGTAAAGTAAATTTGCATTCAATTGGTACCTTGCACAATGGCGGGTCATGGGGTAGGGGACTCCCTATCCCTAATTGAGAAATGGGAAAAGGGGAACGAGAGAGACAAAAAATAATCATAACCAAACAGAATCATGTCGGGGAAAATGTTATGTAAATATGCATTTTGTAAAGCTCTATGCTGCATTTTAATAAAGGATTCTGTAAATAATTTGTTTTATGTTAGGAATATCAATTACAATAGAACTCTTCTTTGTACTTGAATGGTTTCTTCCTTTCAGCTTCCATAATGCTTATAACAACCAAAACAAAATACAAGTCCTTAATTCTTTATATTAGTTATAGTCGGTGTTGATTTTTCGCATGCACACTCACGTAGCAAACACATGTTTTTGTTTAATGTTTATTTGTGGTGTACATGTATATATATATATATATATATATATATATATATATATATATATATCTTTATTAAAAATGCGTTTTCACTAACATCTTATCTTGGATAACATTTGGTAGGTCTTATTTCCCCTATGTGGTAATGAGTACCCATTATATTGTTGTTAATAAACATTATACATGTTTAACGGGCACTGTTGTGTACTGGCGCAATCTCGTTAGGAATTTAGAGTTTTCAGACGGACATTTCTTTGCCCGAATATCATGAATATCACCATGACAACACAAACAACAACAACAAAAATAATAATGATAATGTTGATGATGATGATGAAAATAATAATAATAGTAATAATAATAATAGTAATAATAATAATAATAATAATGATGATGATGATGATGATGATGATGATGATGATAATGATAATAATAATAATAGTTGTTGTAGTAGTAGTATAGTAGTAGTAATAGTAGTAGTAGTAGTTGTAGTCATAGTAGTAGTAGTACTACTACTAATAATAATAGTAATGATAATAATAATGAAAATAACAATGATAATAATTATTAGTGTGCGGTTTTATAATTGTATATGTGAATATTCATCATTATTCTGTATAGATTCTGTATAATATGCTTCAGAACTCGTTGTCTTTATTGCTTATTATATGTAAATAAATGCTTCATAAGCTTATATGTTTCTTGTTGTTTGTAGCATATTGAGACTGTGTAGGCCCAAATACCGAGGCATCCCAGTAGACCGACACCCAATGAGACCGACGGTCTCGTGGCCTCGTGTGTCGTTGTCTTGTAAAGAAGCCTCCGATGAAACATCAGGAGGCGCATTGTCAGTCTCGCGAACTGTCGGTCTCGCGAACTGTCGGTCTCGTGAAGATTCAGTTAAAATATTCAGGAAGATCATTGTCGGTCTTGTGGGCTGTTCGTCTACTGGATTGTAGCCCCTAACACAAGTAGAAGCACGAATATAAATGTTATGCTGTGTGTGTGTAGGCCTAAACGTGTACTTAACAATGCTGTCATAACCATCGTTAATTCGTTATTTATGATTAAAGTCTTCAAAAATAAATGTTTTCTCAGCCTTTCTAACAGTTGACATTTTCCTTGAAATGTTTGTATGAAACAGCAAGTAAAAGTGTATTTTTATTTTTACAAAAAATTAAAAGGAGGAGCGATGGCTCAGTGGTAGAGCAGAGGTTTCGTAACCGGAAGGTCCCGGGTTCGAAACCAAGTCGATGCGCTAGTGCACTTTGGTAAGGCATTGATCCTCATTACCAAAGCTTAAAACCATCGGTCCCATTGCTTTCTTAGCAGTCAGGTAAATCAAACCAACACACAAACAGAGACCTAAGCTTGATAGGCCTATATTGCTTTCGCTACTAAGTGAGTGTGCTGCCGGATTGTAAAATGATATAAAGATTCGTTAATGAAAAATGAATAGATAAAGGCTTAGTCAATAGATAATTAGGGAAAGTCAGCAATATCCAAAGACTCACTGAAAATGGTTGTGTCCCATACGTTGCATTATAATCTCTGTAGTGCATGCCGACAGTCCAAGGAACTTTCAGGGACGATCTTACAGCGTTTAACATCAAATTTTCCTCACACCACATGCAATTTGTGTTCATCTTCGAGATAGGCGCGTTGCATTATCGCTTTAAAGATTAGAAAAAGGAGAAGAAGAAGAAGAAGAAGAAGAAGAAGAAGAAGAAGAAGAAGAAGAAGAAGAAGAAGGAGGAGGAGGAGGAGGAGGAGGAGGAGGAGGAGGAGGAGGAGGAGAAGAAGACAAAATAACTAAATTACTGACTAAAGACAAAATCATCTCTTTTATGTGTCAATTATTGTTCAGTATGAATAGGGGTGGATCCAGGATTTTGTGAAAGGAGAGGAGGGCACAGTATTAAAAAAATCACAATCATGATATAATATTTTTATTTTTTCTTGAAAATTACTTTTTGAAAGGGGTATGGGCCAGTCGCCGCCACCCCCTTGCCCTAAATCCGCCACGGGTTCAATATTCCCCTAATAATTCACCGGGGACCTTTTACACCTGTTCGTGCTCACTCTCATACTTGCCTACACTTAATATGGACTCCGACTGAAAACACTTCTTCATGTCTGAGTGAGACAATAAGTGTAAATTAACATAATTTTGCATGAGAACTGTATTTTGGTAATTATGGTTCGTTAAAGGGGTTCCCGATGGCATGGCTATACCGCGCAAGTGCAGATCTTGGTGACGTCGTGGAAATGTAAATTGTGTTTACATCTGACAACTTTCAGTTTTACGATGCAGACTCCATGTCCAATTCTGCATTTTGTAAATCCTTCTCAGTACTATGCAGATCTAAGCGTCATTTTGTAAATACATGTACTAAATTTTGTCGGTAAAACTCGTTATGTCTTTAAGAAATTTGTAAAGTAACGCTGCAGAATATATTTCCTTGTTCGGTTTGTAGTTTCATCGGCAAGCGTGATTGCGATCAAACTCTGGAATTTTGAAAAAATGTTTCACAAAATCATATTAATGACAAATGGGTTGTGCTTGTTTATCATGAGAGATACATCTAATTAAAGCTTCATATTAACTTTTGGTAAATACAAAATAGCCTACTCAAAATGTGGATTGTCTTTTATTTGCTCAGCATTCAACACAAAATTTGGCAATTTTTGACAATTTATTTGTTGGTATTTGTGCACTTCTGTAAATTTTATTTGGGGAATTGAACATCAATTTTTCTCTTGTTCTTAAAATTAAAGAAACTGGTTAACAAGATGGGTGCAGAGAACTGCCGCAACAGGGTTTAAACTTGAAGTAGTCAATCAACATGTGCAATGTATACGTTAACATTACCCAATAAATTGAGTCTACCAATAATGAGGGGGCACGTACATTTGCACGATTGGGCGCAACGCTCCTGAAAATAAAATGCGAGTTCATATTTAGGGCTACTGATCATGATTAGGAGGAGGCGGGGGTCAAGGCGTTTTCTCTCCTCGTCATATTCAATTTCCTCCTTTCTTTTTCTCACTGTTCATACTATTTTTATTTTATTCATTATTCAGTTGAGGACGCGTACCCTCAAGCCCTTACCGTCTATGTTATGTAGGCCACTTTATATCCCTTAAAACAATATAATCTGATTTAAATTTCAGAGAACTATGACAAAACTCACGTCTAGTCTAGTTGTCAAACTCTTTGCTAGCTTAGTGGCTTTGTTCGTACGGAATATAGGCCCTGGGAATCGGGGGTGCTGGGGGTGCTGAAGCACCCCCGGAATTTGCGCACCCTGAAAATTGTTTTTGTATGATATATTTAATGTATTATCATTATGCTTCGTTTACGAAATTGTCACACAACCGACAGCCACAAATGACGCTTTTTTTTAAATTTCTTTCACAAAATCCTATAACATGTATCCCTAGCTGGCACGCGACCCAATAATACTCGCAACAAAAGCATACCATATATTTTTATGTAACAAGTCAAAGATGTATATAGCACACGTTAATCATTTTCTTTGATAATGTGGAATAGGGGAAATTCGACAACATTAATAAAATAATAATCAGCTCCGATCATAGTCAGCATGCTGCATGCATAGCAAAAAGTCTTAAATTTGTTTCCAGATTCACAGACGGCCCAGCTGCTCCATAAGCCAAACGGACATGACTTTTGCTAATGAGTAGAAGAAATGGTGAAGTATGTTATTTACATTATATCGGGTGCCCCAAAAAAAAAAAAAAAAAATCGGAATACATGTAGTTGACTTTTAAGGACTTTGCTCTGATCAACAGTTATCTTTTTTCACCTTGCTGGATAAAACAACTTTTCGAAACCTTTTCAACACCAAGATCATTATATTTGGTCGAAAACTTTTTATTTTACGAGTAATTTCTTATGGACTGTCATTTGCGAGGTTTGCCATTGATTTGTCATCGTGCTTCGAAACCCTGGAAATTGGGTAAATTCCAAAAATGACAGTCCATTAGAAATTACTCATAAAATAAAAAGTTCTCTACTAAATTTGATGATATTGGTGTTATTATAATGGGAAAAGGTGCTCTATCCAGCAAAGTGAATTGGTAAAAAAGATGATAAGAGCTAAGTCCTGAAAAATCGAGTGTTCGTTTTTTTGTTTTTTTTGTGTGTGTGGGCCACCCGGTATAATGATGCATAATTTCTGGGTTATTCGTTACCGTACACTCTTTCGAAGAGAATTGTTTATTAACTTTTTGTATTCATCGTATAAATCTTCATGAGGGTTTCACACAATGAAACAGTATTATTGTTACCAAAAAAAAGGTTAATTGTGAGGAATATAATGACATAACCGAAGCAGGTTTTAGTATTTGTTTGTACATGTCAGGTGCTACTAAGTCATAAATAGGGACTTTTAGATTTGCACGTCGACATAGTGGACTGCAACGTGTGACGCCCTTATAAGGCACTGTGATGTCCTGCCCGGTGCGTCAGTCCAGGGAGATGATCTCGTCGTGTATATAGGGACTTTTAGATTTTACACGACGAGAACGTGCACTGCCACGGTGACATCCTTTTAAGGTAATGTGACGTCCTTTTAAGGCACTGCCGGGCACGGGCCAGTGCCTTGAAAGAATGGCACACGTTGCAGTCCACTATGTCGACGTGCAAATCTAAAGTCCCTACTATTATGTTAACTGATACTTCGTTTATCTATTTCATTATTTTCCTCACAAATTACATGTATTCACTTTTCAGTACATAGTTTCCGCTGTTGAAACCTTCAGGACGATTTATTCGATGAATGCAAAGAGTGGCATAAACAAAATTTCGCCTCGTCACGCAACACGAGACAGAAGTACAGAACTCTTCATTTACAAAATCAAATTAATATGATTTAAATTCAAGGAGCAACATCAATAGTAATTATTCCAGTTTAACATGATGCCAAATACATGTACTTGCTTTTTGAGCAAAGCCTTGTGAAAGTTCATATCATGTATATATATTTGTTCTGCTTGTACCATGTTTTAAATTAATACACAGACTGTATTACGTCTTAGATTTTCTCTTGTAAGATCCAACTTAAGGGCATGAAGGAATATCCAGTGGAAAATTATTCCAAGCAGTGGGACCAAAAAGTTGATATTATGAACTTACTTACATCTAGATGAATATTTATTCTCCAGAACTAAACTACATTTCATATCATTGCTGGTCTGTAAATGAATGCTCGAAGATGATTAAATGCCTACACGAATACAATATGTAATAAAAGGCCAATAAATCAACTCAGTAGTAAGATATGGGAGAGATGCAGCCACTTTCTTACTCTTTAACCCCCCTGGGCTGCCAAAAAATAAATAAAAATAAAGAACGCACACTGGAGATAAACCGTTCAAATGCAAATATTGTGAGAAGATATTCAACTCATCTGGTAACTTAACCAAACACATGATAACTCTGGATATAAATGTGTATTAAACTGTTTCTTGATTTAAGAAGACGTTATCATGCACTGCTTTTTATGGACTCCATTGTGTTAGTAGATGCCAGGAAAACATCACTTACGGGCCGGGGGGTACAAAACAGCAACAACAAAAAATCGCCTCGCCGCTACGCGACTCGTGGACGATGCATCGTCATTGGGTCAAACTGTTTAAACTGTTACTTGATTTAAATAGACGTTATCATGCACTGCTTTTTATGGTCTCCATTGTGTTAGTAGATGCCAGGAAAACATCACTTACATACGGGGGTTCAAAATCGCAACAAAAAATCGCCTCGCCGCTACGCGGCTCGTGGGCGATGCTCCGCATGGTCATTGGGTCAATCAAACTGTTTAAACTATTACTTGATTTAAATAGACGTTATCATGCACTGCTTTTTATGGTCTCTATTGTGTTAGTAGATGCCAGGAAAACATCACTTACGGGGGTTCAAAATAGCAACAAAAGATTCGGCTCGACGCTTCGCGGCTCGTGGACGATGCTCCGCATCGTCATCTGGTCAAACCCCTTAGCAAAAAGCTAGATCCGCCCCTGACTATTTACTCTTCACAAAGATCAATCGCTCAGACGAACATATTAGCACCAGACGGTGAAATGCACCTTGACATAATGACTTAGAAAAAGAAAGAAAGAAGGAGAAGAAGAAGAAGAAGAATATATAAATATATATACGTATATATATATCAGCACCCCGGTGAAAAATCGTTCCCAGGGCCCTGAATATAGGTGAAGGGATTAGGCCTTTGTGCATGGACGTAATAACTATTGTCTAATGTCTTAAAGCCCCTTTAAAGAGTTGGGAGCCCAATTTCGCCAAAAATTTGATGGCAAAATTTCACTTAAATTGTATCATATGTGAAAGAGGATGTCATTTAAGACACACTTCTGCAAAGATCCTCTCCAAATGTGTTTGAAGACAAATATTGATAAAAGAAAACCTAATTTGGGGTTTTTGTTGTGTGCAGAAAACCTAAATTTGTTATTCTTTCATCAATATTCGACTTCAAACACATTTGTTTTGAAAATCCTTGCAGAAATGTGTCTTAAATGACATCCTCTTTCACATTATGATACAGTTTAAGTAAAATTTTGCCCTCAAATTTTTGGGGCTCCCAACACTTTAGAGGGCTCTAAGTATGTTTACCACTGTTTAGCTTTGCAAATTCACAATCATGTGATTGTTATTGACATGATTATATTAATTCTAAGAAATTTCTATCGTGTGTTTGTCTTTGCGGTCTGTGCGATCTCCACTCGAGTTTGATACAAAGTACGTCACTGTATCTCGGAAGGAAGAATGATGTACTTCAATACTTGATATCATGAAGAAGGAATTTTTAATCAATCAATAAGTTGTTTGAGAAGATATAGGCCTATACATTGAGAGGAAGGGAGATACAGAATGCGGGAAGTCTGTAAAAGGACCGAAGGTAGGAAGCTAGACAGATAAGAGTGAACTCTTTCTAGACTTCCCTGTCAGACACTATTGAGACTTGAGTGAGTGACTGACATCTTTTATCTGTACATAAAATGTGCTGTAACAGGTACATGAGCATTTGTCTACATCAATTAACCCACTACTTGTAATGGCCAAAATTAAACTGATTGAATCTTTGCGCAGCACAAAACATACGACCATTCAGTACAAGGGTCTGAAAATCAGACTATTACTTAGGTCGATTTGACAACCAATGGTCGTTATTTTCCCACAAAAAGGCGTTTTCAAACCCTTTGTTGAGGGAAGTTCTAAATAAGTATTGTCTTTCAAATGCCGTTGAAATTTAACCTTTTCATTTTTTTGACCTGCAAATGGGACATAGTACCTTTAAAGATACTATGTCCCTTTTGCAGCCAACATCAAATTTTGTAGAACTTTGCAGGAATTACGAATATGTCATGTATGTCCTATGTGAAATTTAAACGTTAGCAGTGTCCTAATATTCAAATTAGGCAAGGAAACCTGTTTACTTGCTAGACTTCACTGTCAGACACTATTGAGTGACTGACTGGCTTTTTTCTTCTTTGGTAATAACATACATAAAATGAGCTGTAAAGGGTACATGAGCATTTGTCTACATCAATAACCCACTTCTTGTAATGGCCAAACTTAAACATATTGAATCTTTGCGCAGCACAAAGCGTACGACCATTCGGTACAATACCTGTCATAACTATACATTTCGAAACTTCGTACCTATTTTCCGTCCATTATACTTGATTTGAAATCTTTATTTTTTTGTGTGTGTTTGTAATCTACGCTTATACGCTTGTATAAAAAAGAAGAATTTAAATTGTTTTTTGATGTAAATGTGGAACAAATAAACTTCAAACTTCAAACTTCAAATGGTCTGAAAATCAGACTATTACTTACTGTATTGGTACCACTGAAGTCGATTCGACATCTAATAGTCGTTATTTTCCCACTTAAAGACATTTTCAAGCCCCCCCCTTTTTTTAAAGGAAGTTCTAAATTATTATTATCTTTAAATACCGTTGAATTTAACCTTTTCCTTTTGGGACA